>JAESVK010000704.1:18008-52612 GCA_017140935.1 Hamamelis virginiana | reverse complement strand
ATATATATATATATATATATATATATATATATATATATATATATATATATATATATATATATTTCTTTTTCTCTTTTACGTTTTCCAGATCAAAATTGGTTCCAATTTTCCAACTTTCCTTCCATTAAAAATTTTCCCCCCATTTTAACTTTCAAAATTGAGTTTTTTTTTCTTCATAAATGACCTTTTAGGAAAAAATTATTTGACATCTGACCTCCTTCAAAAAATTATTCCAAAACTGATCTCGTTGACCAAGTCAATTGTCATATATCAATGTAAAATTTAAAACTGCTATATTAAAAAATGGTTTTTGAAAAAGAATTAAAACTGCTGTTTCAAACAGCGGTTCCTTTTTTTTTTTTTTATTATATAATGATATATTAGAATTTTTCTAAACTTGCCGAAGAGGGGTGCCAGCTTTTCAAAACTAAAAAGCTTTACAATGGTGGAAGAATTGGCTGTGTGAGATTTATAGGCCCAGAGTGTCTCTAATGAGTTTTCATTTGGGATTGTCGTTGTCAAATTTGAAAGCTTTGGCAAAATAAATTTACGCCAATGGGGTGGTCTCTAAAGCTCTCAAATTTGATAATTGCAACAATGGCTCTCATATTTGATAATTTTTTTGGCAATTATCATTTCCTTTTAAATAGTTCACATTATATCTCTCTTCAATTTAAAGCTTATTGAAGTATAATCGTGTCAAATATGAAAATTTTTAATTGGAGCAAAGTAGTACCAAATATGGAAAGAGCTACTTAGATGCTGAGGAAAAGATTGTAACAAGGGAGAGAATGAGTTTGGATCCTCTGCTTGGACTTGGATATGCTTTGGTAATGTGTCATGATTTGGATGCTCTATTTTTCACTTAGGTAATATGCAGATGATCTAGATCATAACACATCACCCAAGCACGAAGCAAATCCAAGCAGAAAATTCTTAATCGGGTGAGAACATGAGTATATGACCACTAGGGACATGTGTCGAGTTCAGGTAGCGAGTATGGAAAGATTAATCTACACGCACCAAGTTGCCTCGAAAAGACTGTGCAGACGACAGGAGTTGGTATCTGAACACTCTTTCCTACTCTCTCTCTCTCTCTCCCTCCGTTTGTTTCCTAAGAAAGGGTGAGAAAAACCCTCGTTTCAACTGAGCCTGTTGCTAGTATTTCAGTATTTGGCTCAGTTGAGTTGCTTTTTCATTTTTCACTTTTCGTTTTTGTGTAAAGTGTAAACCATAGACAACTAAAAACATGGAAGTAGAATTTTTTTTTTTTTTTTAAATTATTTCCTGTTTCTGCCGTTTTCTCAGCAAGCAAACAGAGGGACACTTCCTTCTACTTTCCCTTTGGCATTGAATGTTTTTAAATGAGTTGCAGAAGTTTGGTATGATCCCCATAATGATTTTACATTTGCTTTGGTTTTACAAAGCACTACAAAGTAAAAGTATTTTCAACCGTTTGGTTACCAAAAACAAATAATATGTAAATGCTTTGGGCTTCTTCTTCTTCTTCTTATTTTTTCGTTTTTTTTTTCGCCTTTCAGATTCAGGGCTTTTGTTTTCTTTGGGTTACATGCAAATACTTTGGTTTCGTTGAGTAAACGCTATTTTTCTTTCAAATTTCTGGAATTTCTTGTGTTTTGATTTTATTTTATTTACCTGTTTTTTGCTAACTCTTTTTTTGGGTTTATAATTTCAGAGAAATGGGAGAATCGTGCAAAGATTGCAGGAAATGGGAAGAGGAAATGTATTGGACCCATTTCCAATCCCTACATTTCTGTCAGTTTCTATTTGGGGATTATTTTGAACAACTCGTAAGTTCAAAGTTCTTTTCTTTTTTTTGGTATTGCTTTTGTTTTTGTATTGTTCTGTTCGCAAGTTTTTATTTTTCACCTGAATGTTGTTTGTTTGAAGACACTCCTACCCAAAAAAAACAAAAAAAACAAAAAAACAAAAAAACAAAAATAACAAAAACAAAACAAAGGATCTGCTTAATATTGACACAATAGCTGGGTCTCTTGAGATAATTTGTAGGATAAACTACTTAACGACCAAGCTCAATTGTTTTTTGGAGCTTGAATATTGTTTTGCTAAAACTTCAGTGGAAATCTTCTCAATTTGGTATGCTTGTGGGTATTTTAAGATTTAAAAGACAAACCAGGTTACCTTAGATTGGCTTTAGATTGACTTGATAAGAGGCTCGATTGAGATCTTTTAGGAGAAAAAGGAGGTGAGATCAATCTTAGATTGGAGTTAATTAGTTTTTCAAGCTGAGCCTGAACTGTTTCTATGTAACTAGGATCACCTTTGTGTCCTTTTTAGTATCATACACAATCTTTGTATGGAAAATGCTATAGTTACCACCACTTTGTTCTTTGTTTACTCTTATGTTATGCTGATAAATTAGTAATCAATAAGAAAGTTGAGTACATTTTGGTATGAACTTAAAGAATAATAGTTCAGGCTATGTCAGCCTGTGGATGAATCTTGAAAGAATAACAGTTGGGTGTACCCAGCACTCTTCTTGTAATGATATGACTACAGGATATTATGTTCTATACTTCTATGAGGGTGGATGTGTATGATCAATGCATCTTTTTTAGATCCATCTTTTTTTTTGGTATTAAGTACATAATTTGTTTCTAGATTTCTAGTCTTGTTAGATGAACAAATTTAACAAAAATATCTTTTGCATGAGGTGTGATCGATGTTTGACACTTGAAAAATTACAAGCATGTTGTTTGCTTTATTTCTACTGATGATACAGTCCCCTATTTATTGTTGGATTTTCTACCAAGGTTCTCCTTGGGTGATGGTGTTTGATTCATTCTTGTCAATTTAAGGTGCCCAAAAGGTGTTATTTGATGTATAATTGTGTATGGAATTGCAGACCATCCCCAGAAAGTTTGCTAACAATTTGAAAGACAAACTTCCTGAAACTGTGACTCTTAAAGGTCCTAGTGGCGTTACATGGAATGTAGGACTGACAACAAATGGTGATGCCTTGGTGTTTAAACATGGTTGGAAAGAATTTGTCAAAGATCATTCTCTAGAAGAGAATGATGTTTTGATCTTTAGATACGACGGGAACTCACGTTTTGATGTTTTAATGTTTGACCGAGGGAGCTCATGTGAGAGGGAACATTCATATTTTGTTAGGAAATGTGGGCATACAAAGCTCGACAATGGATGCCAGACGATGAGAAAAATGAGGGAAAGTTCTGTGGAAGTTGTTCATGCCTCACCACATGACGATTTTATTAATGATGTTATTCATGATGTTATTCATGCCTCACTACATGACGATGTTGGATGCACTCCATCAGGACAGGGTAACATCTCCCAAGCTAACAGAAAGATTCGGAAAGAAGCTCATTGTATTGAACCTTTACAAGCCGATTTGAGATCAAGAAGCAGTGATCCTCCCACATGTATGGCAGAAGAAGATGTCAATTCTGGTAGGCTCATTCGCACTTTTGACGATGTTGGATGCACTTCATCAGGAAAGGGTAACATCTCCCAATCTAACAAAAAGATTCGGAAAGAAGCTCATCGTATTGAACCTCTACGAGCCAAATTGAGATCAAGAAGCAGTGATCCTCCCACATATACGGCAGGAGAAGATGTCAATTCCGGTAGGCTCATTCACGCTCTTGATCTAATGCTTTGAATTACAGAAGCACTATTTTAAATCCTCTTCCTTGCTTCACAATTAAAGGTTCTATTATAATGGTTTAGTCACATTTATTAGTTTTATTTATGGCAGATTTCACGAAATACACTCACACTGAGAGCTTATAACATCGTTTTCTTGCTCCTTAATAGTTCTATAACTAGGTTTTATTACAATGTTTAACTGGTGATGACTTCATCCATTTTTTTTTTTTTTTTTTTAAAAAAATCTATTTATCTGCACTGTTATTCAAATTTGATTTTCCAAATTCATGCATGCAAACATGTGGCCGTTTAGTTGTAAATGGGGCAGTTTGCTAGAAACATCAAATCATGAGTTGGATGGAACTCTACTTGCCGAGTTTGGAGGATATACTTATTCTTATTTATTTATTTTTCTGTTTGCTTGTTTTATACATCAGATCCTGAACAAAATTCCATAAATAGAAATGGGACATATCAGCTGCAATATATATCAAATAGAAGACCTGTAACTGAAGAGGAGAAAGAAAAGGCCCTGCAAATGGCACAGGCAGCATCAACCAGTGATGGTTTCATAGTAGTTATGAGACCCACGCATGTGTACAAGAGATTTTTTACGGTGAACTATACATATGATTTCCAAATTTTGAATATTTTTTTAACCCTCCATTTACGTTTCTTTCCTTTTTATTCCCTCTCTTTTCTTGTTCTTTTTTATTTTTTATTTTTCATTTTTATTATGAGAATGCATTTGGAAGAGAGGAGATTGTCTAAGGTGGCCCTTGTTGGCTTGGTTGTATTGAAAGTTGGTCTACTATTGTTTATTTGTTTTTGTGGCATTGTGTTGTGCAGGCAATCCCTTCAGAATGGGTGGCTAGCCATCTCTCTGCACAAAACCAGGATGTGATTCTCCGTTTTAAAGAGAATACATGGCGTGCCAGATATTATCACAGTACGCGTGGTGGTAGGCGCGGTGGCGGCGGGCTTACTTGTGGGTGGAAGGATTTTGCTGTAGAAAACAACTTAGAAGAGTTCGATGTGTGTGTGTTTGAGATTGCCAGCCCAGTGGACAACACTGTTGTCTTGGATGTTAGCATCTACCGAGTAGTTCAAGAGGTAATGCCACCAACCCGGGTGAATCCTCCTTCCTCGTCGCGCGGAAGGCCACCAAAAAATGCTAAAAGAAAACTTCAAATTTAAAAGAGCTTGAGATGCGCGAGTTTGAGTTTCCCAGCCCACTGGACAATGCCGTTGTTATGGATACTAGCATCTACTGGATTGTTCGAGAGGTAGTGCCACCGACTTGGGTGAATCCTCCATCTACGTGCAGAAGGCCACCAAAAAATTGTAAAAGAAAACTTTGATAGGGATTCTGTCCACAAGCTTGCAATTTCATTTAACGTGTTGTTGTGAACTTGAGTCTTCATTTTGGTTATTTTTGGACTGCGTTTTTCATTGATATGTTGCTGCTGATTGAGCATTGTGGACTTGTTTTATTGCCAGACTCCTAGTTCATGTCATGATGTATAGATGGTTTATGTTTTGTCACACCACTTAATCATCTTTGGTGCCCCTTGTTTATTTCTTTGTTTGAATGCACAGCTTCCCCCTTGCTGCCAATTTTCTTCATTGTGATTGTTAGCATTCAATGGAGTAGAAGTTGGCTCCAGGAAAAAGGAAAGAAGAAAAAAGAAGGAAAAAAAATGAAAAGAAATGCTGCTGTTGATTTTTAGTTTGATTAATTTTGCAGTTATATAACCAGATACCCTTTTTCAAACGCTTTACCATCAACTCTGCTATAAATCCCTATGTGTGCATTCTGACCTTCATTTCATTGCCTTTGCATAGGTTATGGAAAGACCAAATTTCAATTTTATTTTGTTATTATTATTATTATTTCTACTAATGAAGTTCAGCAATTTTGCCTCCTTGTTTTGACTCACGCCTATGCGTGAAGAATGTTAAAATATTTTGGACTGAGATTTTGTTGTTGGGGTCAGCATGTGATCCTCTTGAAATTGGTTAGGGCAGTTCTGATGGGATTGTAGGGTGGAATACCCTTTTTGTGATCTTATTTTATGTGCAGCTCCTCATCTTGCGTTTTCAGTTTAATGGCAGCAGAGCTGCAAATTGGCCAGGATCAGTTTTGTAATACTGAATATTTACAGCTACGTCACCATTAGGGTAGCTATTTTCTGCAATTCTGCCCCACTAAAAAGGGTTTAAAAGGTTTAATTCGATTATTCCTGTTAATCACATTAGTTAGACAGTAAAAAATCACCGAGTGGATTGAGAAAATAATTTGCAAATCAAATGGCTTAAAACTTATTCAATGAAATTATATTTTTGATAGGATACATCTCTCAAATGGGTGGATACTGATTCTTTTTTCTGATGCTGAGGTGGTGAGATATGATTGGAAGCTTAAATTTGTTAGATGTGGCTGATTATACAGGAACAAAACCCCTACTTTTTATTATTAGGAGGGCCTATCTCATTTCATTGGTACTCAGCCAACCATAATTCATCTCACCTTATCCAAAATCATTTATTCATCTCTCTCGCTAGCTTCACTTCCTCTATTCTTTGCTCTGTTCTCCATACAAAACTTTCAGCTACAAAGAAATGGCAACAGCAACTGCTACTCTATCTCCGACAAGAGTCACCGGCGGGATAATCTGCTCCAGCAGCAAAACCCAAAGGGGAATGAACAAGGTAGTGCACATAGGAGGGCTGAATTCTTATGGGGGTCTAAAAGCACACAACAGTGTAGTCTCTCTAGGCCTGCCAGTGTGCACAGAGCAGTGCTTTGCAGAGTTTGTGAGTTCATTGAAAGCAACATCCCAAGAGAAAGGGAGAGGTGGGGGTGGATTATCTTCTACTTGCAGTGCAGTGGATGAGATTTTCAAGATTGCTGCCATCATGAATGCCCTTGTTCTAGTTGGGGTTGCTGTTGGATTCGTTCTTCTCCGAATTGAAGCAGCTGTGGAGGAATCTGAGTGAGTTTTCTTTTTCAAGGAAAAATGGAGAAGGAAATACTGTATGTATCATCACTGTTTTGCTGTATTCAGATTGTTACTTTTTAATAATGTTGCTTTGAATGTAAATTTTGTATTGGTTTAGTGATATGAATTTTCACATAGAAATATGTGTGATTCTAGCAAAGATGGGTATTGCTGGATGGACCGATTTGGGCAAGTAAAGACAGTTATTTTTCAAGATTGAATAGATGAATGCAGTTCTTGAACGCAGCATTAAAGAAAGAAAAACGTCATTTCATAAGATACTCAGATTTGAGAAGAGTAAAATATGATTGCTTGCAAGGGTGGTAATGCCCAAAACTTGGGCTCAATTCTTCTTGGATGCTTTTACACTTAAGTCAGCATCTCTGACAAACCCCTGGGAGGAATTTGTTGGTTTGCGTCAGTATAAAATTTATGAACTGAGTAGTCTCTTAATAGGATTGATTCTTTTAAGATGATTTTTGTCAACTAGCCAACTGCGGAAATTGTTACAACCATTTCGGAGCCAGGAGGTGTCCCTCGGTCCCAGCAGCCTCCTACCATTTCACAACCTGAGTCTTATGATCCTGCTATCAACAAATTGCAGGTACATTGGATGCAAGGTTCATAAAAGATAGAAAAGCACGCAAAATAAAAACAGGGATGCCTCCAACTTCACTCAAATTCTCAATTAATCCTCTGATTGAATTAACTTTGTGGATAATCTAAAATACACTTCAATCAATTCTACAAATGAGATCAATGAAAAGTGTCAAATTCAAAGGAAAAATGTCAAATAGCACAGCTGTCTGAAGAGAGAGAAAGATACGCGCTTGAGACTGAATCTCCTCGAGGAAAAAAAAAAAGCCGGCCCTGAAAAACTTTCTCTGACCAACTGTCCAGGATCTAGGGGTAATCTTAGGCTGATTAAGTAGATGGTCTCTGACATGCAGCAAAGAGCTGCCAACTGATAAAAGCCATCACCAAGGAAGTGAACAGTTCAAAGCCTACCACCTTTGGAAGGTGCCACCCCAAGCCTCGCCTCAGGTAGCTGCAAAACCCACAATTTAGCATTGGGTTAAAGGACTACAGCAGTGTAGTTTGCTATCGAAGCAAGGGCAAAATAGAAACACTACAATTTATTCAAACTAAGTTGAGAAGCAGACCTCGTGATAGATGGCATGGTCGCCACAATCCCTGCACATGCGTATATTATAGGAATCAAAGTCCTGGGTTTGTTTTTCCTAAGCCACATCAAAGATCCTAATGCAGCGAGGGATATAGTCAACACCTGAATCCAGAACATAAGCCAAAATCAAAGAAAAACAAAGATATTTCTACCTTAAAAGATAACAAACAAATTATTAAAAAATAAAAATAAATAAATAAAAGAGAAGAAAAGACCACCCAAATCTCAACATCACCAATTTTGCCCATCTGTAATTCCATTCGAGTTTAACTATTATAAGAACACTATATACATATTCCAATCTTTTGAACTGAATATTTCTTGTCTCAATCCACTAATCTAGAACTAACAATGTTAGCCCAGAAAAGCAGCCAAAAGGCCCAAAATATATCAATTTCAAACATGAAAAAAGTAATCATACCAGATTCGCATTTGCTTCAAGGCCTTGCAGGATGTAATCCCAAGTAAATTCTAGTCCTCTAGCACCCACCCAAAGAGGTGCCAATCTATGTAGAACAGAATCAGCAAAAGCCCATCCTGCCAATAGGAAAAGGGTGCCACTGTAAGGCTAAAGAATATGGAAATGATTAGTCAACTACGTCAATTGAATAGAAAGAAAATGGGGAAGGGTTTCAGTAAAAGCTCAACAACTAAAGTTTCCAAATTAAATATAGATGCTACATTTGTCATGCATCTATATTTCTAAATCCATATTACCGTAGAAAAGGAAAGGAAAATCACAATCAAATTAAAAAATACCCCCCTTCAGTTTAAATCAAATTCAAAAGATAGGTAAAAAGATCACCATCAAGATTGACAAAAGGGTGAACCGTTGGCTTATAATAAGGCAAGGCAAATGGGGGCCAATTTGGCCCCTGTTCTGAATTGATTAACTGCTCCCCAGGTATTCATACCAAGATCAACAAAAAGGGCAAAGCAAATTCTTGATGAATAGGACAAGATGGTTTCAATGCTATTTGGAGCAAGACAAACCAAGAGATTCCATCAATCTACAGCAAAATTAAGTCTTCAGGTTGGGATTTGATTATATAGAAATGAGGAAATGGAAATTGTTATCCATTGCATGAAATCTCTCAACAAATTGTTTTCTCATCTACCTAACTACATTTTCTAATTTTCAAAGGCTGTGGGACATGCTTGCCTTGTTTTGATGCACAGTACATCAATTATATAGTTTTTCCTTGCAGGACATATAAAATTGCCACATGCAATGCCTATGCTCCTACTAGTATATAAGGAGAAAACCAAGAAAATTGGGTAAATAAAAAAACACCCAAATGTGGGGTGGGGTGGGGGGACAGACAACAAAAAAAGCCCAAATAAACGTTCTTCAACCTCAGCGTTGCATTTTCCAAGAGCATGAATGTACTTTGGTTCTAACAAAGCTTATTCATTTGTTCTTGTGACATATCTCAGTTTTAAGTTACAGAAAAAAGAGAAAGCAGACATAGAAGTGAATAACTTATATTAACCATAAAAGAGGAGTCAAAGGGGTAACCATTTGTCAGCTGAACCCGGATGAAAAAATTAAAGGAATAATATGGCCACTTATCCCTAATTATACATTAAAAAAAAAAAAAAAAAAAAATTGAAAAAAAAAAAAAAAAAAAAATAAAAAAAAAAAAAAAAAATTTAAATAAAGTTTTAAAAAAACTTTTTAAAAATAAAAAAAAAAAAAAAAAAAAAAAACACAACTGATATTTAAATAAAATGAAGAATTCAAGTATCACTCACCAAGTCCCACAGCCTGGAACTTATGATTTTGGGAGATGTTCCTGTGAGTCAGCTGGGTTAAGGCAAAGTAAAGCCCAGCTACATCTATAAATCCAATTAAAGCTTTCAACAATTCCTGCAAATGAAACATGATTATAACTTATGGTGCACACCCAAACTTGTTATTACTTCGTTAAAATATAGCATTTACTAGAATTAAGATATGCTAATGCTTATCTATGAGAAAGGAAAATAATGATTTAATTTAGGTGCAACAATAAATAAACAGGTTAGATGCAAGCTTTACATAGCCCTCACCTATGCTTCCCTAAAGAGCTATTTTCCCAAGAACTTGACTGATGTGACCTTTTTTTATTATCTTTCTTTTTCTAAGCCAATATTTAATTACAATTCCTTATACTCTCTCACACACATAGAGTAAGAGAGAGAATGTAGTGGAGAGGCCAATGTAACCAACCTGCATCTTATCTCCTCTTTTACTATATAACCTTTAACGTCAAATCTGATTTAAAGACACTACAGTTAGCTTAAATATCAGAATAGACAGACAAGTAACCTTTTAAAAAAAAAATTCTATTTTTATATAAGCAGTATCCTAGGTGATTATATAAACAGAAAAGTAGAAAGGAAAACTAGTAAAGGTAACGAGTATGAAACATCATAGTACCCTTCTCTATAACTGCAGTTGTAAAAATCACAATCTCCATACAATAATCCCTTATTAACTGTACTTTCTGGTATTCTTACTTGTGCAGATAAACTTTCAACCAACAGAAAGAAATTAAATCATAAATGTGGCTGAAAATAAGCAAACAAACATGGTAAGTTGTAATGTTAACACTTTAACACTACATGGTTTTATAAGTGAAGCCTATTAGAATCAAATTATTTAATAAACAAAAACATAAGAACTTCAATTTGTATTCATTGATGTAAAATCCAAATACTCCACGTCAAAAATTGAGGAAGTAGAAATACCTGATATGGATCAAAGTTGTCATTCTCTGATACCTTCAGGAAGGTTGCTAAACAAACAAGCTGCCAAATAAAAAGTTAACATCACATATTAATGGATATTGGATGCATGACACACAAGATGAAAAAAAAAAACAAAATCTAACATAAAGCAAATCAAATGTCACGTAGGTAGTGCCTCAAAAAGGTTTGATGACATGCAATTCAAGGAACTGCAGCTGATTTTGATAGCCATGCATACCAACCTTCACTAAAGCTGTTCCAAGATAAACAACGGCAGCTTTAACAGAAGTCCCAATTGTATCATACTCGGATCTGCACAGGTATACTTATTACTGCAAAACCAGTATGTATATTGATATAGCATCTATATAATACAAACTGAATAGTTGATGGCATTTTCATTCATCTTTACAAACATTGATTGGATTCATCAGCGCATTAACAATCAAAGCTATCATAGCAGATGTACTCCTATTCTAACTATCTTAATTAGCCTACCTTAATTAAAAAAGCAGTTAATTAAGGTTCTTAATTACTAAAAATATATAGTATTAGTGCGAATGAGTATGTAAAAAATGAAGTATGTATATATATATATGTGTGTGTGTGTGTGTATAATGTGACAGATGCTTCCCCCTAATTTTCTCATGTTCAATGAAAGGCAAGGCAAGCAGAGTTTATCACATTCCAAGAATATAAAATTTTTTAAAAAGATAATTGACTAAAGCAGATGGTTCCTACCAAAAGGTATAAAAAGATCTAATATAAACAAAGTACGGTGATCACATAGAATTAGCCTCATAATAAAGAAGGTTAAGCCCCATATGTGGGCATTTGAAGCTAGACATATGGTGTCATGTAATTAGGCTTTGCGTTAGTAATTATCTTCATTAATGTCTTGCAAATAGATAAAAAAGTGTCAGTCCATCTAACAAGATTGTCATGTAATATTGTGAAGTTGCATCAATCAGCATTACGTAAGAATCTTTAATATTTTACCATCTGGGGTTGGTAAGAAAAGTCATATAAATGAAACAATTAGGATAATAAGATTAAATGATACTTAATAAATATACAACACCTGAATCCAACATTTGGTCAAATGCACGAAAGACATAGGAATGCATCAGTACGGAAGGGCAACTTGATTCAAGTTAAAAGCCCCACAAGGAGAAGAGAAAGACTCAAAACAAAACATGGTTAGAGGTGGTGAGAAAAGAAACATGTGCTGAAGAAGTAGGCCCCGTTTGCATTAGCTTTGGCTAAAATCATTTTGGAGAACTATCCTTTCACATATCTGTGTAGACTTATGTCCAAACCATCTCTTCACATATCAAAATTTTCATACTCAAAGTGATTGTGACAAAAGTTAGGGGCCTCAGCTTTGGCCAACCATCCTACCACCTTTCAAGTTGTCTAGTTATTTTAACTTTCTTCACGTATCTCTTAAAATCAAGTGGAATTTTGAGCTTCAAAAGTAATTTTAGGCAAAGTTATTCCAAATAGGGCCTTAATGGAGGACAGAACCCTTGGTAGAGCTGAATGACAAAAAACAATACACCTAGTCGAGCCCATGTAATTGGGATTGAGACTTTGTTGAATTGAGTATTCATGCCCAATCCTTTTGGATATCAGCATATAGTTAGTTAACTCAATGTCTCAAAATCCATGAAGTGTCACTTGCAAACAGACGGTATGTAGGTCAATGTGTGCGTGTGATTGTGATAGCACTGACTAGAAAAAACCATATTTACCAGAGAATTACACTAATTCACAAATAAATCAAAGTTAAAAGCTATCACTTGAGGGGTGGGTGTGTCTATATATATATATATATATATAGGTTAAAAATCTTGAGAAGAAGTGTTTTCAACAGATCCTCATACATACAAGTATGGAATGGACAGATCGATGTTTCAGACTGATTAGGGTTTCCTTGCGAGAAATTAATGATAGTACGAAGACGGATAGCAGATCTGATAAATTAGTAGAGAGAAGGGAGGAGAGAAATTTAGAGAGAGAAAAGAGAAAGGGAAAACTTACAAGGGCGTGGCGGAGTAGTAAACGGCGTGAGGGCCAAACGTTAAGATCGCACAGTTGAAGAAGTGAAACACAGTCATCTTCCCAACTCTCAAAACCCTAATCCGATGAGGAGAAGGGAGGAGGCGTACCTTAGCAAGAGAGAGCTCGAGCAGAGAGGCAGAAGCCGAGTGTGTGGGACACTGACGGTCAGTATACAACTATTATAATAATACCCTTAATACTTCTCTAATTAACGAAAATACCACGAACGGTCGGAACAGGGCCCTAGCTTTTGTCTGGGCTCGCTCTTTTAACTGGCCTATAAACGGGCTGCTTAGTTCAAAAGCCTAATGCTGGCCCGGGCCTGGGGTTAATGGACTAAATATGGTCAGTCCTAACTTCTGAGCCTCCTTTTCTCATAGGGAGCAGAGAATGCAATGGGAGCGGATAATGCAACCCCTTTGAACTATTTACCCACCCCCATTTTTATGTTTCCAAATATGCCCTTAAATGATTTTATATTTATGACAAGTATAAATTTGAAATACCTAATGTATCCTAATTTGTTTTGTTAAGTCCACCCCAACTTCATATCAGTCAAAAGTCATATTTCCCTCTAAAAATCAATCTTCTCATTTCTTCTTACAAACAATAAACCTTCATACATGCTTCAACCCAAGACCTTCTTTATAGAGGAAGCAGGAAAGATGGAGAGATAGAAAGTGTAGTTCACCTTTGATCCGAAAAAAGCTTGACATGTTCATTAATGGCTTCCATGAGATGATTTTTTTTCACCATTAAAGTTTAATGATGGTTTTCTCCCTTGAAACTTAATGATGAAGCAACTAACAATGATAAGGTAAGTTTTTAGAAGCTTTAATGGTGTTTTTTTTTTTTTTTTTGCAAAAGAAAAAGCCCGTGGTATTATTTTAAACAAAACGCATGTTGCGTAGAAGACGTGTTAGGTTGGAAGTAATGCAACACATTAATAGGTACATTTTATTAGTTTTGTTGCGTTGTTTTCAACTAACATTCCAAAAATGTTAGGTTGATCACAATCTAACAAACATGTTCTGTTACGTTGTGATCAACCCAACATTCCTAGAATGTTAGGTTGGAAGCAACGCAACAAACCTAGAATGTTAGGTTGAAAACAATGGAACAAAACCAATAAAATGTACATATTAATGTGTTGCGTTACTTCTAACCTAACATTCCGGGGATGTCGCGTTGGTTCCAACCTAACATTCTAGGTTTGTTGTGTTTCTTTTAACCTAACATTCTAGGAATGTTGGGTTGATCACAACGTAACAGAACATGTTTGTTAGATTGTGATCAACCTAACATTTTTGGAATGTTAGTTGAAAACAACGCAACAAAACTAATAAAATGTACCTATTAATGTGTTGCATTACTTCCAACCTAACACGTCTTCTACGCAACATTCATAGAATGTTGGGTTCTGTGTAACGCAACATCACGGGATTTTGCAAAAAAAAAAAACACCATTAAAGCTTCTAAAAACTTACCTCATCATTGTTAGTTGCTTCATTAAGCTATATCATTAAGTTTCAAGAGATAAAACCATCATTAAGCTTTAATGGTGAAAAAAATCAAGAGAGAAAGGGCTGTTGCGTGAGAGAGTGAGAGAGAGAAGGAGACGAGAGGGCTGGAGGGAGATGAGAGAGGGATTGCGCGCTGTGCAGCTGCAAGTGAGATGAGGGAGGGAAGGAGTGATCGATTAGGGTAGATTGCAAAATGGGGTGGGGATATAAACCTAATGAACAAATATTTGGGCTAGGGTTATTTTAGGGAATGCATGGGGGTACTTATAAATTAGGGTCTTATACTATAAGCCCCTTGGTAGAAAGTGGTTCTACCCGTAGACCCCTCCAAAATTTACTTTTTTTGATAAATAAAATAAAATATAGGAAAATACCTATTTGCCCATATTAACTATTCCATTATAATTGTTAGAATGTGAGTTACATGGGTTCAGTTTCGTATCAGATTTATTGCTGGATAGAGGGCGGATTTTGCGCTTCACAAATCACGGCATTTTTCACATTGAGTTCTCTTCACGTCAAACGATTTACGTTTCGGGAAGAGATTGACCACATTCTCCGACCTTCCGGCGCCAGATTTCTTAGTCCATCCATCGTCGAGCATGACGAAACCAGCTAAAATGGGCGTGAAAGGTAAAAATTTGACTTGTGTATCTCTTTTCCATCCATTTAATCTTTTTTTCTTGGTTTGTGAATCTCTTTTCAACATGGATTTGTGTATCATTTACTGATTAAATGAGGATGAACGAAACAATCATCAAAATTGTTGTTTTCTTGATGGTTTCAATATATCTAGTTGAGAGTGGATAATATTATCTGGGAGTTAAAGATTCGATCTTTTTTTGCTGGAATGGTCTTCCTTTTGTTTTAGAACCATATCAAAAGCACTGATGGATGGATCCATGATCATATAGCTCCAAATATGTGATAAAGTTTCAATTTTTTTTTAGTTTGGGTGTCATTTTTGAATTAGAGTGGGTTCATGTGGTTGGATAAATGTAACCATTGGTAAAGACAAAGACCCAATATGCTAAAGAATCGATCTTTTTTTGCTCAAAAGCTCTTCCTTAAGATTTAGAACCATATGTGATAAAGTTTCAATTTTTATTTTATTATTATTTTTTTGGGTTCTATACCAATAGGCCCTTGGTATAAGAGTGCTATACCAATAAGCCCCTGCTTTTTTTATGATACTTGTATCTATGAAAGTTGATTAAAATGGACAAAAATACCCTTTCATTAACAGGATATTATCCAATATTATCCACTATTATCAGAAAATCAACTTAACAGAATATTATCCAATATTATCTCCATGAATCAAGGAATATTTCAAATATTGAAATTCATTTACAAAGGAAAGTCCATCCTAATCAACTTCCCTAAAATCAAGGGATTATATCAAGATAAAATTAAGGGATTTCATCATCATCTTCATCTATAAAAAGAGGGCCAAAAGATTATAAATTTATGAGTCATGCCTCATTGTGGGCGTGACTCTTGATATAAAAGACTATTGAGTAGAAATTGACACATTGTGGGTGTGATTTTTAAGTTTGAAAATTACACAGAGTCATGATTCATTGTGGGCGTCCTTATTAATATTGGACCATTGCACATAGTCGTGACTCTGTGTGGGCGTGTTTTTAAATCTTGGATCATCAGACAGAGTCATGACTCTATGTGAGCGAGACACCTTGATTGTCCGACACAGGATGGGGAAATGAAGATAGTAATGAATGTGCAACATTGCATAAACCCGTTCTTCCTAAAGGAACTTTATACATATGATTCCCATTATTTTATCCATGGTTCCAAAATTAAATTTAACCAAATATGATATGGAAAAGTAATTTACAGAGATACTAGTATCATGTAAAAAAGCATTCTTTCATACACAAATGAAACAATAAATATGCATATAAATCATGTGAAAACTAAAATAAAACTAACCTTTTTTGAATAACAAACCACATACTTTAAAATACCTTGAATCAACGAAAATAGAAGTGAAGTGAAGGTTATGCTGGGGAAGGTTACAGAACTATTGAATAACAAACCACAGACTTTAACCTTTTTTTAACTGGAAGTGAAGGTTATGCTGGGCAAATAGCCATGAACATGGGAGGTGGGACTATGCTGGGGAAATGCCTGACCACGTGAGGAGAGTCTGTGGATATTATCGGATGTTGGGGCTGTTATTGAAGCAACGAAAATAGAAGTGCTTTAACTGGAAGTGAAGGTTATGATGGGCAAATAGCCATGAACATGGGAGGTGGGGCTGTGCTGGGGAAATGGCCTGACCACGTGAGGAGAATGAAAGGTCTCCAAATCTCATATTACAATTCAAATTCAAAAATAAACCTATTTCATACTTACCTAATCCATAGGATATATTATTCAAATATTAAATTATCTATTCACAATAAATCATGAAATAAAATCTTAACTAAAATCAAGCTTAAAATAAGGAAAGGGTATTATAGTCAATCTATACTTAATAGTTGACTTCTAATTTGACCTGGAGGGGCCTATCAGTATAAAATCACATACTTTAGACTTATTGATAAAAAAGACCATAATCAGGGCCTATTGATCATTTTCCCTATTTTTTTTTTTTTTTGAGTTTGGGTGTCTTTTTTTGAATTAGAATGGGTTCATGTGGTTAGATAAATGTAACCATTGGGAAAGACGAAGACCCAATGTGCTAAAGATTTGATCTCTTTTTGCTGGAATGGTCTTCCTTTTGCTCTAGAACCAAATCAAAAGCACTGCTGGACCCTCCATGATAATATAGTCACAAATATGTGATAAAGTTTCAATTTTTTTTTTTTTAGTTTGGGTGTCTTTTTTGTTTTAGAATGTGTTTAGGTAGTCAGATAAATTTATCCATTGGTAAAGACGAAGACCCAATGTGCTAAAGATTCGATCTTTTTTTGCTGGAATGGTCTTCCTTTTGCTTTGGAACCAGAAAACAACACTTCTTTTTTTTTTAGTTTGGGTGTTATTTTTGATTTAGAATGAATTTATGTGGTCGGATAAATGTAACCTTTGATAAAGACAAAGGCCCAACAGTGCTAAAGATTCGAACTTTTTTGGCTGGCATGGTCTTCCTTTTGCTCTAGAATCAGATCAAAAGCACTGCTGGACCCTCCATGATAACATAGTCACAAATATGTGATGAAGTTTCAATTTTTTTTTTTTTTTTTTGAGTTTGGGTGTCATTTTTGTTTTAGAATGTGTTTAGGTAGTCAGATAAATGTAACCATTGGTAAAATCAAAGACCCATATGAGCTAATGATTCGATTTTAAGAGATCAAATACTCAAAATATTCCTCTAGAATCGTATGAAATGCACTGATAGATGTGTCCGTGATTGTATATTGCACACATTGTGATAAAGTTTAGAATCAGTTCATGTTATACACCTTTATTTTAAATACTTTTTTGTACAGGTTGGATTGCGGAGTTTTCATGTGCATGTTTATGCAAAAAAATTCAGAACATGGTCATAACAATGAGAGAGGTCATGAATTTAATATTGTGGACTCCCCCCAGCAAGAACCTACAACAAGGAATATTGTTCCATCCAAGATCACAGATCAAGAATTGAGAGAATTTCGGGCACACTTAATTTCCAATTTTGTTAGAGATGCAGACAAATCATGGCCTAACCATAAGTCACAGCAGCAAAAGTCGGATGATGACTTTGAAGAAACAAATTGAAATTCATTACTGGCTTTTTTTAAATGCTTTTTTGATGAACCATTTCTTACTTGAAAGTAAATTATTGAGGGGACATCCAAAACTTGTGTATATAGTTAGTGTTTTTTTCTTTTTGGGTTGGTGCATAGATAGATTCAAATCATGCAGAAATCATGCACCTAATGCCATCTATTATAATTTTTTGACAATGGATATGCATCTATGAGTGAATTGACCTTTGTCTATGTTATGGCTTTGGTTATCGTAAGCTTATGATTCAAACTTTCAAGGTAAGTGTCATGTGAATTGAATAGATGTATATGTATATATTTACACACAAACAGAAACGAACACGTGAACACATTACATTACAGATATAAATTTATCTCTGCAATGCATCTCTCAAACTAAATTCAAATTTAGTTTTGAAACAGTTTAATTAGAACATGATGAGCAAAAATCTGCTGATCAAGAAAATATTTCCTAAAAATGCATGTCGCAGCAGCAACCAAACAACTTTTTATGAACACATACATACCTTCAACAACTCAAAGACACCAAGGTTGAAGAACTCCAATTGGGAATCACAAACTTGCTAATAAAGAAAATGGATTTTCATACAAAACATTTAAACACCGCACCGATGATATGATAAAATGATAATGTTCATTCAAATTCAAAAACATACCATTAATAAAAACAGTTACATTTGTATGTAAATTCAAATTTGCATTATCTTTTCCATGAAATAAGGAAAAGGAGCCAGCATACAATCACGTACATAGAAATGAAGCTAAAAATCAGCAATGGGTAAAAAAGACATTCTCTAATTAATATTTGGATTTATTTTTAATCTTAAAGGGTTTACTGGGAAGGGGAATTATTTATTGGACCTATTGATAATAAAATCAATAATCAGGGTCCTCTCGATAATTTTCCCTATAAATTATTAGGGTTTACTTAACACAGGGGGTGGGCAAATAGTTCAGGTGGGTTGCATTATCCGCTCCTTAATGCAATCCCTACCAACTATTTGCCCTAGCTTATGTCTGGGCTCGCTCTTTTAACTGGCCCGTAAACGGGCTGCTTAGTTCAAAAGCCTAATGCTAGCTGGGCCTGGGGTTAATGGACTAAACATGGTTAGTCCTGACGTCTAAGCCTCCTTTTCTCATGGGGAGCAGATAATGCAATCCCTACCAACTATTTGCCCACCCCATTTTTTATGTTTCCAAAAATGTTCTTAAATAATTTTACTATTTAGGACAAATATAAATTTGAAATACCTAATATATCCTAACTTGTTTTGTTAAGTTCACCCCACCTCCATATCAGCAAAAACATCTTTCCCTCCAAAAATCAATATTCTTCTTTCTCTTACAAACAGTAAACATAAGAAAAAACATATATAGGAAGCAAGAAACGTGGAGACTGGATAGAGAGAAAGCGTATGTTTGCTAAACCAAACACAATTTCACCTTTGATTCGAAAAAAGAAAGTAAGGTTTACTCACTTCAAATCTGATTGCATCGTTTCAGTAGATTTCTAAAATGTTTTTGGCATAAGTTAATAAGGTTTAATAAGGATGAAAACTTGACATATTCATCAATGGCTGCCGGGAGATGATGGTTTTCTCTCTTGAAACTTAATGATGGAGCTTAATGAACAACTAAGAGTGATGAGGTAAGTATTTAGAAACTTTAATGTCTATATATATCTATATATGCAAAATCTCGTGGTGTTAGGTTTACAGAACTTAACATTCTCTATTTGTTGTGTAAAAGATGACCTAACATTCTGGGAATGTTACGTTTTTTCTAACTTAACATTCCAACATTGTTAGATTTCTTCAAACTTATTAAACATGAAATGTTAGGTTAATCACAACTTAACATAACGTGTTTGTTAGGTTGTAATTAACCTAACATTCCCAGAATGTTAGGTTGGAAGTAACACAATACATTATGTCTACATTTTATTGGTTTTGTTACGTTGTTTACAATATGACATTCCAAAAATGTTAGGTTGATCACAACCTGACAAATAGATTATGTTACGTTGTGAGCAACCGAACATTCTGGGAATATTAGGTTGGACGTAATGCAACAAACCAGTTTGTTAAGTTGTGATCAACCTAACATTCTGGGAATGTTAGGTTGGAAGTAACGCAACACATTATACTGACGATTTTATTGGTTTTGTTGCGTTGCTTCCAATATAACATTCACAAAATGTTAGGTTGATCACAACTTAACAAACACATTCTGTTACGTTGTGAGCAACCTAATGAACAATTATTTGGGTTAATAGGAAATGCATGGGGTATTCTTATAAATTATTGGGGTTAACTTAACATAAGAGGTGGGCTAATAGGTTGGAAGGGTTGCATTATCAGCTCCCTTTCTCATATTGGACTCAATATGGGCTTTCGATAACGGGCTTATAATAACAACCCACGCCCATCGTGGAATTGCACAGAAGGGGATATCGGCCCAGATTTCAACATCTAGTGACCTTCATAGGCCCAACATGGTAATAGCCCTCGCCAACATGATTACTTGGGTTTATTTATTCGGGTAATGCTATTATATTTTACCGTTAAATTTCACATCTTGCAGGTGAAGTCTTTAATCTTATAGTTCATTGTTTAATATGGTCTTGTAAGGCAATAACATTTATTCTCAATTTTGGGAAAGAGTTCCTTTCTTATTTTTAGTAAACACAATAATTCGAGTACATAGATGCACACATAAATCCATTTGTTGGTTCTCAGGGCTTTGGAACCACCAACATCTAGTTTCTATCGTTTGCTATATTTTTTAGAATTTTTCCCTACCTTAATGAAGGTGGAATTCGAACCCAAGTCTTTGATACAGCCACAAAGAGATTTTACTGGTAGACTATTAAATGTTGAAATACCAAATTTTTTTTACTATTTCAACTTTTAAAAGTAACTATCAAAATTTTTCACATAGAGACCCGTTTAACGTTTGGATAAACTTCTATTTTCAGTTTTTCTACTTTTAAAAGTAAAAAAAATAGAAATTTTTTACATTTTCTGTAGTGCAAAATTTTGGTAGTTATTTTTAAAAGTTGAGGAATCCACTCAAAACGTTCATTTTTTTTTTACTTTTAAAAGTAAAAAAATAGGAAGTAGAAGTATATCCAAACGGACCTAAAGTTAAAAAACAATAAATAAAAAAAAGAGTAAAAGCTTAACCAAATAGAGAGTTCTTGCTCCATTTTGATAACCAAAAAAAAAAATTATGACAGTTCGACAGTGAATTAAAAAAAAAAAAAAATCACCTTCTTCAATAATGCCTTCTTGCAGTCCTGTTATTCCCAAAACTTGTCCTTCGTAGTAGTTCCACATCATTAGCAAATACCAACCACATGCTTATTCCCTAATTGAACCATTAATTTTAGGTCATGTAAATTATTCAAATACTTTCTGTACACAGTACACATACAAAACAAACCCATGCTACTATACACGTGCAAATTAATGAAAAGTGCCGATTCTCTTTCCCCTAAGAATACTTAATCAATCATTAATTGCTGTTAACAGCAATTAGATTCCACGCCTGTCTTTTCTCCCAAGTTATCCATCTTTGTTTCTAACCATTCTTATCCCTAACTACTCATCTTTTCTTCACAACTCCACATGCTTTCTCATTATTTAACTCCGGATTAATTGCAGTGACACTCCTTTAATGCAACACTTGGACATTCTTTACTTCATCCCATCTCATACACTCGTCTCTATGTTAAGTAGAAATACACATTCCCTGGACTGACCTTATCTATCTTCAAGCATAGTGGCCAAAGCGATAGTCCAGCATTAATAAATGTAACCAATTATTCATAACTAATGTTTAATAACATTTTTTTATCTGATTTTATCGTTTTATTTGTAGTACTACATGCATGGATCGGACCACGACAGCAACCTTCAGGCTGCAGCCAAGCAGAAAGGGTACGTGATTAACATCGATCACATTTATGCTCTCTAATTAAGGACCGTTTGTGTTAGTTTTTTTTTTTTCTAAAATCACTTTTAGAGATCTATTATTTTATATATTTATTTTTAAGTTATGCTCAAATCATGTTTTCATATATCAAAATTTTAGGAACTGTTTGACAAACTAAAAAACGTGACCAGCTGAGGATAAGCATGTCTGATTTTTATTCGGTAGTGTTTGGTAAGTGTCTTTTTTCTGCAAATCAGTTCAATCCTAACCAGAAAATAAGGCATAAATATAATTTTTTTCAAACCAATTAACTGTAAGTTGATTTACATAAATATCATATAGCAGAAAAAGATCATAACTAGCTAGACCTAGTTTTCAAAGTTTCCAAACAAACCCTTATATTTGCGAGTCTCATTTCTTGTAAAAGCATTAGAAGTGAGACTGGAAGACTTCACTAAATAGATCATCACTTTTGACCATCCAAAAGGATCACCTATCTCTCAAGAAGTGAGACTTACATATAGCCGATGTTGACATTTAGGGTTGAGTCCTCTCTCTCTCTCTCTCTCTCTCTCTGTATGTGTGTGTCTATATATATATATATATATATATATATATATATATATAGGAGAATTAATTAATTAGGAGCATGACAATTGACAGCATGAAAGGGCCGGGCTTTCATTCTTGCAGTATTAAGAAAGGGTCAAAAAGAAGAAAGATGAGAAAAACCTAAACTTGGACCAATTAACTATAAAATGTACAGCATGTGGTCCACGCAACCGACTCCGGCAGGGGAAAAAAAATGATAGTGAGACTCTGTCACGAGGAAATATATATCTTTAAGGCACCATTCGAAGCATCGTAAAAAGATAATTATATCATAGGAGAAGGGGCCCTTGTTTTTCAAATAAAGTTGGGGGCCCAAAGTGAGCACATTGCTCGCATTACCTTGGGGCCGGCCCAATTTGTCATGTAGGCCATAAAATTAGTATTTTAAATTAGCAGTCGATGTAATAAAACCTCCAAATATATGAAAAGCAAAATGATTTTATATATGTTACAAAAAATAACTTGCTCCCAATATGCATATATACACTCCTGATCTAGCTAGTCAGCGTATGTTCATATATCTTATATAAGTATGAAGCTGATAGATAGTTATGTAATATGTATTTAAAAAAAAAACCGAGTGCTTGATTATATATTCTTTTTTATGGATGTCATGTATGCCAAAAATCACAATAATCCAACATAAACTTCTCAACATATAGATTGAAAAAATTATGACTGTCGAAAACTGTCACAGTTTTTCTCAGTAGCATTTTTGAAAAACCAAACATTGGATCCCTGTGATTTTTGACATGCATGACATACATATATAAGTATAGTATTTAATTAAACGGTCAGTTTGCCGAACATGTGTCATACAATTATTTACTAGCTTTATACTTGCATATACTGACCGGATCATTTCTGCTTATATATATATGTACATACTTGAGAAAGTTTAAATTAACCTTAGGCTATGTAATGAGAGTAACATTTATCATTAGGTCCTAAAATATTGCACATCTAGTGTAATGAAAACACAGGAAGTTTTTTTTTTTGGATAATTGAAAACACAGGAAGTTACTTACCCAAAAAAATATATCGTTATAGTTAGTGGGTAGTTGTTAGAAGGAAAGAGAATAATAAATGAGTCAGTTTTCATCTATAAGGAATGTAATCCAAAATCTCATCATAAATGGACATGAATAAGAGATTCAAAACTCATATTCATTAATTAGCTGGCTAGAATTTAATGTCACTCATTAATTTATCATTATCTACATTAGTTTTGATTCAATGCTTTATATCTTTTCTTTTATTGAATGATGTTACAGATTTCATTTTTTATGGAAGAGATTATTGTCCCATTTGTTATTCCCCACTCTGTTAATCACTAATTCAATCCATCATTATCGTTATTATTATAACTTAAAGTGTTTGAGATGCATAATTAGGATATTTGAAACCTAATGTGACTTTCCTAGTTTCCTACCCCTCAAAAAAACAGGTACTGGACCAAATTTGGGGGGCAGCTCTATCTGGAAAACCTCAGATAAGAACTGATTGCAGGCACATGATGTGTTCAAGAAGTGGGTCCCGAAATATACGGTACGGCCTAATTTTGATCAACAAAAGATCAAGAGGGTTGCTGAACTTGAACGTAACCCGTGGTACGTACCACTCCCTGTCTCTCAGTCCCAGATGACGAATCATTCTAACTTTTTTTTTTTTTTTCTTTTATTTTCTCACTTTCTGTTTTTACACACTTTTTCACCGTACGGCCCCCTTTCTACCCTTTCTGTCTATTAATTCATTGCTCTACTTTCTGTTCTTGAAAGAAACGAATTGTACAATCTTATTTAAATTCCAAGTTACTGATTGATGTCATGAGACAATGAGAGAGAGAGTGGGAGTGGGAGTGGGAGTGGGGGTGGAGGTAGTGGGGGACTAGATTGGTTATATGCACCTGTATGTGGCAGGTGGGCCTGGTGGCTGGTTGCAGGCTAGGTGCCCCCTTACATCACGTTTTCATTTATTTACCTTCATTTCACTCAACTTGCAATATGAAACACTGCCTAACTCCAAGGGATAGCTCAGTTAGCAAGGGACTACGCTTCAAGAATCGGAAGTTTTGAGTTCGACTTGTGCTAAACTCTTGGGATCACTGGAGGGCTTAACTGGTCGTTAACTTCAGGGCCCCGAGATTAGTCGAGGTGCGCGTAAGCTGGCCCGGACACTCAGTCATCAAAAAAAAAAAAGGAAACACTACCATACCAAAGATATAGATATAGAAGACAAAACTTAGAAAATAATCAAACCTCATATGAATTCTCTCTTTATTTGTATTTAAAGTTAATGACATGATGAAAATATATCTATATTAGCTATTCAATCCATTTCAACTAGAACTTTGATACAAATAATTAAAGAAACGAAATATATATATACAGAGGTGCTGTTATAAGGTGCACCTGATGCAAGATGCATCAGGTTCTCTTCTCTGCAGCCATCTGTGATTAAAATTTTAAAAAATTGACCGTTGGATTAGATACCCCTATAATGTATGTCATGTCTGCCAAAAATCACAGTGATCCAACGGTTGGTTTCTGAGAAAACTGATTGCTAAAAAACTATGACTTTTTTGTTCTTTAAAATGTTATCATTTTTTAGCAGTTAGTTTTCTTAGAATCCAACCGTTGGATCACTGTGATTTTTGGCAGACACGATATACATTATAGGGGTATCTAATCCAACGGTCAGTTTTTAAAAATATTTATCACAGGTGGCTGTAGAGGAGGGCACCTGATGCAAGATGCATCAGGTGCACCTGATATTAGCAAGTCTGTATATATATATATGTCTTTTATGTGATAGCATTAATATCAATTGTAATATTGAAATTGCCAGCTAACAGCTAGTAAAGTCTCTAGCTTGGTAGTTGTACTAGAGATTTGGATTCAAGTCCTACTTTCATTTAGGTGAAAAGAGTTTAAGCGAAAGGAGAATGTCTTATTTTGTTGTGTAGTTCATAAGTTCAATTGACTTCTTGGAGAAAAAAAAAAAAAAACTCAATTAAATTAGGGCTCTAGGTCCCCTATCATGAATCTAACACTATAGGATTGGTGTTCTAAACATCAATAAAGATAGTACAAAACCTCTTTGACAATTTCCAAGTTTGGGCTAGCGTAGGTTAAGCAGAGCGGAAGGTGTGGGTGTAGGGTAAGTAGTAAAAAGGGGGAAGGTTTTTATCTACTCTCCATCATCAAGCTAGGGAGGGTCTGACTCCTTTCACCTCTGTTTCTCAAAATGGTCCAATTTACTCGGAGGCTTAATTGAGCTGGCCTGTGGTTGCGCTTGTGATACAGTTGTATACTTGTATCTTTCCAAAATTGATGAAGTACCCCGTCCACCTGCCCTTTTTTAAGTTTCTCAATAATTTAACACTTTTATCTGAGTTCTTACTTTTGACCATGCTCTTTTTTTTTTTTTTTTTTTTAAGCATGATATATTATCAGTCATGGTAAAAAATAAATACATTTCATCTTTTACCACTAAAAATGATGATGAAATCTAATATGATAGTGCACCCCATATATATTAACCAAGGGTAGAAATGGTAAATGTCATTACAAAAAATAATGACACTGTTACTTCAAAAAGAACGAGTCTGAATCCTCTACTGGGACTTGGATATGCTTGGATGATGTGTCATGATCTGAATGTCTGCTTTTCATTTGGGTGATGTGCAGATGATCCAGATCATGACACATCACCCAAGCACCAAGCAAATCCAAACAAATCCTATTTATAATTATAAAAAATTTAAAATAATATTTTTATTGATATGGGCACATCATATGCCAATATAAATTCATAAAAATAAATAAGAGAAATATTATTATTTTTTCATTACTCATGAACTCACAATTATTACTTATTATTGTCACAATATAATTACAGAAATCACTATTGTCACCCTTCATTTTTTTTTTTTCCCTATTACAGGCGAATATAACTTGCCTTGATTTGATAAAAATGTCTGTCAGTTCACCGCAGAAGAAGAAAAAGGAATTCTACAGAACCAGCAAATCAATGCATGGAGATCGATAGTACCATATATAGTAGTAGTATATTTATTCTCTCTCTCTATACGTATTTATGATATGATGTAATGTCGCAACGCTCGTCATTCTAAACGGCGTTGATTTTGGTGATTCCTTCCTTTCTTTTTTGTCTGTGTCTTCAACACTCCACAGAGAGAGAGAAGGCTAGGAGGATGCTGACGAAGGTATTCAAATTTCAAAGCAAACACATGCTCGTATGGCTGGCTGTATTCCAATCCCACGAAAAACCAGGAAGAAACTAGTATTCTCCTGATTGGTGCTGGAATGTTTATTAATATTAAGACAAGACACAAGTAATATTGTTAATAAGATATTATGGTTATATTTGACCGTGAATTTTTAAAAATGTTAGTTTTATATTTTTAGAATTTTATTTTTAAAAAATAGTACTAGACACTTTAATCCGAAATTAAAAATTATCATGATGTGTCATGTTTTGAGTGGTGAGGTCTATTCTCTCAAACTGTTTTTATCTTTTTCATACACTATTCAAACCATGACATGTTAGGATGATTTTTAATTTCGGGTTAAAGTGTCGAGTGATATAGAATTATTTTTTTTTAAAATAGAAAATAGAGTAAAAGACATGTTTATTAACAATTTTCTTTTTTTTTTTTTGATAAATATGTGAAAATTGATATATGTTTTTTTTTTTTTTTTTTTTAAATTGTACCAAAATTAAGTGTATTTCAAATAATGTAGCTAATTATTATTCAACCCTCATCCTCTTTAGCAAATTGTCTATTGATAATAAATAAAAAAGTTAGTTATTAGTAGTACGTGGATGAGAAATAAAACACAAGCCAAATGTTTTGTATTATGATCTGTTTTGAGGAATGAAAATTTCACTAATTTTTAAAGCACTCTGTTACTAATATTTTAGGTTCATGTGGTATGTGTGTTATGCCATTAATTTAAACTTTATTTTTACTTTTTTACTAACCGGTGGATGATAGATGGAATGATATGGCAGCTCCTCCTTCAAAACCAAAGTTGACCAAAGAGATGGAGAGTAGCCGAGAAGAGGATTCTTTCCCATGATTCTATTACAAATTACAATTTGTATGGTAAACACTTGCATGACTGCATCAACTAGTAGTGATCTCAGATCCAGTCATGCATGAGTCATCAATGACACACTGCGCAAGATAATTAAGCTGCCACGTACAAATCATTAAAGTGACTGTTCTCTTTAGCTTTGTGTATGTTTAATTAGATCGACTTTAATCAGTTTTGTTGCTGCGATTTCAGCAAGCCAGAGCTCTCTTCTTATTAATCATGGAAACATATATATATATATAAACTCACCACAGGTATCCTCCATGGATTGCTGTGCGTTCGTGAAGCATAATGGCTAGCTTTATGGCTTTCTTTTATTCATTGAACACATGCAGCTAGTTGTTGTACGTAATTTTGCTCACTGTACTCTGTTTTGACTTCTTTTGCTTTATAAGGTGTTTGAATAGTAAAGTGATTCTCTTTATCTATTTAGGCAGCTTTTGATTTTTTGGGTAACTGTTAAGACAATTCACTTCGGGGTTTCTAAAAGTATCCAAGTCACGTGGGGGTGATACTTTGGTCTGTCACAAAATTTGTACAAAAAGAGAGTGATTCAAAAGAATTTATTGCACCCCAAGTACATAATTTAACTCATTCTAGTTTCCCTTGAATTATATATATATATATATACCGAATTGATAGAATGTGATAAACACCGTAAATGCTGTGAAGGATCTTAGCCGTACGTGGTATACAAAAAGATCGAGATTCATATAACCGAACCTATATAATTGAGATTAAGGCTTAATTATTGAATTGATGTCTCAAAGGGAAAAGAAGAAAAATAAATTGTGTAATTTCAATTGGAACCATACATTATGTATTATCTAAATTGATAAAATGATTATAATTGAACAAAACTTATTATTTAAAACAAGTTATAGAACTATGCATACTAATGGCATATTACATGTGTTGCATGCATGTGCAGGTGGGAAAAAAAGAAAATAGGGGCAGGGAGAGAATATATAACTCATGCACTCGACCATTGATGTGAACCATCTACAAAGTAACAAGAGAGTCACATGTGTAATGCATTACCTGATTGATATAGAGGCCAAACAATGATTCAAACTTACTAGGGGGATACCAACCTATGAAACTTTTAGGTCACACCCTAGCTAGCTACCTAATAAATACCCACTTGATGAAAGATTGTTTCCACGTAACAACGAAAACAATAAAAACAAAAACAAAGACAAAACATAGAAAACAAGTTTGGGGTGCATTCTATAAGACAAACACATGGAATATGGAATATAACCCAAGCATTTGAAAACATTGAAAGCGAGCCATGGCCGAGACATGTTGACCGGATATTAGCCGACTACATATATATATATATATATATATATATAGCGAGAGAGAGAGAGAGAGAGAGAGAGAGAGAGAGAGTTAAGAATAATAAAGTAGAAGAAGATAGAGATAAAAGTTGCTCATTTCCCGGAGAATCTAGAGCGCATCAGGCGCTGACCGGGGCTTCGGAAAGTATTAACAAATGATTAACCATTTTCTAAACAAATGGAATAAACAATAATTAAAGAGGGCATGGGGGTCCGAGCATATTTATTATTAATTAATTTAATTAATTAAGAGGTGGGAGAAGTAAGAACAAGAGAAGAGAACAAAGAAGAACCTATCACCTCGACAGGGTCACGTCCACAAGTCACGTGACAACTGCCATGTTGACGCCGACGAATATGGTCATGGATTTCCACGCGCGTGTGTGGGTTTTCGCCATGGAATATTTCGACACGGAGAGGGAATATTGGGGTGGGGATGCTGGATTTTCCTCCATATGTTGGACAAATGCTAGCCGTTGAATTGAACGTTCAAGCTGGACTACATACAACTTTCCCACGCGCCTTCACCACTCCCCAATCCAAGGGCAAAAGGGCCACCGACTGCTGGAGTTATTATTTGGACAGAAATATTCCTATCGGCGCATGCTGAATTTCGAACTTATAGGTAATTATGGGACGCATCTTTTAAAAAATTAATCGTTAGATTAGATACTATACATATGTATGTCACGCATGCCAAGAATTATAGTGATCCAACAGTCAGTTTCTTAGATATTTCAATGGAAAAAAACTGTAATAGTTTTTTGTGATCAAAATTTTTCACAATTTGTATTTTGAAATGTTGACATTGAATTATTGTAGTTTTTGGTTTATCTATGACAAAAATATTCTGTACAATGGTCGATTTTTCAAAATACATCTTACAATTTGTTAAAAAAAAAATTGCTATATGTCCTAGCAGTGTATTCCAAATGATATGACACATGATCCAATCCTTTTTTTTTAAGCAATTCTCTCTTAATAATAAATGAAAGCTTATTATTCTTTAATTTTGGGATGCTTTTTGGAAATAATTTTTTAGAATATATAGTATTACTGTTAATTAAAAATATTATTTTTACTTTCGCGTAAATCAGCATATGTGCATAGGATTGTGAATGATTATTTGGATACAGGTAAATGTTGTACCGGTGGTTGGGCAGTGGCCACGTGATTGGAGAGTGAGGAAAGAGCGTGGGATGGGATTTGTGTTAAACTGAAGTGGAAACTGGGTTTAAGGGTCAGTTGCATGTGGGTATGCAGCTCTGGTGTCGCCGGACAGCCCAGCTGTCCAGCCGGTCTGACATTTTCTTGCGCGCTCTCTCTCTATATATACAAATATACTCCATATTCTTTCCCCTCTTATTTCTCAGGAGACCATATCAATCCGATATTTTTGGTGTCATTCGCACGTGTACAGCTCGATTTATAGCAGCATTGCTACTTGCCCACGAAGAATAGAGACTAGCTTAATTAGAGTGTATTATCCTAATAGAAAAAAAATAAAAAATAAAGAAAGAAAGATATACTTGAGAGCTGGCAATGGCCGGTTTTGAAAAATTAGGGTTGGACACAGTCATTGTAGTGTTATGTGGAATTGCTCTTTAGTCTGGCGTATAATTTAGAATTTATCTGCATTACTATAAACACGTTGCTATATTTCCATCCTTTCTTTATATATATATATATGAAAGTGTTTTAGTCAGGAGTATCTGACTTTAATTAAAGTCAGCAAAAAATACAAGTCCTTGGATTCCCATTCACTTAATGGATGATTCATCTCAATAATCCGATTCAACGGCTTGTGTTTTTTGCTAACTTTAGTTAAAATCAGGTACCCCTAATTAATAAAAATTTTATTACTATTGTATCCACATGTAAATTTACTATTAAGGGTAATATTAGATAAATAAAATAAAATAAAATAAATCATATTACTTCCCGCGCCCACATTCTCCTTCCCACATTCATATCTTTTCCATAATTTCTAATCTCATAAACCTTTACACTCTCGTATAACTTTCTGAAAATTCTAACAAAAAAAGGTGTTTATTGATTAATGGATAATGAAGTAGTCATGTGGAATGATTTCAACAATGAAAATGTACATTTTTTTTAAGTATGTTTCACTTTTTTTAAGTTGTTTTAATTTGAAGTTCGTTGTTTGTTCAGTTCTGCAATATTGAAAATCAATTAATGTTCAAATAGGAGTAATTAAATATATCACTATGTTCAGTCACCCCAATATGTTCAGTCACCCCAACCGAACATATAAAAATGATTAGTAGGTGATATTGAACATTATATAATGTTCAATAGACACTAGTAGAATATCATTCTATATACAACAGTCGTCGGCCGGACATATTAGAATATTTAGCACACTAAATTAGAACATATTATAGAATGGTTGACCTACTTTCTCTTCATAGAGTGAAGAAAATAAGTTCCTTTGTGGGGTGAATGACGGAATGGTTGGACTACTCTCTTCGTGGAGTGAAGAAAACAAGCTTCTTTTTAAATAAAAATAAAAAATACATGTATATATTTGGGACTTTTTGGTATTAGGTGGATGTAAAAAGAAATATATGTTTTAGGATTGGTTGAGTTGAGGTTAGTTTGGGTATTATAGAGGGTGTAGGTAGCAAAAAATATATTTTAAAATTTTATTAATGGGCGTAGATAGTAAGTGAGTGTCACTAATAATATGGGTGGGTGTTAATAGAATCACTACAAGTATATATATATATATACTTTTCTACCCTTTTAAAGATGTTAGAGGTGAATAATATTTTGGTTCAGTTTGGCGAAAGAAAAGGGTAATTACATATATAAGTAATTAATTAATAAGTTGGTCTATTTTTTTAATATTAATTTTTTGGGAAACCATGTTGGTCTATTTGGACCATATTCTCAATCAACAATGACCCACCAGCGTTTTCACCACCTAAATAAAGGAAAAATAGCACAAGAAGCTCAACCAGTTATGGCAAATGCATATGTTAACTTCCCAAGAGAGATGCTGACGTGGATGCCAACTCTGCATGGAACAAACCAATAAGGGTAACTTTGAACAGGGATATTTTGGCATGCCACTTAATCCTCGTCCATGAAATAAAATGGGAATATTCTAATTGAGGGAAAGGAGAATAAGTAAAAACAATAATCTGATAAAAACAAAAGGAGTAGGGAATTAAAATGGGTCACGATCCATCGACTTAGAGAGAGAGCGAGAGAGAGAGAGAGACTTAATTCCAATCCATAATATTCCATTGAACAGTGCCCCTCTTTTGTTTTCTCGAATTCCAACCATTCCCTGCTGAAACCACCATTATATCTCTGCATCTCCTTTTTCATTCCCCATTATAAAGATAAAAGGTAAACTGGTCCTCTCTCTCTCTTTCTCTCTCCTTTTCTCTCTATCTCTGTGTGGAAAGGTCTCTGATCCCTCTGCATCCTTAAATACACAACTTCCCCTTTTTACTAACTTTTCCTTCAAAGCTTCATCCCCAAAAAACTCTGCTACCTTCTCTTTTCCTGCATTTTTATTCTGACTAGTAGTCTCTCTGCAATTCTTTCACCTCTCTCTTTATTCATTCATATATTATTCATCTCATTTTCTATCAACCCTATAGTAGTGATGATCCTCATAAAAGCCTATCTCTCTCTCTCTCTCTCTCTCTAAAGTTTAAACACCCATGCAAATCATAAGCCACTCATGATATAATCACAACTCACTCACCACTCCTTTTCAACTCTCCTCATATCTCTCAACCCCTCTCTTCTTTTCTTTATATATTTATTTCTTTTTTTGGTCTCGCACCTCTTTATATATATATATATCATTGAACTCTCTCTCTTTCATTCTCTTTCTATTTATTGTTTATTTACTGTCCCAGTGGATCTTGGACCAATTCCACCATTCCCATTTTCTTAACCTCAAAAACCCAATGAGATCAACTGCTGCGTCTTTGCCTGATCTCTCTTTACAGATCAGCCCGCCATCGATTATTCCAGATTGTGAAGCAAAGGAAGTGGGCTACGATGGATTAACAAGAAAAGCTTTTTACACTACTGATAGAAGTTCAACGACTGATTCCGGTAGCAGCGGAAGCGATTTAAGCCAGGAACATGGATTCTTTAACCCTGCAGAGAGGGGTAGTCTTCATCTTGGTCCTGGTGATCAGCCCACTTTGAGTTTAGGGTTTGATATGGCGGGTTTTAACCCTCTACCCAAACAACTACCAAGAAACCTTCATCATCACCTCCACAATCACCAACCTCAAATCTACGGTCGTGAGTTCAAGAGAAATTCAAGAATGATAAATGGAGGCAAAAGAAGCATCAGAGCTCCCAGAATGAGATGGACTTCAACTCTCCATGCCCATTTTGTTCACGCGGTCCAGCTCCTCGGCGGCCATGAAAGTAATACACCGCTGCAAATAATTTATATATGAGTAATACTACAGGGACTAAATTTTAGATCAATTTTTTTAAAACCATCTGATGGACATGACAGAAATGCACGAAAATAGAGCTTCTATCGTGCTGCTGCGCCCATAAAAAATCGAGTCTTAAATTTGGTCCATTTAGTATTTCTCTTTGTATATATCTTACATTTCTATACATTTTGATTAGTTATAAATCTATTTGTCTTACACCACAAAACTAGCTAGGTCACATAATATTTCTTCTCCATGAATGTTACAGGAGCAACTCCAAAATCAGTGTTAGAGTTAATGAATGTGAAGGATCTAACCCTAGCTCATGTGAAGAGTCACTTGCAGGTGGGTTTACTCTTTTCAATCTCCATTAATGTTTTGAACATATGAATAAGGTCCACACTTTTATGATTTTCATGGTTGTTTTTGCACTTTTATCATATCCCATATTTATATTCCTATGAATCATTTGTAGTGGGGGTGGAAGACAAGGGGTAAGGACAAAAGGGCATCTAGAGAGTAATCTTAGCAATGTGGACCTTTTTTCTTCCTGTTTTTTTTTTTTTTTTCTAATTTTTTTTCTTTGGGTGTTGTTGCAGATGTATAGAACAGTGAAGAGCACTGACAAAGGAACAGGTATATATTTGGATTGTCTCTCTAAGTACCCTCTCTATAAAATTGTATTTCTCCTCTATTATTATTTTTTGTTTGAGGGTTTGGTGATGATATATGATCCAAGAGTGACAGCTAGATGATCTTCTGTGATCAGCTGATCTTCTATTTCCAATTTAAAACACAATGGGTTGATGAGAGATATACTGTATTGGGATTTTTTTCCTTGTCAATTATTTTTCTGGGGGTGTCTGATAAAGCAAGAGCAATGGCTCTATGTATGATGAATGGTTGCAGGTCAAGCGCAGACAGATATGGGTTTGAATCAAAGGACAGGGATTGTTGAAGTGGAGAGAGGATTATCTTGTCAGAAAGCTGATGATGCCAATAACCCTTCTTATTCTCTCACCCCATTACCACCGTCACCACCAACACTGCAAAAAACCCAAAGGTCAGCGCTTAATTTTGCAAGCCCTCCTCCCTCTCTCTCTCTCTCTCTTTACTTTCTTTGCGAGATAAGGTGCATTTCCTCCTCTTCATCATTACATTATGAATGACCATCATACTGATTTAAATGGGACATGCATTAGATCAATGCAGACATATATATATATATATATATATATATATATATATA
>JAESVK010000703.1:493812-514474 GCA_017140935.1 Hamamelis virginiana | reverse complement strand
TGATAGGAAAGACTACCTATCCTCCATATGAGTTGGTTTAAATCTGTACTACTCTTCAAACGGTTAATTAAATATCCACTTTAATAAACCTTTGAGTAGGAACTCTTTTAGAATAGATGTATATAAGAAATATCAGTCTCTCTATCTCAACACCTTGAGATGCATATTTCTCTTATCATTTATTCATGGACCTTATCATATATGTTAGAACATATTAGATAAGTTATACCTTCCATATATTATGATATAATATGAAATTAATATACCCTTTAGGATTGGTTTTAGGGCATACTTCTAACAATGCTCTCACAGTTTTCCCTGATGGTTTGAATTCTGATGGTTCGATGCCCAAGGAAGTGGCGATGCTGAGAGGACATACGTTCAAGGCTGACCCATTATCTATCAACACTGTAAGAATTCTCTTGCCCATAGTATCCACCGTGACATACAAAGCTTGTAAATGGTGAGGTCCTTTCTTTGGAAGGTCTGACTCTGTGAAGGATATTGACTGCCCATGCTGAACTGGACTGACCAGACTGACTAAACCCTCGGGTGAGGTATTGATGGGAATCTGAACTTGATTAAGTAGCCTGAGTACTGTATGTCTGTGTTTTTGAGAAGCCATTAAAAGTCCCCAGATGGTGATATTGGCTTGAGTACGCTTAAGCTGTTTCAGTATCTCTTCCTCTTCTTCTTGAACCTCAGTGCGTTGGGATCTCTCTAACTCTCCCAAAGGATTGTCAGATTCTAAATTGGCGGGCTTAAAATGACGACCTCCTCTAGTGACATGGTTAACATCTTCCTCACCACTCGCCCAAATATCTACTATCTCCTCGGGTGTGTTCATCAAATCTTCCCACTCTATGATATTGTGGACACCCCATTTTTACCAATTATTTCTACCATATGTTCATACAAATGATTAACTAGAATAGCTGATCATTTGGTGAGGAATTGGCCTTGTAAAGACCAAATTGCCCAAATTGCCCTTTTCTGAGGAAAAGGACAATTCATTATTTCATGTGTACATTTGGATTGGAATCAACCCATTTGTATTGCATTTGAATTTTGAGGTGTTTTAGAACATCCCTGTAAATTTTCATAGCATTCTGATGAGAGCTCGATAGGTAATTAAGGTTTTTGCCACTTGAAGGGCATTTTCGTCCTTTTTCTCGTATAATTTCCGAATGACCTCCGAATTCGAAACGGATTGTCTCATGAGGTTTATATGGATGTGGGGAGTGTATTTGAAGTGTCAATTGAGCCTTTGAATGGTTGGGATAGATTCGCCCAAAATCGATCCCACGGGTAAGAATGAACTGAATTGGGGTTTTGTTCAAATCGACCGTGAATTGGTCATTTTCACCAAAACGAAAGATTTTCAAAACATGTTTTCAAGTACCAATTTCATATTAAAACCATGTTTTTAGAAGTGGTGCAAGCCTAATTGATCAATTTTACAAAACAAAGAATGGTCATATGACCAATTTTGGCACAACCGGGTCAATTGGCTAGCTTTTTGCTAAACCCCTTGACCATGGTCAAGTATTTTTTAACCCAAAAACATTCTAAAAATGTGGAGGATCAAAACACGGTCGTTTTGAGCCCTGAACCATCGAATTTAGATCAGATTTGACCAAAATATGGCCAAAATATGAAAACCCTTAAATTTGGGGAAGAAAATATGGGAAGTCAGCATGGTGACCGTCCTAGCTAGGACTGCCAACCGTCCAGCCCAGGACTGCCAACCGTCCAGCCTAGGACGGCCAGCCGTCCAGGCTAGGACGGCCATCAGGATGGTCGAACCAATTTTGCAATTTTGGCAGGTTTGTGAATTTTCCACTTGTTTTGGCCAATTTGACTTGTTTTTTTTGGATGAATTCGAAGGGTTTCAGCTGGAAAACCCCAGGGGAGAGTTGTTCTAAGCCCTAGGATTGTTTTTAGATGATTAAATCCTAACCATTCAAGGTTTTAAACCCTAGCTCTATATATGCTTCATTATAGAGTTAGAGAGAAGGAGGAGAAAAGAGGGAGAATTCTAGGGTTTTGAGAAGGAGGCTACAAATCTGGTCCTCCATTGTTACACCATTGAAGGGGCAAGAACTCAAGGCTAGGAGCTTTGAGAAAGGTAGCCAAGAAGGAGATCGAAGGGTAAATGCTCAACCATGGTCTTATTCTTTGATATTTTATGTAAATCCTTCTTTTTTGTTCTCCATTCTCATGTATTCAAGATGTATAATATATTTTTTTTAGTTGCTTGCATATGTTATAATAATATAGGTTATTACATGATGTTTGTTTAATGAAGCTTGCATGATTAAAGTTAGTTTTGTTGTTATCTTATGTTAGTATGCATGTCTAGGGTTCGTCTTTTGTGATTTTTATGTTAGGATGCATGCCTAGGGTTAATTAGTTTTATCATAATTTTATGTTAGGATGCATGACTAGGGTTAGTTTTATTTGTGATTTTATGTATGTCTAGGATTATTGTTATTTTGTTATGATTTTATGTGAATATGCATGTTAGGGTTAGTTTTATTGTTATTTTATGTTTAGCAAGCATGTTAGAATATTTTCCATTATGATTTTATGTGATTAGATGTGTTTAGGATTAGTTTTGTTATTATTTTATGTTAGTAATCATGTTTAGGATGAGTTTTTCAATATTTTATGTGTAAGCATGTTTAGAATAGGTGTTGATATTTTCATATTGTTATTTGAATCTCTTAATATTTGATTGATGGTATTAATGATGATATGAATGTGTTAATATATTGTTCTTGATATGTGATGAGTCATAAGTCAATTTTTTTATGTTTTTCATGATTATTTGAACACTTGATATTGATTGAATGATTTGAATATATGAATTGTGTACGAAGGAGCGTGCGAAGGTAAGATCCTCCTCTTGTGTTTAAATTAATTATAAAAGCATTTTTTTTTTTTGTTGATTTTAATGTTGTTTTATGTGATAATCTAGTCAAGCATGTTAGTTTAAATTTGTATATTATATTAGTATGCATATTAGGATGTTTATTCATTATTAACCATGGATTAAGAATGATTTTTAGGCCATTAAAAGTGTGTATACTTTAAAATGGATTAATTATCATTTTTAAGTTATGTTTTGCATGATTTTTGTAGTTTATCTTGTATATTCATGTAGAAAGCATGCTAGGTCATCTTCACAATTTTTTGTTCTTATTTTCATGGTTTTTAGGGTGGTTTAAGGTTAATATTCAAATCTGTCCGGGTTTGTTTATGTCCTTAAATCGCTTCTAAAAATTATTTTAAGGCCAAATCCAACTTAGAAATATGTTTAGGATCACATAGTTTGATTAGTATGCATTTAGGAACATTTTCATGCATGGTTAGAATTGATTTTGTGAATGTTTGATTAATTTGTTTAAATTTCAGCATGCATTGCATTAGGATTTTAGAGTGCTAGACAAACTTTAGGGCTAGTTAGGGACCCTAGGTTTAGGAAGGTCACTTGACCTTCCCTAGGACTGTCCTTTGTTGTAAAAGTCATACTCAGATTTGAGTATTTTAATCAATTTAAGAGTCAATCTTCGAGAGATTTTCTAAAAAGATTTTTGATGCAATGTTTATGAAATAAACATGATTTTATGAGAGATTTGAATATTAAATGATTTTAAAAAGAATTTGAAATGTTTTAAAGATTTTTTACTTTGGAATGAAATTCCTCTCAATATGATTTGTTTTCTTGAAATATCTTTGAAAAAGATTTTCAATTGGAATTTAATTCTAAAGATAAGAATTGTTTTAGAATATTTGGATTTTAAGAAAGTTTTTAAATTTGAAATGATTTCAAATAAATGATTTTAAATGAATAAAATACTCTCGAATCTAGAGTCTTGAATTAGGTTGAATACCTTTGATGATGTGATCGATTACAATAGGAGAGTCCTAGGGTAGTCGAACTACGTGGACTTTGATACTTGCTAGGTGATACTAGTAAGTTACGTAGGCGCTAATAGGGCTCAAGTCCGCCCTAGGATGCCCGTAGGGTATTCTAGGTTCTTAGGGTTTGTTTGTATATATTTTTTATTATTAATATAACTAATATAGATAATGCATTTATATCACTACTTTATTGGTTGATTTAGATTATTTAGGATTGTTTGTAATAAGAAATTTAAATAGTCCAAATAAATTAGAAGTCCTTTAATTAGGGCGAGGTGGTGCCTACAAGTGAAAGCTTGGAACCTTCCCACGTCGTAACCTAGCCCCCGGATCCAACTCTGGTTCGAAGACTGTCTTTTCATTGAAAATGGAGTTTGTTTTGTTTTGATTTAAAAAATAAAATATTTTTCATGGTTTCCTTATTCCTTAAAAATAAGGTGGCGACTCCTTTGTTTTGTTTGTTTTCTAAACCCCCATAATCGCATCGCCCGGTGATGATGTGGACTCACCCCACTAAGCCCGTTAAAAGGCTGGTCCACAGATATCAATCTCATTTTCTGACCCATCATCTATGGTAGACTCGGCAGAAATCGAACTTGATTTGAAATATTGAGTGACCTATGGTTGTCTTGGATAAACAGTTCGGTAATGGGTTCCCCCATTTATATCGGTGATCTTGGTTGTGAAATACTTCTTAAGGATACTCTGGCTAGCTTTCTCAACAAGGATGAGGTTTAGATCTTCAGGCTCAATTTGAATCATAGGAACGTTTTCTTTAAGTGAGTCAGGGTTATCACTCCAACCAGAAGGAGCAATTGGTTCTTCAAAGGTGGGCTTCTTCATTTTGGGGTAATGGACAAAGAAGTCGAACTTCCCACTAGGTTCCCCTAATATGCCTACTTCGGGATCTCCGGCCTCATATCTTTTTCGCAATTCCCATTGGCTTGTCCTAGTCTTGGAGAAGGCTTTCTTGATTCCAGCCTTAGGTCTAATGGGTTCGTTCTTTGCTATCTTAGCTTCACAAGAATTTTCAGGGTAGAGAACGTAGAAACTAAACTTCCTATTTCTTTCTGTCAACAAATCCACACAAGGATCTCTAGATTCAAACCTTTCTTTGAGAGCCCACTGACTACTACTATTCCTTGATGATTGATCCACTTTGAGAGGCTCGGGATGCCCATTCGAACTAAAACCCAGGAATGTATATTTCTCAAATTGTCTCCATGAATGATAAAGCCTCTTTGGGCTAGTTAAGGGTTGAGGGATTTCAATTAGACCTCGATCAATGAACCCTTGTATTATATTCCGCAATGTGTCACAGGATTCCGTGTCGTGGCTGGAAGTGGCATGGTATTGGCAGTAAAGCTTTTTGGATCTTGGCTTATACAGGGTAATGAGCCCACGGGCTTGACAGTGATGAAACATTTCAATCATGGAAGGGAATGAAGGGTGAGGGCGGATAGGCTCACAGTGGACATAAAGATCGGCATGTATAACATTGATATTGGCTGGTGGTGGGACTGCATGGGTATGAAGTGGATTTTGGGTGACATTGGGTTGAGAATGTGGGGAAATGGTTTTGTTATCTATGAGGTCTTGGATTTCATGGCGAAGATGGAAGCAACGGTTGGTAGTATGGCCTTTGGATTGATGGAAATGGCAGTATTCATTTTCATTGTAATTCTTGGGTAATGGGTTGGGTGTAGGTCTGGGTTCCAGAGGTTGGAACAAGCCTTGAGCTTTTAACTTCTCGAAGACCTTTTCCAATGGCATATAAAGCTCAGTGAATTTTCTGGATGGTTTATTTCCTAAGGAAAATGGTTGGGTAAATAGAGCAAGTTGAGATATGGCATTGACTTCGGTGGCTTTCCCATTGATGATAGGTCGACAGTTCTTGTAGGGTTCATCGGTTCGGAGAGCTCCATCAGTTAGAGCGTCCTCTACTTGGGTATCGGCAGCAACCAGAGCTCAGAAATTCGGAAGATATTGAAAAAACATGTGCTTATGATAAACTGGGAGCAAGTTATTCACTATCATGCGGATTTGTTCTTCTTCTTCAGGGCGGTTAGCCATTTTAGAAGCCTTGGCTCTCCAGCGGGTGAGAAAGGTAGAGAAAATTTCCCTTGATTCCTGTTTAGTAGTCTCCAAGTCCCTCCTAGTGACATCAACTTTTGTGTTATACCGGTAATGATTGCTGAACTCAGTGCATACATCCTCTCATGTCTTCATTCTAGACTCATCTAGTGACAAAAACCATTTTAGAGCGGATCCAGCCAGTGTCTCATGAAACATTTGGCTAGCAGGTCATTGTCAGCCCCTCGTGGGTGCATGGCTCTCACGTACATTTTCAGATGGGTCTTAGGACAACCCATTCCATCAAACTTCTCTAACTCGGGCATTCTGAAATGAGTAGGCATACGGGCCTTAGGTAACAGAGACAATGACGACATGTCCACCAGATCATCGGACTTCCTATAATACCTTTCAAGGCTTTTTCCAGGACTTTCACCTTACTACTCAACAATATGGGCTCAGTGGAAAAGAAAGCTGGGGTCTTGGGCTTGGATTCTTTATCCAGATCAACAGGTTGAACAAATTCTGGACCAGACCTAGTGGGCTCAGCAACTATCTTTGGTCTAAGAAAACATTCATCTTCATCAATATTCTCAAACAAGGGATTAGTACGGGCTCGCACCTTATCCTCCTCTTCTTTATGATGAACTAACTCTTGGACCACTTTTAAGAGTGCCTCGATCTTCTCATCAGTCGTCTTTCCATTAGTTCCAACAGTGGTAGGGGTATGATATTCGTTACTAGACATCTTTAAATTAACAGGTAGACCCTTAAACAACCAACTGCTAGAATCACGACGCCAAGCCAGAATGCTGGGAAAGGGAAAAGATTTGAATCAACTAAGAGCTTCCAGTGTGTCAAGAGACGAATAAGGACAATCTCACATGCTTACAAAAGTATAGGTCTAAAGCCTACACATCAATCTCATTCTCTCACATTCTATCTTATGAAAATGGGCCTAAGGCCCAAGTACGAATCTCACAGCTCATATCTCAATCTTATGAAAAATAGGCCTAGGGCCTAAGTACAAATCTTATTCTCACAGCTCACATCTCAATCTTACCACAGGCTTATATCTTCTAGCCAATTGACATGGGCCTAAAGCCCACATCTCAAACTTACAGCGGATCTAAACCTTCTATCTAAAGGACATGGGCCTAAAGCTCACATCTCATATCTCACGTCTCACGTCTTCTCCTAAGACTCACAAATCAATACCACTATTCGGGCAGCATAACACTATCACAGGCCTAAGCTCATGATCCTATAGGGTACTAGTCTTTATTTGGTACCTTGCCTCTTTGAAGGAACGTCTCTTAAGAGTTTACGGTATTTCACAAAGGTCTAGTCCTATAGATCCAGGTCCTAATGGTTCTACACACTTCACAGTCAAGGCTCAATACAAAACCGGGAGGAAAATCCAGCAGCATAACATTTACAATAGTGTGTGATAGGCGATGTAGGGTATGTGTCCTAAAGACATTTTACATGGACTAATGCAAAGGATAGGCTGAGTGTCCCTTACTCGCTCGGTCTAATTGATATACCTAACCACATGTGACATCAGGAATGCCACGTGGGTCCAATAGTACGTGATTGGTCCGTTTGATATACCCGAGGGTACTTGGCAAGAAAGGTGATGGCTTTCACATACATGGAACCCAAGAATCAAAGAGACTGGGCCCAGGGCTAGGCTCATCGTTGGCTTTAGCATACAAATTCCTAAACATGTAGAGTCAATGCGCACACAATGCAGAATTCAAGTCATACAGTCATACAAATGCAAGTGGTTGATTTTATTAATTAAGAAATTGAAAAACCCAAAAATAATTAATTGGAGTTTAGCCCTCGACATCCCCAGCGGAGTCGCCAATCTGTGAACCAGCCAACCTGAATATCCCGAGGGATCGGGAGGCTTCTCGTTCACTTTGGGAGTTTTTTTGAGTGGATTGTGGATGATGTTTATCCGTCTTGATTTATCCTTCTCTATTATCCACATTTATCCTTCTCTATTATCCACTCAAGATTGGGTTTTTGAAAAAAAAGATGAGAGTTTGTAAAAAACTGGGAGTCGCCACCTTATTTTTAGGGAACAAGGAAACCATAAAAAGAGTTTTATTTTCAATAAAACATTGACCCCATATTTTGGAAAAGCATGGTCTTTGAATCAAAGTTGGATTCGGGGGCTAGGTTACGAAGTAGGAAAGTTCCAAGGAACTCCTTGTAGGCACCCACCTCGCCCTAATTAAAGGTCTCCTAATTAGATTTGGGCTTTATCAAAATAATCCTAGCATATCTAATCAACCAATAAAGTAGTATATAATACTAGATAATAATAATAAATAATATAAAAGACTAAAAGAAACCTAATAATCTTAGGAGACAAGAGTCAACCTAAGATTGGACTTGCACCCTATTGATTGCCTACGTACCTTATCAATTGCTTGACAAAGATCAAAGTCCACGTAGTTCGATTACCCTAGGACTCTCCTATCGTAATAAACCACATAATCATAGAGATTCTATCTTATCTTGGACTCTAGCTTCGAGAGTTTGAGTTTGATCAAAACACTTGTTATGAGAGATGGAATTTCATTCCATTTTGAATTCTTTCAAAATCACTTTTTAGAATTGCTCTCAAAGTAGATTCCTAGGTAAAATAGAACTCTATTCTTATTGTAATTCTTACAACAAAGAAGAGTCCTAAGTGGGGTCAAGTGACCCCCTAATCCTAGGGTTTCTAGCTAGTCCTAGGTTAGTCTAAATACCTATTATACTAATATTATATATGCTGGAAATTCTGGAAAATGAATAAAAAATGCAATCAAGTAGGTAAACAATGCATGATAATGTCCTAAATGCAATCTAAGTTGGCTATGGGAACCTAGGCATGTTTCTAAGTTAATTTAGGCCTAAAAAAGTGAGTTTTGATCCATTTTAAGGTCACTTTAAACCCATGGACAGATTTGAAAGTAATCAAAAAGTGGGTTTAAAACCCATAAAATAAAGGAATAAAAAAAAAATGTAAATGACCTAATATGCAACCTAATAATGACATGCATAAAATACCATAAACTCAAATCATGTTCATTCTAATTAACACAAGGGAAGAGACTTACCTTTGCATGCTCCCTCGAACACAATTTGTATATCATCCCAAGCATTGATATTTAAAAGACATAATTTAAGAATAAAGGTATAAAATAACATGCATTCTCTAATATGGAAAAAGACTCAAACTCCTATCATGCATTCACTAAATCCTATTATATTATAATCCTCATCATTAAATCCTATCATGCATACTAAAGAAATAAACTAAATCCTATTATGCATATTAGAGAAATAATGAATTAAATCCTATCATGGATACTAACAATGAACTAAATCCTATCATGTATACTAACAGTGAACTAAATCCTATACAGACTAAAGAAATAAAAACCTAATCCATAATCATATAAGAAAAGGAAAAGAAGAGGAAAAGAATATGCCAAAACTAATCATGCATCCTAAAACTAATCCCTATTACGCATACTAATAAACTAACCTATTATGCATATAATGAATTAAATCCTATGCATATTAAAGAAATAAAAACCTAATCTAGCATGATCATAAAAGAAGAAGAAGAAGAAGAAAATGCAAGAAACTTTAAACTACTAACCACTTTCTTTGCTTCCTTCCCACTTGCTTCAAGCCTTCTCCTCAAGCTCCAAGGACTCCAAGGACCTCAAGGACTTTAAAACTTAAGCTAGAGTGCTATGGGGGAAGCTTGTGCAATTGCTCAAGCCTCTACTCTCCAAGCTTAACTCTTTAAAGCTTATTTTGTGTGTTAAAACTGATTTCAGAGCCCTCTATTTATAGGGAGGCCTGAGTTTGATCAATGACTGAGTTTAAATCTCTTGGGAATGATCCAAGGGCTCTAAACCAATCTTTCAAAGTGTTTAAACTCATCCCAAAGTCTCCATGGCCGAACTCAACACATGGCAAGGCTTGGAAGAGTCTCGGGCAGAAAAAACACTGATAATTAGCAGTTATTGGGCAAATTGGTCGTTGACCATCCACCCTAGGACGGTTGGCCGTCCCTCATGGATGGTTGTCCATCCCTAGGTGGACGGTCATCTATCCTCCATCCCCAAATTTGCCCTATGTGGGCCTGTCTCAGCCCGTTTCGACCCGATTTCGGTTTTTTTCGGGCTTTCGGGCCCGTTTTAAGTCCAAATTTGACGATTCATGCGCCGACACGATCGTGATTCGATTCTTCATGTTTTAAGAAGTGTTTGAAGTGAAAATTCTTTGACCAAGGTCAAAGTTTTAGGGAAAATTCGACCGATTAGCTGTTTAGGGCCTGCTGGGCCCAAATTAGGGTTTTGAAATCTGCTAACCGATTGCTCTTGAAATCATTTCTTTTTCTCGAAACAAGTTTTAAAACATTTTAAGAAAGTGTTTTGAAGCCTTTGAAGGCTTTGGTTTGATGAAAATATCGAATCACGTTAATTTCGGTCGAAACCCTAATCTGGGCTTAAAAGGGCTTTTTAAGCCTTAAGGGCCAAGCCTGAGCTAGAAGGCTTCAAAGACCTTGCCACTGATCAACTTAGCTACTAAACACACCTTAAATATCTATTCCAAGGCCTCGAGACTATTCAAGATAAGATCAACAGTCATTTAGGGCTTTTGTGATACAAAGGACAATATTGCCCTTTAAGTCACAAAAGGCCTTATTTTCTATCAAGCCTGGCTTAAAATGCCATGGAATTTTGCAGGGATGTTCCTAGACTCTTTAAAAACCTAATGCAAAAATAACCAACTCAATATGATCTAAAAACCTACATGCGATAATGACCTCTACCTAACTACTCACAAGGGGAAAATTGGCAACCTAGGGTTTTGACACTCTATCTCACCTCGAATCAAAGGCAACCATTAATGACCATACTCATGGTCAAAAATGGATGTCTACAATATAATTAAATAGTCTTTTATGTATTTCATATTACTTATAATGCTTAAATTATCCTTGATAGCTAAAAGTTCCATTCTGTCATGCACTTCTTTGTCTCTCAAGACAAATTTCTCTTTTTATAAATACAAACTATGTTGGAATATAGAAAATCATATAGAGAAATTAGAATTAAAATCTCTAGAAGCCAAACAGAGAGCTTCATCTGTAAATAATCAGTTAAGTTAGTTAAGCAGTTAAGTAGTTAAGCATTTAAGTTTGTTACAGATATAAGTGTATAAATAAACCCTTTGTACAGTCTTTTAAGCTTTACGAAAGTAATGAGAATTATTCATTTTTCCATTCATACAATCCTTTGTTTTCTAGCTTTGCATGTTATAGAAATTTACACGGTATCAGAGCATTAAAGAAAAGCCTTCCGTTGAACTTTTTTATTCTTGATTTTGTTCTTGATTTTTTCCCCTTTGTTTCTTGCTTCTATGGCACCCTCTGAAACACCTTCTGAAAATTCTTCTGAGAGAGCTTCTATGGCGAATCCTTCTAAGGCGAATCCTTGTGATGATTCCTCGAGCGAGTACTATCTTCATCCTTCTGACAATCCAGGAGCAATTCTTGTGTCTGAGATCTTTACAGGTGAGAACTATATTACATGGAGTCGATCAATTTCAATTGCACTCACTGTCAAGAATAAAATCTCCTTCATTGATGGAACTCTGCTTCAACCTAGAATTGATGTTGATCCTAGGCTTTGAGTTGCTTGGCTAAGAGCCAATAATCTGGTGCTATCATGGTTAATGAACTCAGTTTCCAAAGAAATTCGTGGTAGCCTTCTTTATTTTACAACTGCTTTGGATATTTAGGAGGAACTCAAGACAAGATATCTTAGAAGTGATGGTCCGAGAGTTTTTTCTCTGGAAAAATCCCTAAGTTCTATTTCTCAAGGTTCTAAAACTATTACTCAGTATTTCAGTGAGTTTAAAGCCTTGTGGGATGAATATATCAGCTATCGACCTATTCCAAGTTGTAAATGTGGAAATATTGGTAGGTGCACATGCAATATGCTCAAGAATCTTAAAAATTGACAACAATCTGATTATGTGATCAAATTCTTAGTTGGAGTACATGATTCATACTCGGCCATCAGAAGTCAATTGCTCATTCAATCCCCTCTACCATCAATGAGCAAAGTATTTTCTTTGCTATTACAAGAAGAAAGTCAAAGATCTCTTTCTAACAGTGTTGGAATTTCCCTGGATTCTCATGCCATGGTTGCTGCTCAATCACAAAGACAATCGTCTACTGGTGCTAGATACACGAAGCAGAAAGGAAAAACAGATTTGGTCTGACTCATTGGATATCCTCCTGGATGGAATGGTCCTAAAGGGAAAAGATCTTTCAATGTGCAATCTGGAAATTCATCATATTCACATCCCATTGCAAAACAATGTGTCTTCATTGGAACAAAATTCAAGTACTCCCAATATGGTATTTTCTCAAGAACAAATAAAAAATCTACTTACCCTAGCAAATTGCCTATCCAACTCCAATCTTAATACTGATTCAATAGCTAATGTTGTCTCCACTTCAAGTATATCTTCTTTCTGTAATACTGTTTCTTTTTCAAAGAATTTATACACTTGGATTCTCGATACAGCAGCAACAGATCATATGATTTGTTCTTTCCATCTTTTTGATTCCATAAGCGTACTTAGAAAACCTTCTAAAGTCCATTTACCAAATGGACAATTTGTTCCTGTCGTTTTTTATGGAAATGTCACACTTTCTTCTGACATAACCCTACAAAATGCACTGTTTGTTCCTTCTTTCAATGTTAATCTGATTTCTGTTTCAAGATTAACTAAAGATAATTCTATTGGGTTGTTCTTCATTCAATCCAAATGCATTTTGCAGGACTTGACCAAATGGAGGATGATTGGGCTTGCTGAAGTCAAATCTGGTTTATACCACTTATCATTTCCTGCTTCAAATAAGAATGAAATGCCTGATTTGATTGGTTCTTCTTCTACTGCCTTAGTTCAATCATGTAATAGCAATCCTCATATATGACATCTTAGATTAGGACATGTTCCATATGCAAGATTATAGATAATTAGTAATCTTGATTCTTTTGTAAAAGCTTCTCAAAATCATGTATGTGACATATGTCCCTTAGCTAGACAAAAGAAGCTTCCCTATCCTGTATCCAACAGTCAATCAAATAAAATTTTTCAATTAGTTCATATTGACATTTGGGGTCCCTCGCCTATAATTTCTTATTCTGGATATAGCTATTTTCTTACAATCATAGATGACCATACTCGTTTTACTTGGCTATATCTCATGAAAGCAAAATCTGATACAAGATTTATACTTACCAGCTTCATCAAATATGCTCAAACTCAATTCAACACAAATATTCAAACTCTTCGAACATATAAAGGTCAGGAGTTTAACTGCCTCTTTTCTATCAAGAACATGGAATCATACATCAATTATCATGTGTTGAATCTTCACAGCAAAATGGTAGGGTTGAAGGAAAGCATCAACACCTACTTAATGTTGCTAGAGCCCTTTTATTTCAAAGCAATTTACCTTTATCTTACCGGACAGATTGTGTTCTGACAGCTACTCATCTTATTAATCGTACTCCTTCTTCCATCTTAAACAATCAATCACCATACTATCTCTTATTCCACAAACAACCAAGTTACAACTACCTCAAAGTATTTGGATGTTTGTGTTTTGCAAGCACACTTAAAAATAATCGAGGGAAGTTTTCCCCTAGAGCTTCCAAATGCATCTTTCTTGGTTATCCACCAAATGTCAAAGGATACAAAGTACTTGATATACTTGCTCTCAAAACCTTCATATCTAGAAATGTCATGTTTCATGAATCCATTTTTCCATCTATTCCTAATTCTATTCATATACCATTTGTTTTCCCTGATTTTCCTCAAATATATAACTGTCATACTATAAAAAATTCTTCTTCACCTTCTACAGAAAATTATGCTTCATTACCATTTTCTAATCTTACCAATCCATTACCTACAAATCTGAGAAGGTCTGAAAGAATTAGGCATTCTCCTCAATATTTGCAGAACTATTATTGTGGTAATTTGACTAACAGACCTTCAGTAGCTCATGAACCTCCTGGCTGTCCTTCTTCAGGTAAACCTTACTCAATTCTGTCTTTCATTTCTGATTCTAAACTTTCCAACAATCATAAAGCTTTTGTTCATGTTGTCTCCTCTATATCTGAACCTAGAACTTTTAAACAAGCCATCTCACAACCTCAATGGCAACAAGCCATGGCAGATGAAATTAAAGCCCTTGAAACTGATCAAACTTGGGAACTTGTAATTTTGCCTCCTAACAAAACAGCAATAGGTTGCAAATGGGTTTATCGCATAAAATTTAAGGCTGATGGCACATTGGATAGATATAAAGCTAGGTTGGTAGCAAAGGGCTACACTCAACAAGAAGGACTTGATTTTTTTTTTACACTTTTTCACCAATTGCTAAAATGACAAAAGTGATAATTTTGCTAGCTGTAGCCGCATCAAACAATTGGTATTTACATCAACTTGATGTAAATAATGCTTTTTTACATGGAGACCTAAATGAAGAAGTATATATGCAGCTACCACCTGGTTTCTCTACACCTAATGACCCTCGAGTATGCAAACTCAAAAGAGTTTATATGGCCTAAAGCAGGCCTCAAGACAGTGGTTTTCAAAACTGTCCACTTCCTTACTTCAGTTTGGTTTCACCCAAGGAAGGTCAGATTCATCTCTTTTTATCAAGCAAACTGAACATAGTTTTATTGCTCTATTGATATCTGATGTGAAGGATTTTCTGCATAAATCTTTTACAATAAAAGACTTGGGTGAATTGAAGTATTTTTCGAGGATTGAGGTAGCTAGGTCAGCCAAAGGCATTACTTTATGTCAAAGAAACTATGCCCTCGATATTCTACAAGATAGTGGTTTTTATGGATGCAAACCAGCTGCTTTTCCTATGGAATCGACCTTGAAACTGACTGCAAATGACTCCTCAGATCCTTTACCTAATCCAGCATCTCATAGAAGACTAGTGGGTCGATTGTTGTATTTAACAATTACTAGGCCAGATCTTGCTTATTCAGTACATGCCTTAAGTAAATTTATGACTAATCCTAGCAACTTACATCTCAAGGCAGCCGAGAGAGTCCTCAGATACATCAAAGCAACACCAGGCCAAGGAATTTTCTTCTTTGCTAAATCTCCATTGCATTTAAAGGCTTACTCAGACAGTGATTGGGGCGGCTGTATTGATACCAGAAAAAGTGTCACTGGCTTTGCAATATTTTTAGGAGATTCTCTCATCTCTTGAAAATCAAAGAAACAACCCACAATTAGTAGCTCCTCTGCAGAGTCTGAGTATCGAGCATTGGCATCAACTACCTGTGAACTTCAATGGTTAAATTACCTATTGTCTGATTTAAACATTGAACATACTCAAGCTGCACTGTTATATACAGACAGTAAACCCTCCTCTGAGATTGCATCAAACCCAGTACACCATGAGAGGACAAAGCATATCCAATTGGATTGCCAGTTAGTTCGAGAAAAGCTGCAGGAAGGTCTTCTAAAGATCATTCACATTCTTTCCAGATTCCAAATAGCAGATATCTTAACTAAGCCTCTTGGTTCTCTCAATTTTCATCACCTTATTCGCAAGATGGAAATGATTAATATACATTCTCATCTTGAGGGGGGGTGTTGGAATATAAAAAATAATATAGAGAAATTAGAATTAAAATCTCTAGAAGCCAAAGAGAGAGCTTCATCTGTAAAAATAAGCAGTTAAGTTAGTTAAGCAGTTAAGCAGTTAAGTTTGTTACAGATATAAGTGTATAAATAGACCCTTAGTACAGTCTTTTAAGCTTTACGAAAGTAATGAGAATTATTCATTTTTCCATTCATGCAATCCTCTGTTTTCTAGCTTTACATGTTATAGAAATTTACAAACTATGAAATAATGTGACAATATCATGCATGTCAAAAATTACAGTACGTGATTCAACAGTCAGTTTGTAAAATGCAAATTATAAAAAACTGTGACAGTATTCTGTTAGAAAAAATAATTAATTTGGATTATCTAGAATAGAATAATATTGTGTATAAATAATAAAAACAACTAATTAAATAATTCTAACATAATGTATAATAATTCTGTAAACAACAGAATTTGAAGACTTCTTGAATTCTATCAAACAAAATATATAAAATATTTAATTAAATAACTTACTTGTTATCCAGAAGTCGAAAGATGAAAGGTATAAGAAGACTTATCAAGGCAAGTGTTGTACACTTTGTTCTTAAGACAAAATACGCCCCTCCTATTGGTGCTTATAATTTGATGGACGTCTGCTTCCTAGGATACAATAATATCGTCTGCTGAAGAAGCACTGCAATCTGCAAATACAGCGAACCAGAATAATGCTATCTCTTTCTTAGACACTATGCAGACACAATGAACGAATGAATTAATTTTTATTTTTTTTTTGAATTGAACTCTGGACCCATGGCCTATTTATAGACAAACTAGTGCCTCTTCGTGAAGTGCAGAAGAGCACCGTTAAACACACGACTCTATGTAGGAGCTGCAAAACCAGATGCAACTATTCACAATTTCATAATAGTCATGATTGTTCTGGCAACGTTTTAAATTTCAAATAGTCAATCTGGGTTAGCTCAAAAAGATAATTAGCTTAGTCTAAATGACTCGGTGCGATGCGGGCGCACGAGTGTGGTTTGGGTCAAGCCCAAATTTGAGTAGGTCCTCTCCCCTCACAAAACTTTGGTACCCCCTGGGGCCCAACTTATAGGTCCAATGTAAGGGTATATAAGCACACAAGCTACCCATTATTTATTCAATGTGAGACAAAGATAACTATCACCTTCAACTACTTTCAAATGAGTGATTTTAAACTACAATTTCTCATTCAAAATCTTAGTATTTTGAGCTTATTAATACAATACATTAATCTCTTTTTTGAGATGAATGTATTCTAATGTGGGCCCTGTTAGAAGTATGCCCTAAAACCAATTGTTAAGTTGTATTTAGGGAACTTATATTTCATTATATATTAATGTATGAAACTTTATTCATTAATGAAATGACTATTTTTATCATGTAAACTTGTGTTTAATTACTGTTCATGATAAAGTTCTTGGATGGTATGATAGAGTTATATCTCAAGTGTTGAGATAGAGAGACTTATAACTTTCAAGTACATCTATCCTAAACTTGTTCATAATCATAGGTTTATATATTTGGGCGATTATAAACTGTTAAGATTAGTACAGGTTATATTAGCTCCAATGGAGGATGGTGAGTCTCAAACCATCTGTGTAGAGACACTATAGTAAACCTGTGGGTGCTTGTTAGAAAACAAGTACACCGAATGTGACCAATATGAGTACAGCTTATGGAATTCTATTTGTATGTCAAAAAGCTGCTCATGTGTATAATCACACTTGTAATCCTTAGACTTGAGATACCACTAGTTATCTTATGCACGAATTACTAGAGTTTGATAGTATCTCGTACACCCTTAACCATAAGGATGTAATCGGTACTCATTGGCTCTAGTGAGTTATGTATGAAGATAGGTGAGTGTGCAATAGAGGATCACCACCCTTAATATGAAAGGGTGAATGTCATAGTTAATTTACAAATATTATCTCAATGAAGTCTTTGGCCAAAGCAGAAGGTAACCAAGGAAAAGTGTTTTCAAGGATTTACCTAATTGAGATTATATTGTGGTGAATCAGTAACATGGGATTAAGGGGTTTGACATGACTCCATATCCAAATAACTTAATCATGACATTGTTTGGTGAAGAATTATTTATAACATGAAGGGTTCATTTATACAGGAATATTCACCCATACCTCGGGTACGTCATGATATGTTGCTAGACGTCACTCATGATTAGTGAAGGCCTAATGATAAATGTTATCATTGAATGAAAAATTGGAATTGTTTCAATCGAACCAAAAATAGAAATTTTCTATTTTGGGAGACATTGAGATGTCCCCTACCATTACTAGGTTGGGATGAACCCAATGGGTCAAACACACAAGAGTGTAAATGAGTTTCTTAAACTTAAGAGAGAGGTATACTCTAATTTATATTTGTATGGTCCTTATTATTAATGGTTAATAAGTGAAGGACCATAATATAAATTTCAAGAGTATAATCTATAAATATGAAATGTGGGGTCATGCTAGCACAAGCAATTCCTTCATCCTAAAAGAGAAGACTAAAAGAAAGAGGAGAAACCCTAGTGGCCGTTACCATCAAGGAGGCTCTCTCTCTCTCTAGCCGTCGCACATACTCTCTCCCTCTCAAGCTTGTGTCTTTTGTAAAGGGATGTGGAGATACAAGAAGTTCAAGAGATTTTACACTTGTGTGGACTTCATTGGAGGCATTCATATACTTTGGAGCTCAAAAGAATCAAAGGGGATTGTATCGCAAAGAACAAACAAGTAAGCTTTATTTAATGTTTTTATATTCAAGTTTGATTTGATTCATCGTTTGAGTTCAACCTTGGGATGAGTACCATGTAAAAGTTTTAAACTCCACCTTCCGCTGCGATTTTGCATGGTATTCTTTCAGGCCCACCTCAAAAGGCTTGTGGGATCTATTTATAAATAAAGCTAAAGTAGCTTACTTATACTCAAAATATGACATATTAAACAATGAAAATTATCACTGTTTTTTGCAGTATACATTTTAGAAACCAAGTGTCGGATCATTGTGATTTTTGACATGCATAAGAAGAATATCTAATCCTACGGTCAGATTTTGAAAATATGCTAAAGTAATAAGTAAGTGAATGGGGTCTTTTGATTATTCAAAGGCAATTATGGTATTATGAGTAATATGGAGCAGCTAGATAGCTTTTAAATGATGGCTAGCTATTTATGTCATTGCAAAGATATAACTTAAAAAGGGAGTGCATAAGGATATGATGGCAAGCACCAATAGCGCTACCCTTTATTATTATTATTATTATTATTATTATTATTATTATTATTATATATAAGTACGTTTCTAATATAAGTGTTTTACACCTCTAAGTTACGGTTTTTTTTACTATAATAAATAGATAAAGAAATTTGAAAATCCTTAAAAATTTAAAAGTCGAAATCTGTGATGAGGTTAAGCCTTTTTGAGATATGTGTTTGGACTTTGACCTTCTATACTTTGCACTGTGAATCTATCGTGTGTGTGTGTATTTTCTATCATTTGATAGAAAAAACATATAAAACTTTAAATTTAGAGACTTTTGGATATATATATTTTTAACTAAACAATAAAAGTTATCTTTATTCTGAACTACTAAGTTCTTAAAAATGATTAGTAGTTATTCTTGTGCTCAAGATAATGAAAATTAAAGAACCGTAGCACATCATATTGACTATTTTATTCTCCATTTTTTTGTTATATATAATTGGATTTTGGTGGGGTACGTGAAGACCGACAAAGTCTATGCAAATCTGGAAACAAGCTAGGGTCCACGGCAACATCTAGGACCACTGTGAACTTAGCGACTTTGTGAAACTCTTGAAATCACCTAATTATTAATATTGGTAGTCCTGGATCATGCAAAGATTGGTGAACCCTGACTACCGAAGTACCATTGAAGATGTAGTAGTCTCATGACTACCTGAATTTTCAATGCCACTGTTCTTAATTGAGACTAGCTAGGGAGGATTGGAAACCGTTTTCACATGAGTGGGGACAACAGTATGTACGTACAAGTGACCACATCAGGGCCGGCCCTGAGGATTTGGATGCCCTAGGCGAGCTCCTAAAAAAATGCCCCTATTGACTAAAAATTTTTTTTTTTTTCAAAATTTTAGTTATTGAACCTTAATTTTTCATAAGCTAAAATCTACAGCAATCAATTCACAACATTCGAACCTCCTATCATCATTACAAATATAATTAAACTAATAAACAAGGCATGCATATCAAATTGTCAACGCAGTTAAACAATCTCTGTGGAGGAGGATAATTGGATATATGATGTAGCTTCTAGTAATGCCACATCTAAGTCGAAGTGATGCTGCTTTTGAGGCATTTAAATCTTTATCTGGTGTGACCCATTTTGAACTATTCGATCATTGCTCGGATCTAATAAATATGCTACAAGTTCATCCTATTAAAAAAATTATAGCATCTACAGTGAAGTTACCAAAGAGTTTTCAATCAACCATGTAAAAATATGTGCACAATCGTCACTCCACGTGCAAATTGGAAGAGAAACTTTTGTTGTCTAGAGTGCTGTGCTATAAGAGAGTATTTTTATATTACCAGGGCACTCAAGTTAGCTTATTTTGAGCAATAATTTTCATGTATAAACATTATAATTGCATAAATTTCAAAGTTTGTTCAATAGCAGCTACGGCCTAGATTCAAACAATTGTTATTAAATCCAAAAAATACCTTTTATTTCCCCCAATAAGTAAAAGGATAGGCCTCTGAAACCCAAATCTACAACTACTTAAACGTGTAATTAATTTTCTAACCCAGTGAGACAGTGAGCGACTGTGCTGCTGTGCGAGAGTCAAGACAGTGCGAGAGAGAGGGATGTTGCAAAGTGCAAACTGAAGTCTGAAGGGGAAATGGCCAAATGGGATT
>JAESVK010000703.1:475314-493160 GCA_017140935.1 Hamamelis virginiana | reverse complement strand
ATATATATATATATATATATATATATATATATATAGTCTCAAGACCGCCAAAATTTTAATTCTATTTGACTTGGGTGCGTGGTCATGTGAAAAGTTATTAATCTAGCTAGAGACTTGGCCAAGGGGTCGATGAGATGAACAAAGGCTCAGGATGGAGTCTTGGCCTATGATACCACCTAAGATCGACTCGACCTCTAATATCATGTGAGAAATTAGAATTCAATTTAATAACTTAAGATACCAGGTAGAGAATTTTTAAAATTTATTAATTAATCAATTAATTAAGCTTATATAGATGGTATATATGAGAAACCAGTGTGGGTGAAATTAAAGATGAGTAAAATTCTGGGCTGAAGCTAGCTAGACATGGTCCACAGGTTGATAAGATGAATGGAAGTCCAGAAAATGAGACAAGAGAATGATAGGATGGAAACTTGGCCTGCCAGTGAAAACATCTAATAACCTCATCTCTGATACTATGTGAAAAACTAGAAATTAATGGAATTCGTTTGGTTGAACTTTTTTAAGTACTTTACTGTTTTGCTCTTTTGCTAAGAGCAAAAGAATATATACTTTTAAAAAGTTGAACCGAACTTATTAATTAATCAAAATTACTTGTGTGGCGTGAGACTTGGCCTCGATCCCCAATGTACCAAGGTAAAGCGGCCTGTTTTTATGGCATCAAGGAGAGAACATGTTTAAGCAAAATAAGCCGCCCTCCTCATAATAACAATGCTTTCATCTTACTTTGATTCATCATCCAGTTCTAGGTTCAGAAATGCCTAATTAATTAGATTGGAGCTTTATTTTCGAAAGACCATAGTCCCTGGCCTTCTCAAGAAATTTCATATATATATATATATATATATATATAAGAGTAGAGCTTATTATCGAAATTTTGGAAAGCAAAGCCCAGTCAATAGTTAACATAAGCATGAAATTAAAGCTTAGAACTTCACATTTTACAATCAATAATGATAAGGTAACAATCTCGTTACAAAAAACAAAAAACAAACAAAAACATTTGGGAACAGAACCCGTGCAATTAGATAACAGCAAGTACAAGTGAAATTCAAGATTATAAAATTTAACTAAAAGCAATGCTGGGATAATTAGTACATCTTGTAATTGAAGGACTTAGGTTATAACCAAAAAATATGACTTTTGCCGACGGAAAAATACTGTCGCTAAAACTCTTAATTACATGTGTAAGGCTGACTTTACAACATATTTCCAAAAAACCACCGTTGGATTGGACAAACTTCTTATCAATGTCATGCTCTCACAGTAATCAAATGGTCTATCATTTTTTTTTAAATGTCAATAAGAATTTTATTTTTCTTGAAATCATCAATTTTCGATTCATTTTTCATCAAAATCTGAATGTTGGATCTCTAAATTTTTTTCTCATGGCATTCATTAAAAGTTTAATTAATTCAACGGTTGGTTTTTCTAAATTTATTATATATATATATTCTTGAAAATATCATTAATTTTCGAGTCATTTTTCAAAATCTGAATGTTGGATTTCTATAATTTTTTTTCTCATGGCATTCATTAAAAGTTTAATTAATCCAACGATTGATTTTTCTATATATATATATATATATATATATATATATATATATATATATATATAAAATAAGATTAAATATTATATATCACAACTTAATAACATGAGCTAACACTTAGTCTAGCGGTTAGGAGATTGTACAATGCGCGGGACTTGGGCTCGCTACATTTAAGTATTTTTTTCAAAACACACCTTAGTCATCTTTTTATTTTATTTTATTTTATTTTTGCACGTGGGTCCCTTACAAATTAATTGCCTCATTCATACGAACGCTGCCTCTAATCCACTGGGCCACTGGGGTTGAAAATTCAGCTGGTCTGGAGGTTACGTCTTTAATTAGCTGTAGCACGGGTTCACCAATCTTGGGTGATTCAGGACCACCGTAATATGAAAAATGCTGGGATCAACACTTATTTATGTTGGTGTTGTACCAATGATTCATGGTTCTAGAGATATGTAATGTGTATCTCCAATTTTGAGTATATCTATTTATTATTTTTAGAAACAAATTGGTTTCGTGATTTGTAAAAGAAGAAAAAAGTGTATTAGAAATATTTAAAAAAAGGAAAATGTTATGCATCGCTACAACGTATCACTATAAGAAATAAGGACTGTGAATTTTTAAAAATACCCATTGATGAATTTTTAAAACTACTCTTATTTTCTTTTTGTAAATATACTTGTAGCGATTCGTTATAGCGATGTAGAGCATTGCAATATACACAAATTCCAAAAATCAAAATAACAAAAAAATTAAAGTTAAAAAATTAACTTGTCAATGTAGCATGCGTGTAGCACTATCCTTAATAGTTGATTTGCGGCCAACTCGATCATACAGATTCTTTGGCACTTAGCTCTTCAAGATCCAATAATCGTGTTCCACAGCATGCACACTTGCAAATCTCGGAAATTAGGTATTTGTTTTTGAGATTTTTAGTTAGATCCTTTTTATTTAGTGGTTTAGAATATTAGGTTTAAGTAAAAAAGTATTAACTCACGAAGTCCTTACAGGTTACCATTAATGAGTCTGAATCTTCTACTTGGACTTGGATATGCTTGGGTGATGTGTCATGATCTGGATGTTCTGTTTTTCACTTGGATGATGTGCAGATGATCCAGATCATGACACATCACCCAAGTATCAAGCGAACCCAAGCAGAGGATCCTCATTCACCATTTATATATGAAAGTCAATTTATTTTTTTTAAGACTAAACTACCCTCGTACTTTAAGAAATATTAATGAGATTTTCTGTTCGGCTAAAAATCTCTTCTCACATGAAGTGTGTGTATGCGGGCGTGCCAGGACTAATTAAAATCCAGAGATCGTTTGAACACGACTCCAAGCACCTATCTAGGCAGTAGACGTTTAAGATCGGGGATCTCAAGGCCTAGAAGGTCACTGTTTTTACGATCAAGGGATTATCGGAAGTCAGGGGTTCTACTTCCTATGGGTTTCAAAATTGAATGCTTAAAACAAGAAATCAACAATGTTTAATTGAGAAAGATACATGAATTGAAATTAAATTGAAAAGGAATTGCATTTAATTGAAGAAAATAACATACTTACAATAGATATGCTTACCGAAATTGATGAATCCATAACTGAATGCTTGAAAGGAAAGACAATGAACTGATAATGACTAACTGTAATGCTAAAAACGGAAATGGAATTGAGAACCTAGACAAGAAAGCGTGAAAACTAAAAATTGTAAGGCATGATGCTTGTAGTTGTTGATTGTTGAGAGAGAGAGAGATCTGAAATGTTGCACTTTATTTTCATTTTATAGCTTCACGGTTGGAAAAAACTGCTCCTCCATGATCAATAACCGTCCCATGTTGCTCCATTCTCTAATCATGGCTTCCCCATGATCTCCATTACTTTGATTGTGGCTGTTCCATGACTCTCCAATAGTAGAAACGTGGCTTTGTGGCCTTTCTTCCCATCCGTGGTCTTCTATCATGGCTGAAACTCCTCAGCCACTATCTAATGTAACCACCTTTCAATTAATTTCCTCTAATAACTTGCCACATGTCCCGCTTCTATCTCCTGTTTGACTTAGTATCTAATCAGCTTAGACTTCTATTATGATTCTGCCACGTGCCCAATCAAATCTGTTAATTTGATTTATCTGATAAATCTCAATTGAGTGTCACATGTCCAATTATAATTGGCCGATATTTTATAGCGTGAACATTTTCCAAAACATCCCAAATGGTGGTTGATAGCTGATGGCAGCCATGGATTACAGTGTGTGACGTTATGCGAAGAAGAAACCAAGCTTCTTGGGTACTTCGTGAATGCGTGAGGGGCGGGAAATCAGAATTTCGCCATCAAAATGACGAGTTTAATTTGCTGGTTGTTAATGGACATAAATGTCGTTGAGGCTTGCTGCTGGACATCGACGAGGTTTGCGTCCCGTTTTGTGTCTAAAGCATTATTAGCCACTGGAGCAGCTGCTCCTGTGTGATGCGTCTCGATCCTATTAACCCTTTAGCAACCTGTTGAGGTTTTTAGCCTCAACAGCAAAACCAAACGCCTTGCTACATAGCCATTCCTTTTTCAATCGCTACCATGGAGAAATAGGCCTAGGGACCAGCAACTGTGAATGGACGATCATATGCTTGTGAGCTCTATGATTGATTTTGAAAAACACATTTATCTTAATATTTGATCATTCAATTGGTCTAATTGTTATAATACTTTTCTAACCAAATGAGGATATCCTAAGCCTACTCTTGCCAAGATTCAGACTCAAATTAATTTCATATACATCAGAGTCCACCTGCAAGCTTATGCACTCGAAAACTCATTTGGTTAGAAGCACAAAACCTTCGGATCCTGAAATATGGCCATTTGCCATATTGTCATCTCAATTTGTCAAATTCCAAAGCTTTTGAGCATTCTTGCCTCAAACATCGTATGTGTGTGTGTGCAACCCTGCTTTGTTCATTTAGTCTTGCAACACAACAATGTAGATTAATAATTTATAATTATACAGTTATCCAAAATGGTGGGGAGAAAGGGGCTCTATTTTCTTTTCCCCTAAAAACAAAAGAATAATAATAACAATTTTTTTGGATGTCTTGTTTTTGGGCATAGGTTGGACATGGCAGCTTAGTTTTGCTCATGTAAATTTGTTGGAAAAATATGATTTGGATTATTTAGAATTTGGATAATATTATGTCTGAACAAATAAAAGTTATCCGATTAATAATAACATCGCAGCATATACATAACGTATATATTAATATGTATATTAATTCAGTATTACACAAAATTATATACCAAGTAGGAAGATTAAAGATTAATATTTGAATAAGAATTCTATTGTAACTAGAATTTTATTCAAATAACCAATAGCAATTAACATAAATTAACATGATATATCCAACATAAAGCTAAATACTCATAAATTGTCTAGATAGTAGAATTCAGAAGCTCCAGAAAGTAGAAATTTATAAAAGTACGCTGGTTTTGATCAAGGCTAATGTTTAACACTATGTCTTTAAGAAAAATTTCGTCCCTCCTATTATTTCTTAGAGTTTCTCGGGCATTTGCCTTCCGAGATCAACAATTCTATATCACCCGATACTTTAACCTGAAATAAAAATCCTCCCTGACATGTAGTGGTTTGAGCCTTGTTTGAAAAAGAAGAAGGAAGTTTGAGAGGAGAGATTTCACCACTACAAGCAGGACACATCAGGGTAGTTTTTAATTTCGGGTTAAAGTGTCTGGTGCTATAGTATTTTTCTTCCAAGATACAATGATCATACTTGAAGAAGAAGCACTGCAATTTTCAAGTACAGCAAACCAGAATATGCCTATCTCTCTATGCAGATGCAAACTATTAATAGAATAACAATATGGATGAATGAATTGATGCCCAATGACTCGGACAATAGCCTATTTATAGACTTGTTGGTGCCTCTGCAGACATATGCGTGCCATGACTGGACACGACTCTGTGTAGAGAACAATCATGACTCTTCTACACTAATGGTCATAAACTGACTTAATTAAAAATAATTGGGTAATTAATTTTCGATTCAAAACTTTATTATTTTGAGCATATTAATATACCACCTTAATCTTCTTATTGAGATAAACACATTAATTCTAATGTGGGCCAGCCTCACAAGGCGTATGGGTCCAACATTAAAATTAAGTTAAACTATGCTCAAAATATAACAAATTTGCAGTACTATATTTAATTTTAATATTCATGCGATTTAATGATGAGCAGCTTCATCTATTGGCAATTCAGCATGAAAATATTTTTTCCAAATTTCATTTCCACTGATAATTTGAGGTGGTTAATTTTAGTTACTTCAAAGTCATGTAAGATTTTCATCCAAGGAAAAAAAAAAAAAAAACAGAACAAAACGAAAACCAAATTAAATCATGCAAGATTATGACCAAATTCTTCGTACTCGTAATTTTTTAAGTTGTGCCCTCTTAGCATTGTGATTTCAATCCATACATATAGATGATGCCATATGAGATGTCCACACATAAATTATTTTGGGACGTATTGATAAGAAAATTTCTATCTAACTATGTGTGCTTAAACAAGAGCTCATGCAAATGAGCCTTAGCTTAGACAACATGTCTCTCCCTCTTAGAAAATTTGAATTTTCCTCCCCTGGATTTTTTTTACCCTCCAAAAGTTCCAAAATTTTTATCATTATACCATGAGGTTCAATTTTATACCATGATGTGCTTGAGATTTCCAAATTCATTTATCTAATTGTTATATTAAAAAGACCCTTAAACCTACTGTGGTAAAGCATTTATGTTAGAGACTTATGGGTTTATAATCCTTTTATTGTACTTTCCAATCCCTTTCTTTTTTTATTTTTCCTTCCCTATAAAAGCCCTAGCCCCATGTACCATTAAGGTACCAATATCTCATTTCGACCATCCCACATTAAATGAAAGAGGGGTATTTGACAGCATTGATAATGAAGTTATCATATAAAAATTGTACATGTAAATGAAGTTATCATATGACAAGGCCTTATTAAAAACAATTGTAAATGCATTGAATTGCAATATGGCTAATCAAATATCAATAGTTTATATTTTTTGCAAATTTTTCGACTTGAAATTAACTAACAGGATAAAAGAAATTAATTTAACAAAATCGTTTTTTATTTTTTGGATTGGTATAAAATACTAACAATCAACTAAAGTTTGCCTCTCTCGAACTAAATTCTTAGCTTCGTTCCTGATTGTAACAAAAGCTAATTAAGGGGTCTAGTTAGCTTAATTAATTTGGCCAGATATCCTATACCGTTCTAGTCATCTAAAAGTGATTGTCACCTATCTCTTTATGTGCTTGTTTGGATAGAGAATTATAAGCACCAAAAGTTACTTTTGGTGCGCACGCAATCCAAGCATGTTTGGATAAAAAGAGAAAAGTAGATAAGTTACTTTTTGTTGCTTTTAGGATGAGACAACTATATGTCTGCTTTAGAAAGAAAATCATAAACAACCTTTGTTTAAAGAAAATTACAAATGCCAACCTTGCCCTTTTTATTCAGCCTCACTAAAATTACTTTTCCAATGTGTCCCATGTTTTCAAACACAATTGACATCTACTTAATTCTACTTTATTAATGAACTTCTATTTCTCTTTTACTTCTGCTTTAACAACATAAGTTAAAGCTATCCCAAATGGCCCCTAGCTACCTCAAGTAGAATTTTTAACTTTAAAAATGATTTTAGATAATTCTATTGTAAATGGGCCTTAATATAATGCTACTAAGTTGGTTTTTTTTTTTTTTTTTTTAAACGAAGAAAAAGAGAAAGATAAAGGGAAAATGAAATTAAAGAATAGTGCACCTTGGAAAATAGAAAAATAACTATATATTTGGAGTAAAAAATAACATGCTTAGAAAATAGAAAAATTTTGAATAAAAAAAAAAGGAAAATAGAAAATTTTAAAAGTGCAATGTGTTGGCCCAAAATATACTCTAGATCGAGGGGGGTGAATAGAGTATAGGCAAATAAAAATTACTAACAAAAATGGGATACAATAATTTTGCAAACTTGAAATTGGATAAGTAAAATGCAAGATTGAATATCAACTCAATACAACAAGATATATAACAAAAACTTAAAGTAAAGAGATTGAGTTAGAGAATCAAACACAAGGATTTAACGTGGTTCGGCCTCCGCGTACATCCACGCCTCAAGAACTCCGTCAAGAGGGTTAATCCACTATGTAACTCCTTCAAGGTGGAGAAACCTTTACAACTTGCCTTCTTTCAAGGTGTAAGACAACTCACCCACAAGAGTTCTCACAAAACCCTTACTAAACTCACAATACAAGAGATTGAATATTGAATGATACAATGAATGCTTCTCAAAGCTGATTTGTAATCAATACAAGAGCGCAATAACTTCTCAAGAGATCAAATGGATGAAGCACAAGAGTATTTAATCAATGAGAAGAGTGTATATTGAATGCTTGAGAGTAATGAGTGTAAGACAAAAGATTTAATCACTTGGTTTTCAATAAATGAACACCAACCTTCAATATATAGCCATCCTAAACCCAAATGACCGTTTGAAACCCTAGAAAACGGATTAGAAAGGTTTTAGGGTGGTTGAGAAACATTTAATGCTTGATTGACTTGTTTAGGAAAGAGCTGTTTTGAAGTTGCAGAACCCTTAGTCGACTAATACAAGCTTGTTAGTCGGCTAACAAGGCATTTTCAAAGGTGTTTTTCATTCCCGGGCTCGGTTAGTCGACTAGGACAAGCTGGTTAGTCGACTAACTAAGCAAAAAACATAATGAACAAAAATTGGGTTTGTTAGTCGACTAGGACAAGGAGGGTTAGTCGACTAGCAACTTAAAAATATTTGAGAAATTTTGATCCGGGATCGATTAGTCGACTAGGACAGAGGGTATTAGTCGACTAGCAAAATTGCAACCAAAACATAGCTACTGACCTTCCATTAGTCGACTAGCAAGAGAGGATTAGTCGACTAAGAAACCATTAGTCGACTAGTCAAGAGTGATTAGTCGACTAACTTAGAATTTTCATAAACATTGCTTCTGTACTCCAATTAGTCGACTAGGACTAGATGGGTTAGTCGACTAGTGAAGTTGCAAAGGCAATAATTCGAAATTTCTAAGTCAAAATCAACACTAAACACTTTGACAAATTAACTAAGTGTTTCAAAATATTTTTGGTCAATTTTGAAAGCAAATTGAGCATGAATGCTAATGCACAATGAGATGAAAAACATTTCTCTTGAGCTTTATACAATTGATCATGAGAGAAGTCTTACAAAGAGTTCCTAAAATATATGTAGATCAACTTGACTTCAATTTGGCCTTTATGAGCTTTGAGCAAGTCTCCAAGTTGGTCTTCAAGAAGTGAACATCTTTGACACTTGTAGTTTATCACCATGAGCTTTGATTTGAATAAATAGCACTTGGAATACTTGATGAATGTTGATGTAGACTTCCAAAGACAATCTATGGATACATAACACTCAACCATTTGTTAGAAGAAAGGTATAGTTTAGTTATCATCAAAATAAGGTCAAGGACCTTAGGGCTAACACAACGCATCATAATATATGCCTGTTTTATGAATTATTTTTATTCTCTATCTTTTTATTTTAATTAGTTTTATGTTCCATTTGGTAGAATGAAGGAATATAGGAGAGATGGGTTTTTCATTCTTAGAGAAGGAAGACCTTTTTTCCTTCTATGTGTTTTGTAAAACGGATGGAAGAGTATTTTTCTTTCTTTTTTTTTTTTTTATTTGGTATTGAAGGAGAAAAGAAAGAGTAGAATACTAATCTATTGTTTTACGATTAAATATTAGACTTATGTACAATCTCCTAACCACTAGGCTTAGCATTAGCTAACGGTTGGTTTTTCTATATATATATATATATATATATATATATATATACAAAAATATAAATAAAATGAGATAAATTAAATATTATATATCACAACTTAGTTACATTAGCTAACACTTAGCCTAGCAGTTAGGAGATTGTACAATGTATGCGCCAAACTTGGGCATGCTAAATTTAAGTATTTTTTTCAAAACGCACCCGTTGGGATTCCCCAACAGGATGGGACAAATTACCATCCCGATACTCACTTCCACTTATTAATTAGTTGCCCCCATACACATTAAAACGGCCCGCTAATCCTTCCAAATCTTGGTATGTACCTGAGATCATCACTCCTTACAAATTACCAAAAGCCCGAGGGGTTTTGGATTAGATACTCTTCTTATACAAATCATATTCCCTAAAAATCGCATTGATCCAACGGTTAGATTTTAAAAAAATCTCTTTATAAAAGGCCGCGATGTTTATAATTATAATAGTTTTTTATAATGATATTTTTCAGAAACTAACCATTAGATCACTTTGATTATTGATTGGCATACGTGACATATATAAGAAATGTTTATAATCTAACAGTCAATTTCTCAAAATATTAAACCTACATTGGTATTTTAAAAACAAATGATATAAATAATAGTAAAATAAGAAAGAAGGGAAACGTGAAACTGTATTGATGGATTGAAATAAGGGTAAAATAATATATATATATATATATATAATAGCTCCAGGGCCACCATCAAGACCGCAATATCTCATTTCGACCATCCTACATTCAATTAATAAATGATATATAATTTAGTTGTGTTTATTGAAATAAGGGCATTTGACATACAATGTTAAAAATGAAGTCATCATACAACGCTCCTCACAAAAGACTGGGCCTTGTCAAAGTTAAATGTAACTGTATTGAATTGTAATATGATTTATCAAATATTAATGGATTATAAACTATTGCAAATTTTTCTACCTTAAACCAATGTGAGAAAAGAAATTGTTTTTAAGAAAAGCATTTTATTATTTAATTATTTTTGGTCTCTTATAATTTTAATTGGTTTTAGGTGAGGGAAGGCCGACAAAGTCTAGCTAGGTAAGCAGCCTGGAAACAAGGGTCAACGACAACAGATTTAATTTAATGGTGGCCTTGGATCACCCAAGATCGATGGAGTCTGGATCCTCTGCTTGGGCTTGGATATGCTTGGGTAATGTGTCATGATCTGGATCCTCTGCTTTTCACTTGGGTGATGTGCAGATAATCCAAATCATGACACATCACCTAAGCACCAAGCAAACCCAAGCAGAGAATCCTCATTTAGATCGGTGCACCCGGACTACAGCTGAAGATGTAGTCTCGTGACTCAATGCTTCTGGATTAATTAGTATCCCTGTCTTCATATGAATTGAGGCAATTAAAATGTATGACCGCCCACCACCTAATATTCAAGAGTCTAATTAAGGACCACCAAAATTTATAGTTTTGACTACTGACGATTGGCGGTACTAATTATTATATATTCCCACATATCAGTAATAAATCTTAGTTACCCCATATGTTCACACGAAAAGTGAAAAAAGATGGGATTAACAGTTACTTGAAATCTTGAAAATTTGAGTTTCTCAAAATACCTGTTCTTTGTAAGTTGGTCAAATACATCGGGACAAAAGAAAAGAAAAGTTAAATAAAATTGTTGAAATAAAAAATATTCTTTCCTACCACATGTTTAATTGCTAAATACTAATTGTAGACATCAAAAATTTGGTGAAGTATTGATTACCGTCTGATTGGTGAATGATCATATATAAAGATAAGTCTTCCACTTATCTTTAAATTAAATCAATTAAAAATAATTATTTTTCTAATTGGCCAAGATTTCTTGAAGATAAGCATCAACTTCTCTATAAATAAGAGGCTTTCATTCAGGGCAAACGGGGACAAGAAAGAGAGGAGTAAGCCAATCAAAGCATGACTGCCAAACTCCAAACCTTTTGCTTCTTATCAACCATCTTCAACGGTGGAGATTCATCAAGCACCACATACATGTGCCGAGTTCTCTACTTTTGAAGCCAGCCCTTGGATCAACATCAAATCAAAGTCAAATTCAAGATCAAGCGTACTCATCGCCCTTGGATCAACATCAACAAAATCAAGTCCAGCCAAATTCGAGATCAAGCTATCCTAGCCCTTGGATAAAAATCAAATCAAATCTTGTGGAGATTTAATCAGAGGAGCACAACAGAAGATTGTCCCCACACACATATTTTATATATTTTTTTTGTTCTCAAATCTTTCAAGGAAATACGAAATTTGTGTTTACACCCCATCCCTTTTAAAGAGGTAAGCATTACTATACCCTTGTTTTTTTTTTTTTTTTTTTTTTTTTTTTTTATAAATGAAATCAACCAATCGGCCTCTCGCCATTTCTTTTTATTTCAGGGAAACACCCTTATGGACCATTCTACTGACACTCCCATGCCTCCCCTTCCTGTACCTGTGGCTGCCACCTTAGTAGAGATAGATTCCATCTTTGCTGATCTTGAGCAAGTGATGAATGGGAAATCCTCTCAAGCAACCTCATCTACTACGGAAAATAAGAAACATAATTTCTCTGAAGAAAGGATTTCCAAAGCCAAGATGGTCCTTAAGAATTGTATTATCTTTATGACGATTGAAAAAGTGTTCCACTCAAGCCATAAGTCAGAGTTTATGGAGGCCCTTGAAACATTGCTTCTCTTGGCTGTACTTCCTCAAGGCCAACACTCTATTCTGAAGAAATTTCGTTCATATTTTTTCATTTATATGTTACTAGAGAAAGAAAGGAGTAAGATCCAAAAATTAATTGATTCTCGTGCCTCCCTGTTTGACGAACTGAATCAGCTCATCTTAGACAACAAAGTCTCCAAAACTCAAGAGGCGATGATTGAAGAGGAGATCTTACAGCTTGAGGAGCACTTAAAGAGAAGAGAGCAGCGAAGGACAGACTGTCATTGAAAAGGAAACGAATGGCCTTTAAAGTTGTGGACAAGAAACCTCTTTTGAGAGAATACAACTTACAAGTCCCTTCCTGGGAAAAAAGGAAGGAAAAGGCTGTTGAAGCCTCTAAACAAGTTTCCTCTTCTTGGGAAGACTTAAAAATGAACTTTAGAGATTTGTAAATGCATATTTTTCCTTCTTTTGGATATGTGTGCAGACAGGCATTTGAGAAAGACCGATAAAGTGCAAGCAAGGAAACAATGGTTCATGCTAGGGCTGTCGGCTGCAAATGAATCAAGCCATTCATGAGCTAGCTACTCACAAATATGTTCAATAATGGCTGGTTCGAATTTGTTTGTTTAGTAAACAAGTTAAACTTAAGCTTCAAATATAGGCACGTTTGATAAACAAGTCAAGCTCAAGCAGACCTAAGCTTGGCTTGTTTGTTGTTTGTGGATACACTCATTAGTAGGCTTGTGAATAACCGAGTGTTTAGACTCATAAAAAATTTATCATTTAAGCTTGAATAAGCTCAATATATACATGTCTCTATTTTTTTTTTTATTTCCAATATAATTTAAGATTTTAAGCTTTCTTACATTAATTTTTAACTTTTCCTTGTAATAATTTAATATTGAAAATAAATCAAAACACTCATGAACAAGCTCGATAATAAACGAGCCAAACTCAAACATACCAGAACTCAGGTTAATTAGTTTCGGCTTGAGTTCGGCTCGAATTTCTATAATTAAACTTTCGATCAGGCTAAGTTTGAACAACTCAAAGCTTGGCTCGGCTCGACTCGACTCGGCATTAGCTAGTTCATTTGCAACCTTAATCCACGGCAACACGAGCACTTTGGCGTTAAGTGACCTTAATTGTGAACCCAGACTAGTGAAGCCAGCCTGTCGTAGGGAGGACTTGGGAGGATTAGTAGTTGTTTTCATATGAATGGGGACAACTATACGTACAAGTGACCACGTATATATATATTTTATAGTCTCCAGACCACCAAAATTTTGATTTTATATATTTGACTAGCTTGTAGTGCACCTAACACATCATTTTCCTAGACCAAAATTTTAATCTTATTTTTGGCTTGCACTGCACCTTAATTTTAAAGACAGGTACTTTCAAGTAATTAGAACACATTTATGAATAGAGCTACAAAAAAGAAAAGTATATACATTTTTGAAGAGTACGACGAGTCACTAGCGATTGTGGTTCTACACACTTGAGAATCTAATCTTCAATGGTACTACAGTAGTCTCGGATCATCAATATAAGGTTATTTAGGACCACGTACTAATCTTTATTAGTCAGGTGATGTCAATTTTGACTATCAAATATATATAGTTGGTCACTCGTACTAATCCACTGACAGAAAACAGAAATTTCAAGAGTTTAGAAGTTTAGAATCGAGAGAGAGAGAGAGAGAGTTAGTTGTTAACAGAATAACAAAAAGAACAGAATAACAGAAAAGGACTTGTTTTTTTTTTTTTTTATCAATGAAATCAACCAATCAGCCTCTGGCCATTTCTTTTTATTGCACGGAAACACCCCTACGGACCATTTTGCTGACACTCCCATGCCTCCCCTTCCTGAACCTGTGGCTGCCACCTTAGTGGAGATAGATTCCATCTTTGCTGATCTTGAGCAAGTGATGAATGGGAAATCTTCTCAAGCAACCTCATCTACTACGGAAAATAAGAAACCCAATTTCTCTGAAGAAAGGATTTCCAAAGCCAAGATAGTCCTTAAAAATTGTATTCTCATGACGATTGAAATGGTGTTCCACTCAAGCCATAATTCAGAGTTTATAAAGGCCCTTGAAACATTGCTTCTCTCCACTTTACTTCCTTAAGGTCAAAACTCTATTATGGAGAAATTTTGTTCATTTTTTTTCAATTATATGTTACTAGAGAAAGAAAGGAGTAAGGTCCAAAAATTATTTGATTCTCATGCCTCCCTTTTGGACGAACTGAATCAGCTCATCTTAGACAACAAAGCCTCCAAAAAGCAAGAGGAGATGATTGAAAAGGAGATCTTACAGCTTGAGGAGCAACTTAAAGAGAAGAGAGCAACTTTGGACAGACTATCATTGGAAAGGAAACGAATGGCCCTTAAAGTTGTGGACAAGAAACCTCTTTTGAAAGAATACAACTTACAAGTCCCTTCCTTGGAAAAATTGAAGGAAAAGGCTGATGAAGCCTCTAAACAATTTTCCTCTTCTTGGGAAGACTTAAAAATGAATCAAGCCATTCATGAGCTCAATAATGACCGGTTCGAATTTGTTTGTTTAGTAAACAAGTTAAACTTAAGCTTGAAATATAGGCACGTTTAATAAACAAGCTAAGCTCAAGCAGACCTAGTGTCACGGCCCGAGAATTTCCTCGCCCCAACCGTGCGGCCTTAGACGCTAGCAAGCACAGCTATGTCACGCTAAGTCAGCTTTTTAACCCTGCTTGTCAAGGTTTACAAGAAGAGAAGCTAGCAAGACACTTGAATGTAAAAGAATGGAAGTGTATATTGCTTGTAAAGAATGCTTTACAATGCTTTAGAGAGTTTTTGTGGTTATGGTTGTGAGAATATGTGAGGATATGTACAAATGAGGTCTCTCCTCATATTTATAGCCTACTAGGACTATTCTAGAAAGCTATTAGAATATCTAAGTTTCTAGAGATTTCCATGTACACATGCTTTAAACAAACCTACAAGCTTCTAGAGTATTCTAATCCCATAAGCATCACATGCTTTATATAAAGTCCTAGAATATTCTAGAGACTCATGAACAATGTGGAACTTTAGCCCACTTTCTCCCACGATCTAGAAGCCTTTAAGCCTTCCAAAGGTTGCTCCAACTTTCTAGATAATTCTTGAATTTCCCTTGTATGCCACAACTTCTAGAATGTTCTTGGCCCTTCCCTTTCATGCTACAAGGTTCTAGAAGGTTCTTCGATGATCTCCCTTTGTGTGTAGGAAAAGTGTAGGGAATTCTAGGCTTTTCTAGAAAGTTCCAGGAATGCCTCTCCCTTAAATTGCTATTTTTCCATATCAAATGCGGCGTTGTTACACTAGGCTCGGCTTGTTTATTGTTTGTGGATACACTCGTTAGTAGGCTTGTGAATAAGGTCATGAATAACCTAGTGTTTAGACTCATAAAAAATTTATAATTTAAGCTTGAATAAGCTCAATATATACATGCCTTTATTTTTTTTTCCTTTAAATTTTTATTTCTTGTATAATTTAAGATTTTTAGCTTTCTTACATTAATTTTTAACTTTTCCTTGTAATAATTTAATATAGCAAATAAATCAAACTGTTCATGAACAAGTTCAATAATAAACGAGCCAAACTCAAACATACCAGAATTCAGGTTAATTAGTTTCGACTCAAATTTCTATAATCAAACTTTTGACCAGGTCAAATTTGAACAACTCAAAGCTCGGCTCGACTCGACTAGTGCGGGTTCGTTTGCAAGGAGCACTTTGGCATTAAGTGGCCTTGTGAACCCAGACAGGTGAACCCAGCCTGTCGTAGTACCATTGGTCTGGGTTCACTAATCTTGGATGATCTAGGACCACCATTATTTATTAATCTGCGGAAATCATTGGGACTATTGAGGATTGACATTTCAAGGGTTTCACAACATCATTATCTCTTACATGCCGTGGACCCTTGTTTTCAGGCTTGCCTAGACTTTCTTGGTCTTCTCCCGGCCACTTAAAACCAATAAAAAATTAAAAATACAAATAATAAAATGTGATAATAACCCTATAGTCAACACCAATATTGTTCCTCAAAATTTTAATCTTCTTGTCTATTTATCGAAATTTCATAGAAATTTCATTGATATTGATTTGTACGTACTTCTAACACATAAAATTTTGTACCCTATATTCCACATCAAAAGGTGTATAAAATTTGATACCCTATATTATTTTTCGACACCCTCCACTTAAATAACATAAGTTATTGAGTTGAAGTCTAATTAATTTCTTCCGTTCTGATTTGGATTGGTTACCTACTTTAAAATTTGCACTTTTGGCTGGGGAAAATGCTGATTATAATTAGGGCTTGTTTGGCAAATCTATGATTTGGAGCATGCTAGTTTAGGATCCATTAAGTTGTCTAGTTTTATTAAAATCAATTTTAATTAGAACTAGTTTTTATTTATAACATGCTTGTCAAAATTAAATTCATTCTATTTTAATTCACGCCTTATGCCACCAATTCCAACAAAATCATAGGGGATCAAGTAGAACAGGAATGAAGCAGCTTTAATCATACAAATCCACAATTCCCTAATTCCAAACAAATCAAAGCTTTTTTATTTCAAAATACCAATTAAAAATAAAAACCCTAACCATTTTCAAATCAAACCCCAACTCTGTAAATCTTTAATTTCCTTGAAAATAGAAAATTTTAAATTCAAAACCACAACAAATATAATATCAACTGCTCTGTTTTCATAAGATAATAATAATAATAATAATTCTACTTAAATAAAAGAAAGGTAGAAGAAGAGAGATTAGAAGACATCAAAAATAAACCTAGCATTCTTCTAATAAAAGAAATAAAAGAAAAGAAGATAAGAAATCCTACCTCTTAAGACTTGAAGTTGCTGGAGTTCCTCATTTGCTTCTTCTCTTAAAGCTCTCCCAAATTTCTTTAAAAGATTGAATGCTAAAAACCCTAAGCTAAGATCCTAATTTTATAGAAAATTGGATCGAGCATGGACGGTCGAGATTAAATGTGATCAAGATGATCTTAGAGCTCTCATTGAGTCTCCCAATGTGTTGGATAATCATATTAGGTCAAAAAAGTTGAAAGAAATCGGATTACAGTCCTCAAAAATCAAATAACTCAGAGTTTCCCAAAAACTATGGAAATGGGAAGGATGACCATATATCCAAGGCTTGGACGGCAAACCATCCACCTCTTGAACAGTCACCAAAGACCCCTCCCAAAAATCTCAGATTTTAAGGTCTTTTGGGATTCACAGACTTGTTTTAAACATATCTTCTTCATTTCAAGTCCGATTTCAATAATTCAAAATCCAAAACGATTAGGACTCAATCATCTGCGTTTCTATAAGAGTTTAGGTTGAAAAATAACTTACCAAAGTAAAATTTTTTATTAAACCAAGCCGGTTTAGCCGTTATAAGCCACTTTTAGGGTTTGGAAATTGATTAACCGATTGATCATGAAATTAAATGCTACTTCTTAAAACATGTTTTGAAAACATTTATTAAAATCATTTTAAGGTTTGGAAAGCATTAATTTAGGAAAAAGGTCAAATTCCGATCAATTTAGTTCAAAACCCTAGTGATGGTTAATTGACCATCATGGACCATCATGAGCTAAATCCATCTCGAACCATGCCATTATTGAGTAATAAATCTATTTAGACTCTAA
>JAESVK010000703.1:436872-449502 GCA_017140935.1 Hamamelis virginiana | reverse complement strand
CTTCTTACCATCTTTGACTGGGGATTGTGTCATAAAGACCCTTATGTCCATGCCCCAATATTCCCCCCAGAGGAATATGTGCTTCTAAATCAAGCCGGCCAGGTAGTACTATATATATATATATATATATATATATATATATATATATATATATATATATATATATATTGCATTTGGATAAATTAGTTTTAATTTTATTTCCACATAATCAATATAAGTTTGCATTAGACCTTATTCATCCCCCTCTTGGATCACTGTTTGGAACAACAGTTTTAATTTTTTTAAATTATGATTATTGTTATTCGAATTGAATTAATGATCATAATATTTTTTTTTTAAATACTTCTTACCATAACTTATTATCTGTATTAAGAATATATCTCATTTTGTCAAAATCATATTATTATTAATTTGTTATTTTGAATTTTAAGCTATTATTTTAAATTTTTATAAAAAATACAAATTTGAAACATGTCATTTGATTTTTAAAAATACAAAAAAAAAAATGCCTTTGAAAATTTAACACCAATATTTTAGTTTAAATTAATCACCTTTTTAATCATTTGATTTTTTTTTCTTTTTTTTTGAAGAAAGATAGATTTTGAGTTCATTATTAGTAATCCTGTAGAGTTTTAAAGTGAAAATTGGCAAATTCCACCTATAGAGATTGGAATTAAAATTCCTCACAAAATTTTTACTACACACACCCCATTGTAGTAAAAAAATTTAGTACACGCCCCATTGGAGATTGTAGCTGTTATGTTTTCTTGTTTAATATTTTTACTCCTTTTTGTGGAACCTTCCTAGAATTGAACACGAAGAACAACAAAGTCAAACCAACTCAAAAGGTTCAAAAGGGTTGCGAAAATGATATAATATTAGTGGGGTCCTGGACCAATGAAGGTTGGTGATTCCGGACCACGTACCGCTGAAGGTATGTTCCCTCGATTACCCTAAATATTTTTATATATTTTTATATTTAGCAAAATATAATATGAAAATTGTTACTTGAGAGATTTAAAATTAAATTAGATATTCTTTTCTTTTCATATACATCTGACGAATATTAAGTCATTCAAAGTTAATTGAGTTACGAATGTAAAATTATGGGTGTAAATATTATCAAATTATACTATATATTTATTGTTGTACTAAATGAAAACTATTATATGGTAAATTCTTACCATAGTTTTGATCATTATAGGGCATGACGATCATTAATTAAATCCGACTATACAGGGACGAAGCCAGGAATTTGGCTGGGGGGGCAACTTTAATTAATTTTAATTCTTTATCCAAATTAAAAAAAATAGAATTTTTTTGTTCATTTTTTTAATCATAATAGTTTGTGATATAAAAAATTGCAAAAAATTATAATCCATTGATATTTTGATAAGCATATTTCATCTCAGTACATTTACAATTGTCCTCACGAGGCCCCATTTTTTAACACGTTGAATGATAGCTTCTTTATCAATGCTATCAAGTACATCTCTTTCAATAAATACAACTAAGCTATCATTCATGAATTGATCTCCCTTGTTGACTCATGGTTAGTGGTTATTATAGGTTGTGCCTTTGAGTCTTGACTCTTGATACTTGGGAATTGGATTGAGTTAAGTTTTTACTTTTGATTCTCGAGCAATTGAGCAAAGACCACTAAACCATGAGCAATTTATAAGAGTTAGACTTTTCTATAAAAGAAAAGTTAAAAGATTCTAAAAAATTTCACTCATCCATTATATGCAATTAGGATTTTTTTTTAAATTTTTTTTTTTTTTTAAGAAATGCGGATTTTTGTTAATAGTTCAAAATTTGTTTAAATTTAGAAGCCTTAGCGTAAACACCATTCTGGTTTGGTTGGTGGACTGGTTCAGCAGGTTGGGAAATTTTCACATTTTTTGGCATAATTTCAAGCTTCCAAATAGAATTTTCTCAGTAACCAAACAAATGCAAATCAATAACCAAACATCAAATAGCAACCAAATATAAATTTCTGGACAATCAAATAAATGCAAATGAAAAACCAAACTGCAAATAGCTTTCAAATTAAATTTATTTTTTCGGCAACCAAACAAACCCAAATCAGCAGTAACCAAACAAGAACGATTAATCATTCAACCAAACAACTAGTATTTAACCAAATGGAAAAAATAGAAAATATATCACCGTTTTCATCTCCAACGTTGCATTTCCTCATCGATACAATTGTGTAAGAGAGATCGAGATTTGAGAGACCAAGAGCCTAAGGTAACCTTATGGTAGTGATGAATATTTTCTGTTTGTGCCGTGGTTGAGAGATGAGAGAGTGAGAGATTGACAGATAAACGGGAATGAGAAATTGGGGGTCTGGGAATGGGAGAGGAAGATGAGAGGATTGAGAGATAGGGCGTGAGAGTGGGCGAGAAGAATCAGAGAGAAGGAAGAGAGACGGAAGAGAACTAGGAAATATGAAATGGGTTTTAAGTGTTTTGACTATTCTTTTAAAATTTGAGAAAGTGTAACTTATATTATTAATATATATATATGTGATGGCAAGAAGGTAATTATAAAAGATATAGAGGGTAATATGTATGGAGCTAATATCAGCATGTGAAGAAATTGTAGTCCCACCTTGTGAATGGTAGAAAGGTTAAAAAAAAAAAGTTGAGGGGGGCCCAAAATCAAATTTTCAAATATTTGTAAGATTAGGAAAGAAACTAAATAAATAAAAAAACGTTCAGGGGGTCCACACCCCCCCCCCTCACCATAACATGGCTCCGTCCATGCGACTATACAGCAAAAATAACTAAATAAATAAAAATTCTAACAAGATGCGCTAAAATTTTATCATGAGTGAGGCATGTGACTCTTTTGATATATCTATACTATCTATAAAGCGAGAAGGGTGAGTTTTCCTGGTCAAGTTTATATACCAAAAATACCCTTAAAAAGTATAATAGAAAATAATAAAATGGAAGGTGAATATGTCATTATATTCTCACCCATAACTCCCCACAACTTCCTATAGTTATGGAATTTAAAAAATAACCACAACTCCCTATTTACAATGAGTTTCAAAGTCTAAACGTTCCCTTTTAGCAGTTATAAATTAAAAAAATAAATAAATCATTATCTAAATCCCATTGGATGATGATGTTTCAAAAGTTGAATACACATTGTAATATTCTTCTCTAGATAACTTCCCACCCAACCATTATATCTTTTTTTTTTTTTTTTGGTTACTCTAACCGACTATGCTATCTTCCCTCCCCCTTCGCTCTCTTTCAATGCTCCAAAATTTTCTTTTTAAATTGTTTCTTTTAGATTATCATTCTTTGCTTTATCTTTTTCATATTCTTTATTATGTTTTCCGTTTATGATTTATGTGTTTCATTGTAGATTCATGGAACTCCTCAGTAAATAAGTATTGATTATTCAAAGGAGTTTATTTGAGGTGACTCTCTATTCAATGAATATTTTTGGGTTTTGGTTTTGGTTTTTTTTTTTTTTAATTGTTTTGCTATGTTCATTATGCCACCATTTGCATGCTTTCAATTTCAATGAATATTTTTTGGTTTTTTTTTTTTTTTTTCATTATTTTGCTATGTTAATTCTGCAACCATTTGTATGCTTTCAATTTCTAGCCATCCTTACAATTTCAACTTCATATGAACTTCAACAATCATGAGGTTGAAGACTTTCCTTTCCACTTTTTTATTAAATTCTTTTGGTTTGCTAATTATGGCTATGGATGAATGTAATCAAAAGGTAAAATATCAAATATATATATATATATATATATATATATATATATATATATAATTCCTTTCATTTCATTTTACATAATGTGTAATTTTACATGCTTCAGGAGAGTCACGAAACCATTTAAAGCAATTCAAGAAATCATGAGAGTCGCGAAACCATTCAAAGCATTTTAAGAAATCTAATTTTGTATCAAGTGCCTGTAAGTGATTATTCAACTTAACTTAGAAATTTATTTTTTAGTTATGGTACTTTTAATATTTAACTCAAATTAGTATATATTTTTCATTGTGCATTTGAATTTATTCAATATATAAGTTCAATTTTTAATTTTTAAATTTGCAAATTTTAAAAAGTTAAATTTAAATAAACGGTAAGATTATATATAAAAAGAAATAGTAATATTATGTAAAACATGTAATACATTCTTATTTGATTATGATAATAAGCTTTAATTCATAAAATTATATTTTTTCTTAAATGATAATTTAGTGATATACTAAATCATAAAAGTATCATAATTAAAAATTGAGAGATAGATAGAGACCACATATAAAGTTCAATTTATTCTTTTTGTATTTGCAAATTTTAAAAATTTAAATTTAAATAAATGGTAAGATTATATATAATAAGAAATAGTAATTTATGTTAAAAAAGATAAATATAATGGAGTACGTGATGGGAAGGCCGGTTTTAAGTCCTAAAAATTAGGAGAGTTGGTATGATCACTTAAATTTTAAATAACAGATAAGTAATCCTATTTGATTATGATAATAAGCATTATAAAAATTTTTATAAATGTGAATTAAAAAAAAAAAAAAAAGATAAATACAATGGAGTACGTGATGGGCTGGTTTTAAGTCCTAAAAATCATGATCACTTAAATTTTAAACAATGGATAAGTAGACATTTTTTTTTTATTAATTTACTTAACGGATAAGTATAAATATTTTTTACTTGGGTAAAAATATTATAAGTAATTTGATTAATTAAATTAATCAAATGAAATTTAATTAATTAAAATATTAGAAGTCTTGATTATTTTCAATTGCATTTAATTCATACAATTTTTTTAATTTTTTTTTTCAATTATATCCCTCCATATCGTTGGCTGCAATGCACATGCAGCCATTGGCAACTTGGACATCTACGTCCCAAATGTTATATTTCTTCTTTGCCCAAGCAGTGTGTGTTGCACATGCTCCACACATTATTTATCCATTTTCAACAGGTAAGTAACTGTAAGATTGCCCATTATATGATATGGATTGTTTCATCCTTTGATTTGGTGGCTGTCTTTCATGAGTTCTCAAATATATACATTTCAGTTTTTGTGTACTGCTCGGTAAATAAATTATATATCATCCATTTTCACCCCCCTCCTTTTCCTCTGTCAATATGTATTCTAATGTATCTACACGTGTATTAGGAATAAAACTGTGGTTTATAAAAGGAATTTTTCTTCATCTTCTTTAACACATTTGTTCAACTACGACGGGATAGTTTGATTAAATATATGGATGTGGTGAGACGTATCAGTGGATTTGTACGCGTACAATTGTATGCCAGTAAATTCAACTTAAAACAATTAACTATGTTGTATATTTATTTATTTATTTGTTAATGTCTAAATGTTTTGGCATTTGGTATGACTCTCACATAATTTATCCTTTTGAAATTAATTCTTTAAAGGAACTTGGTTTAATTTGGATTAGAATAGTTCAAAAGAATTGAAATTTATAATACAAAAAAGAAGAGAGATAAGAAATATAATCCACTTAGAGTTATGATTGGAAGAAAAGGATGATTTGAAATGAATGTTTGTTATCATGGCTTTAGACGTTTCATGGAACAACAACACAGAGAGAAAAAAAATTAAAAAAGAGATATTCCAAGACGGTATTCAAATTTCTAAATTAAATAATAATAATAATAATAACAATTGTACGATAAATTCAAACATATCCGCCCACAATCCCAATTCGTTTTAGGCACTATGTCCTCCACTACTACAAAAACTGCCTACGACTAAGGTGCAAAACCTTAGTCTTTGGGTTAAGACTAGGGTTTTGAAACCGTAGTCAGGCGGGTGGTAGTCTTATCTTCGACTACGGTTTTTGAACCCTAGTCTTTTCTTACAAAGGACTACGGTTATAAACCCTAATCTTTTAGGATACGACTACGGTTTAAAATCGTAGTCTTTTAGGATACGACTACGGTTTAAAACCCTAGTCTTTTAGGAAACGACTACGGTTTAAAACCCTAGTCTTTTAGGATACGACTACGGTTTAAAACCCTAGTCTTTTATAATAAGACTACGGTGCGAAACCCTAGTCTTTCAAAAAACGACTATGGTTTTAAACCAAAAAGACTACGGTTTTAAACCTTCATCTTTGATTTACCCGTAAAAAATATATATATATTTTCTGTATTTTGCAATTTTGTTTTCAATATTACAAAAATACGACCTGTAACCTTTATATACATCCAATCACATTCCAAACCACCCATTAAAGCGCAAAAATCATTAATAAAATTATCAAAGAAAAATACAAAATATACATACAAATGCAATAAGTGTTCAACTTAATTGATTTATAATTAATTAACTAAAAGTCGTACAATTAATGTTGGAATCCTAGATATGGATACATTCAAATCATCCTCTATTCCAAAACAAAATTCTAATAATGAGTCTTTAAATGCATCTTCTTCTCGACAAAAAAACTGGTTCCGTCCTCCATTTTTTGTTGATGACCTAATTGGAAACCTACATAAAGAAAATAATAAATAAATCACACAAAATTATAGAATTATAATGAATATCAAAGAAATGAAAACTGATAGTTTAGATGGAATATGGAAACCTGCACTACTACAAAAACTGTCAAAGGGGACACTTAAAAGTGTCAATTGAAACTTCAATACATGTTTCCACAGGCACTTCTATTAATAATAAAAATTTTAATTAATTTAACTTGTACTAAGAAATATTTTCTTTTTTGAGATAAAAATTCGACAGCATCTTGTCTGTTTTTGGAACATTTCTATATATTCACCTATTAAAAGAACAGTTTATAGCACTTCTATAATCATATTATCACAACATCCCATTTAAATGGCGCCTCATGTGCCATGTTATCATCATCAGCCAACAATCACAAGCTATCTTAAGCATAAAATAGAACATCTACACTACTACAAAAAAAAAAAAAAAAAAAGGCTTTAAGGAAGGTTTTAAACAGTCCTCTAAAGTCTTTTAGGTCGGTTCGGGTTGAAACAAAGAAGCAGTCCTAATCAATTATGCCATCTAGTTATATAGTTAATTTGAAAATGATAAAGTAGGAGTCATATAGTTAGCTAATTTTACATGTGTGATAGCAAACATAACTCACATGGATACAACAAAACATGCACTCTTGGTATGACGTAGACATTCATATCTTGCATTTTATCTTAATTTTTAGTAATATAACTTGTACTAAGAAATATTTTCTTTTTTGAGATAAAAATTCGACAGCATCTTGTCTGTTTTTGGAACATTTCTATATGTTCGCCTATTAAAAGAACAGTTTATAGCACTTCTATAATCATATTATCACAACATCCCATTTAAATGGCGCCTCATGTGCCATGTTATCATCAACAGCCAACTAAAAAAATATAAAAAAATCTCATGTGCCATGTTATCATCAACAGCCAACAACAATATATACTGATAAAAAAAAAAAAAAAAAAACAAACAAACCCAAGTGGGTCTCCTTCCAACCTCCACCCCCCAAATACTACAAAATGTCCATCAAACCCAACAAGAGTCAACTCCAAACACCAAAATTCAAATAATTATGTGCTAATTATGTGTAGAGAAAGAGTGTAAGTTATATACCAAAGTTAGCTACCATCATGCATGGGGTCATCAATCACATACGATCCCTTACATACTCCAACAATTCCACCCGCACCTCATTGAGTTTAGTGATGCTGTAACTTTCATTACTGGCAAACTACAAGTAAAGAATAAAGATTTCATTTAATAAGATATTAAGAAACCTAAATTAGTAAATAATGATTCCTTTCAAAGACATACTATCTCACCAATTGAGTGGGAAGTGTCTCCATCGATTCCACCATATCTTTCATATACCTCATAATGTAGTACCCACATTCAAAGTTGCCGGATTGTTTCGGGCACTACATACATAAGGAGATTTCATATATATATATATATATATATATATATAAGACATTGTACACATATCCATAATAACCATACCTTAAGCTTGTAATCATCAAAACAGTAACTACCTTAATTATCTCAAATGTTGCCTTCTTCTTGCTTGACGAGAACTTCAAACTACTGTAGTCTAAGGATTTACATGCACTACAATATGCATTGAATATTAACTTTCTGCATACTTATACTTAGTTAAAACTATATTAAAGTTGGATAAAGATTACAAACACTTACTTTATTATTATAGTTTGAAGATTCTTGTCTATTGCATTGACAAGTGGATCAAAATACAAGGTATGGCGTCTCCATGGGTCAATGACGGCAAGTACCCAATGGAACCTATAATTTCAAATCATATAAAAGTAATAAGTATTAGATTATTAAAAAGAAATTTGACACTGGATGAGTTAATAATTACAAGTACTTACCCAATATTATATGGATACAAGAAAATATGATCCAGCTCTGCACTGTAAAGACGTTCATATAACATTTCCTGATTATCAATTACCTTCATTCCTTTAGAACCAGCAGGTGTCACAAAACAGTACCTTTTCCTCTGCAATCTTGCCTCTTTTAACTTGCAATAGAGGGCACTAAGAAGGACACAATGATAAAACTTTATGTTATAATGCAAATAAGGAAGTATGAATAAAGAATCATAAAGGCATATAATATACAAATAATGTCTCACCCCATGTATAAAGTAATCACTGAAATGCCAATTTCAGAAAAATTTATTACATGCATCAAATCTTCTCGTACCACAGGTACCTCGACCATCACTTCATCGTCTGTTTCGTGTGCATAAAATGTTCTCGTACTGCTCTTGATTGTTATTACACTTGTGGAGCAATCTTGGGTGGCTCGTGCAAATAATATATCAAAAGATGCAATGAGGTCTTCATAATTGTTTTCTTCAACAACTGCCGTTAAATCTCCCTTAATAAGATAAAAATAATAGAGTAATGAAGCAAATAAGTTCATGAACACAAATCCATGGACAAAGGTCTACAACCTTAAATTAGGAACACATGTTATGTTTTGGGGATTACCTTGTCAGGCTTTAACACAACAAGATGTCTAGGCCATTCCACAAACCCTCCAACTGCATCTTCTAGTATTTTTGCTTCTGAATTTGGTATTGGGAGACATTCTTTGCCACAATTTAATCCCTCACATAGATAATCTACAGACACACGGGCATTGCCTTTGCCCATAACTGAACCATGCATAAGTTGAGATCCTAAATGATCGTGTATAGTTCCATGCGCGACAATGTTGTCGATCGATCTCAAAGCCAAATAACATGCTACTGGTTTGGTCTGTAATCAACATAAGTCTAGTTTTGAATTAATACATGTACAAAAATTATATTAATCATATAATACAACATAAAAGTACAAAGAAATAGGTACCGTATCCGGTGGTGGTCCAGTCGGTGTTGATATGGGTTCCATTTCTACAACTGCTTGATTCCCTATATCATTTTGTGTAGCATGTACCTACATTTAAACAAAAATTACATTATTTTTGTACAAAGCTCCCCATTAATGTTTTGGTAAAAATTAAACGACCTTTTCTAATGATGGCACAGGAATAGAACGTGTCTGTACATCCGATACTTTATTTCTTTTCCGCTTTTTTTTACTAATCTGCAACAATCAGACATAAGTTGAAGGTTAAATTTGTTGTTTTGAATGAATATTTATCAACTAGTTAAATTTATTTGTAATAAATCTATAAAGCAATACCATCTGTGATGTTGACACATGCATTGAAGGAGACATTCCATGTGAGTTATCTTCCAAAGGGGCAGCACTACATCTAGCGCTATTGGATCCAATGTTCTCTTCGATATTTCTTCGATATTAAGAGAAAATGAAAAATCACACTCTGGTACATTCCCCCCAATTCTGTGCAATTTGGATGCAAGTATTGACACAAAATTTTGCATTTTCATCATTTCATTTTTTATTGCACTATTTGAAGGGTGAGGGGTAGAAAAAAAGGATGTTAGGTTGTTTAAATGATCTACACCCCTTACCCGACCACCATGCTCTGGCGTACCCAAAGCACAAGTAAGCACATCGTTTCTACCTTCAGGCTTGAAACTCCCTATTTTAACTTGAGATTCTAATTTATCCTGCAAAAAAAAATTAACATCATTCCATTTTCCCACAAGTAAGCTACCATTTTCCCACAAGTAAGCTATATGTAAGTAATTAGAAATGTTATAAAGTAAGTAACTTACAATTTTGTCAATTTGTTCCCTCACTAAATCTGTCTTGCATTTTCCATCCTTTAATCGAGCCTCCTTCCATAAGAAATCGTCTGTGTCCAGCATAACAGGTCTTATTACAGTGCCACAGTTTCTTAGAGTGCGTATTTGGACCGCATATTGGACATGCTTTATAGCCCTTCACCTTACAGCCACTCAAATTCCCATAGGCAGGGAAATCATTAATGGTCCACAACAAGACAGCCCTTAAAGTGAACATATTTTTTTGGAACCCATCATAAACTTCAACACCTACCTCCCAAAGCAACTTCAAATCATCAATCAGTGGTTGCAAGTAAACATCAATATCCTTACCCGGCTGCTTTGGTCCAGATATCAGTATTGTTGGCATCATAAATTTTCTCTTCATGCACAACCACGGTGGCAAGTTATATGTGACCATCAAAACAGGCCAGCAACTATATGGAGTGTTATATGATCCAAAGGGGTTTATTCCATCAGCAGATATAGCCAACCGCAGATTCCTTGGTTTGGCACCAAAATTTGGCCACAAGTGATCCACTACTTTCCACGCCGCTGAGTCCGCAGGGTGTCGTAGCTGATCATCCACCTTTCGTTTTTCCTTATGCCATATCAGATCTCTTGCTATTTGTGGTGTTTGGAACATCCGTCTGAATCTCGGGATGGGCGGAAAATACCACATTACTTTTGCAGGAACCCCTTTCCGTTTCTCCGTCGGATACTTATCATCCATCCATCTAGAAGTGTGACACGTGGGACATTCAGATGCACTAGCGTACTCCTTTCGGTAAAGAATACAGTCGTTAGGGCATGCATGAATTTTCTCGTAATCCAGCCCTAATGTACTCAAAGTCTTCTTCTCCTCATACATACATAGATAGAGGCATCTCATTCTTTTCCGGCAACATGTCACCTAATAATAATAACAACTCTGTAAAACCCTAGTCTGAAAAACCATTACAGGTCTTCAGCCTAAAGAGCTTTGCTATTGCTGATAGCTTGGTAAATTTCGTGCATCCGGGGTACAACGGTTTTTCGGCATCTTCAAGCAACTTCCTAAACACGTTGGGATCACTGCTGCCATACTCCTGTGCAGCCTCGACCATTTCTACATAATCTGAAACATTCTCTGATGGATACTCTTGATAATTCTGAGTATCGCCATCATTACCTTCTCTATTGTAGGATGTACAGGTTGACAATTGCTCCCCATGCCAAATCCATGTTCGATACCTTTGATCGATTCCATGTATAAATAGATGATCTTTCACATCTCTACTAGGCAAACACTTATGATTAAGACACCTAATGCAAGGACATCGAATGATATCACAATCATTCGCATTAAGTGCAGCGAATTTCAAGAATCGGTCAACCCCCTCATCATACTCGCGCATTCTCCTATCCTTGGTCATCCAAGATTTATTTAATAATCCATCCATTGGAAATAAGATAATGAATCCCCTACAACACGACAAAAATGTAAAACCCATTAACCCTCCATCTCTATAGTAGTGGTATATGAGACAAGTATATGAACCACAAAAGTACAACCTTCCTAAACAAGTATATCTTATGCTAAAATAATAGTGATTAATAAGCTCAAATAACAGTAATTAATAAGCTCAAATAACAGTAATTAATTTCTAGGTACCTAGTTACTCCATCAATGGCATATCAGTACATATGCATGGGTGTGGGGAATGCTACTTGATGGTCAGTATAAGAGATCTGGTTGCAGGATTCTTATCTATTAGATATAATCATCTAATATATAGAATCAAAATTTTTATAAATTCCGTTGACAACAGATGATGAGTAGTCAGTAGACAAAATTATTCCAACTATTATATTTCTTATCTCCAACTACTTGCTTTCAACCAATTTCAGAAAACAGGAGAGCAAACTTAAAATATTATTATATTATAAATTCAAGCTGCCTATTTAAGTACTTCTCCTCATGGTTGCTGAGATACATGCCGGCACTTTCTGACTCTTCCTTGTCTTCTCTTCCCACATTCCCCCACCTTAACTCTTCTCTCATTCCTTGTAGTATTTACCTGTTTATTTCATTTCCTTGTGGTCTCAACCTGTTTATATTTCCTTTCTGTTCAGCCAGTTCAGCATTGCACTAATTTCCTTCATTTTATTGACCTGCAGTTGTATTTTTAAATAAGATGTGGGTTTTGTGTATTGGAGCTTTGGTCATCTTAAGCATCACTCATTGGGTTTACAGCTGGAGGAATCCTAGATGCGATGGAAAACTCCCACCAGGTTCAATGGGCTGGCCACTCCTCGGCGAGACACTTCATTTCTTCGCACCCAACACTTCCTCTGATATTCATGTTAGAAGTATGCCCTAAAACCAATCCTAAAGGGTATATTAAGT
>JAESVK010000703.1:381045-400559 GCA_017140935.1 Hamamelis virginiana | reverse complement strand
TTTCTTGAAAATCAAATTAGATGCTTACAATATATTTTATATAAATTTACTAGTTTAAAGATGTACGACAATATATACATCCAACACATGTACATACGGGTTAGGTAAATTTACTTGTTTATAAACCAAATTTGATGCGTACAATACAGTTTATGTAAATTTACTTGTTTGAGGATATATGATAATATATGCATCCACCACATGTTTACTTGTATGAAAAATCATATTAGATGCATACTATCTATATATATATATATATATATATATATATATATATATATATATACCTGTTTGAAACTATATGGCAATTAATGCATTCTTTTCTAAGAAAAAATTATTTTTGAAAAAAATTCAAAATCAGGATAGATAAGTGAGGGCAAATCCGTCATAAGTTATATAATTTATTTATTTCATAAACCAAATTTTCTATAAGGGGGTTTGGGTATACCACCAATATACTATGAGGTTATTGGTTAAAATTTATTATCACAACAACCTAACTCTACAGTCCATCGTTTGATATGAGGATCTTCAAATGACTAAGGAAAATTTTCAAATGCCTATGGATCACTGAGAGGCGGCGTACAGATGCTACTTCTTCTTACCATCTTTGACTAAGGATTGTGTCATAAAGACCCTTATGTCCATGCCCCAATTGCCCCCCCCCCCCGGCTCGAGGAATATGTGCTTCTAAATCAAGCCAGCCGGATAGTAGCATATATATATATTGCATTTGGACAAATTAGTTTTTATTTCCGCATAATTGATATAACTAATCATTGAGCTGTCCAAGATCTTTTTTTGTTTTATTTTGGAGCGGTGCTACCAGTCCCACATTTAAATCCCGTCCGACATGTGTGCCACATCAGCAATTTAGTGAAAACACTCAATTCAGTGAAAACACTCCTAACTCAGTGAAAACACTTCCAAACACAGTGAAAATACTCCCAACACAGTTAAAAGACAGTAAAAATACTAAAAAAAAATAGACAATAAAAACACTCTCAACTCAGTGAAAACACTCCCAACATAATGAAAACACTCGCAACACAGTTAAAAAATAGTGAAAACACTAAGAAAAAATAAACAGTGAAAACACTCCCAACACATTAAAAGACAGTGAAAATACTAAAAAAAAAATAGACAGTGAAAACACTTCTAACTCAGTGAAAACACTCCCAAATATAGTGAAAACACTCCCAACACAATGAAAACACTCCCAACACAATTAAAAGACAGTGAAAACACTCCCAACTCAGTGAAAAACACTCCCAACATAGTTAAAAGACAGTGAAAACACTCAAAATACAACACCATTTCAGGATCATTTTTCCTCTTGAGCCATCTTTCTGCAAACCCAGACATGCACCCTTCCACATCTTCTTCACAAGCTTTTTCAGCTTGTTGGCGTGTGTGCCTTGATGGTCTAGACTATTTATACCGTCAAGAAAAACATAAGTAGGAATATGCTTTCGACAGACATGGGAAACATAAATATCCATCCCTGGTTTCCAAAATACGTACATATTCACCTCTTGCCTGAACTCATCAACTGTTCCACGTATATCAAATTGCTGGCCTTCTTGAACTCTCACTCCTTGTTTTCTCTGCAAGCCCATGAAGAATGCACAATGTGGGCACTGCTTGGATGTGTCTACATACTCATTTGGATAAGAATGGCACTGCTTGCACGTGAAGTTTCATCAGTTGATGACTACTGACATGCCACATCAGTACCACATCAGCGTTGACTTTCCATGTCAGTGTTGACTTGCTGTCCACGTCAACATTGATTTGCCGCGTCAATACCACATCAGCGTCCACGTGGCTATTCCGTTAGTTTAACTAACAGCCGTGGGATTTTGTCCTAAATTGAAACTTCTTTAAAAAAAATTTGTCCTTAATTAATTGACACAATTGAAAGTTTGAGCCCTGAATTGAGATTATCTCATAAGTTCGAGGTACTAAAGTGTAATTAACCCTTTTTTTTTTCTTTTTTCTTTTTTTTCATATTTGTATGAATCTTGAAGGACGCAAATTAACTCTTAAAAATGGTGATGCACGCATTCCTCCATTGGTAAGTCTAGTTCAAGTTTTAATTAATTTATTATTTACCTTTTCTTTTTCTTTCTTTTTTTTTTTTTTTTTTGACAAATTAGTGGTAGAAATCAAACTTTTTCGTAAGCCATCCTAAAATTAACGAATGGTATCAATGTAAATCCATATATTCATACCCAAAATTTTAATTTGTCTTGAAAAGGAGGATATACATATATTCATACCCAAAATTTTACTTTTCACATGAAAAGTGAAAAGGGCTGGCTAATCCTCCCCAATCTCGGGACCACTGACATTGAAAATTCATGTGGTCGTGGGACTAAGTCTAAAGTGGGTCGGTACTACAGTAGTCTGGGATCATCCATATAAGGTTATTCAGGACCACGAATCTTCATTAGACACGGGATATCAAGTAAAAAATTTGGTGGTCTTGAGACTATTAAATATATATATAGTTGGTCAGTTGTATAGATCCACTGACATAGAAAATTCAGCTAGGGCAGTAGACTACATCTCCAAGTGTAGTGAAGAAAATACATCTGATTGATCTGTTCTTTGATTTTTGATTTGTAATGAAAATACTAGAAAGTATACTGCAAAATACTAAAAAACGTAGTGAAAATACTAAAAAAAAAACGTGATAAAAATACTAAAAAATGTTGTAAAAATAAACCCCAAGTGTAGTGAAGAAAATAATATTTGTGAAGACTTTTTGCATGAAATATTTCTTATTTGGTGAAAGAATATTTGTGAGGACTTTTTGTACGAAATATTTTTTATTTGGCACTTCTGGCCAAAGTCCCCTAATTTTTCTATTTGTGAACTTGAAGAAAAGCTTACGATTTTTTTTTCTTTATTTTTTATTTTTAATGATTATATACTCATAAGTCTCTAGCATAAATATTTTATATCGTTAGTTTCAAATATTTTTCTTAATATAACAAATAGACAAAGAAATTCAGAAATATTAGGAATATCGTGATATAAAATGGAACTCTATAATAAAGTTCTAAATGCATTCAAGGACTTTTGGATAATATTTTATGAAATGATAAAAATTATCTTTACTCTATACTCCGAAAAATAAATTTTAAAACTGTGACATATCATATAATATTGTCTATTTTGTCATTTATTTTTAGGGCATTTTTCATGAATAATCATAAGTTTCCAAAATATTACGCCTACGAATCCGATCCAAAACATATTACGGATATACACCTATTACTATTTTTTTGGACAAAATTATCCTTAAAATTGAAATTTGACCAATTTGTACAGAATCACCAATTATATGTATAATCCCCAAAAATAAACAGAATCCTCAATCCCCAATTTTATCTAATAATCATCAATATTGTTAAGAATCTCCAATCCACTTTATGTCACGTCATCATTTAATACTAATGTCTCCCAAATTTTTGTACATGATCTCCAATTTTATGTATAATCCCCAAAAATAAATAGAATCCTCAATCTCCAATTTATCTAATAATCACCAATATTGTTAAGAATCTCCAATCCACTTTATGTCATGTCAGCATTTAATGCGGGTCATTAAATAATCATTCAATGTCCCCCCAAATTTTTTGTACAGAATCCCCAATTTATCTAATAATCACCAATATTGTTAAGAATCTCCAATCTACTTTATGTCACGTTAACATCATGCATGTCATTTATTCAGTTTGCGCTTTCCAAGAACATCAAATCAATCAAATCTTATCTATTCTATTGAGTATTCTTAGTAATATTGGGGATTGATGATTATTTGTAATTTTGGTGATTCTTTGTAATATTGGGGATTGGGGATTATACACAAAATTGGGTATTGTGTTGATTATTGGTGACTCTTCAATTTTTTTTAATTCATCCGTACAAAAATTTTGACCATTTCAATAGTCAAATTGTAAATACTCATATGAGTGGAGGGTATTTATGTCCTAAAAAAATATTTGCGTAATTAATTTTGGATCGAGTTCATAGACATAATATTTTGAAAACTTAGGATTATTCATGAAAATTGTCCTTATTTTTATTCTATCTTTTATTACAATTGGTTTTGGGTGGGAGAAGACCAGCAAAGTCGTTGCACGCCTGCAAACAAAGGTCCACCGCAACAGGACACTTTGGAGTTTAGTGACCTTTTGAAACTCTTGAAATTACCGAATTAAGATTGGTAGTCCTGGACCACCCAAGATTCGTGAACCTAGACTACCTTCTAATTTTATTTGACTTCCAGTGTACCTTACTCAGCATTTTCAATTCCCCGACCAAAGGTGTAAATTTTAAAGCAGACAACCAAATCTAAATTGGTGTAAATTCAAAGCAATAAGTTATTAAGTAGATGGTTTTTAGCATTTATCAACTAAACTTGGATGGTGTGAGAAACTATTATAGGTAACGAGATGACTGAAATTCCAGACTGGAGACTTGGCCCACGGGCTGCTGAGATAAATGCAGGCCATGGATGGAGACTTGGCCTATGTGACCACCCAAGACCCAATCTCTAGCTAACATCACATGAGAAACTAGAATTGATTCATTTAAATAACCTAAGATACCAAGTAAAGGGTTTCTAAAACTTATAATTAATCAAACTTGCATTGGATGGTATGAAAAACATAATGGGTGACAAGATAACTGAAATCCATGAAATGAGACCTGCAGCCTGTGGAGAATAAATGGAGATACTGGAGTGACGAGATGGAGACTTGGCTAGCCTGTGAGATCACCCAAGACCCCAACTCTGATACCATATGAAAATTTGTAATCCAATTTAATAACTTAAATTAATAGATGAGGACTTTTAGAATTTATTAATCAATCTTGAGTGGTGGGACACTTGAAAGCCGGTCTACCACTTTTTTTTTTTCTTTTTTTACTGTAAAAACAAGAACTTTGATTCATCATTCCAGTTCTAAATTCAAAGAAAAACTACTTTCCTTATTGAAAAAGCACTGGTGGGACGTCTCTAACAGGCACCATATACCCTCACACTTTCCTTTACCCACGACACAATGGGAAACTATGGCCTAGTTAATTAATTAATTATAGAGCTTTATTTTTGAAAGACCATAGTCCCTAGCCTTCTCAAGAAATTTTTGTAAGAATTGATGTGGTAATAGGATACCTTACTATGAGCACGAATGACATGCATAATTAGCTTATTATCGAAATTTCAGAAAGCCCCCAATCGATACTTAATATAAGAATGAAATTAAAGCTTAATTAGAACTTTACATTTTAAAATCAATAATGATAAGGTAACAATCTCGTTACAAAAAGCTTTGGGAACGTGCACCCAATTCATTAGATCACAGCCCATAAAAGTGAAATTCAAGATTACAAAATTTAACAAAAAGCAATGTTGGGATTCTGTAGTAGGGAATCTCCTGTACTCACATGATAAAGGAAGTATGTATGGTGGGAACCTCTTGAATTTCTTTGATTTAAATAAATGGGAAGCATGTTTCCTCCATACATATTGGCGTCGTACTCAGAATTCGAATATGGATCGGTCAGGACTCCTCGTGCATGATAGAGTTTAGCCATGATTCTCTCTTGCACCCATTTCCACAGCATTTGGACTTGCCTGTGCACCATCTCGACCATTGAAACCAAGGTGTATAGCACGAACAGAACTGGCAGGACTGAGCCTGGAAAAAAAATTGATGCTAAAGATGCCAATGACAGTGAAGCTAACAGCACCATGCTACTGCGTGGCGCACGAGCAGGAGCCAGCTGAGACCAAGAGGTTGAAGACAATCTCAGCTCAGCAGCATACACCAAGCAATATGCTAGCAAAGTTGCGATGGCGAACCACATGGTAATGGGGTGTGTATCGAAAGGAGTTTTAGGCTTTCCTTGATACTTCAAGTTGAGAAAGTTTACTAGCAGTGGAATTATAAATGCAACGATAGCGTGATATGAATTGGATGTAAGCTGTTCTTGTGGGTAATAATTTCTGATTGAGATAAATGTGACATCAAAGAAGAAAAGCTGTCCATGTGGGAAGAAACGTCTCCGTAGACGGTGAAGAAAATGGCTTGTTCTTGCATTGTTAGCCATGGGGGATTCGGATGATTACTACTTCTCTGGAAATGAAAGATAAGGCATGATTTATAATGAGATTATTACATTTAAATAGGACACGCCAAGTCCTACAGTAGTCTGCTGTGGGCTGGGTTCACCAATCTTGGGTGATCCAGGACCACCATTGCTCTGATGTAATCATTGGGACTTTTGAGGATGGACATTTCAAGTGTTTCACAAATCATTTTCTCCAAAGTGTTACTGTTGCATGCTTTGGACCCTTTACATTTAATTTCCAGGCTTGCCAAGACTTTGTCTGTCTTTTCCCACTGAAAAACCAATTATAATGATAAAAGATAGAGAATAAAAATAAATAAATAACAAAGCAGTCAATATGATGTGTTAGTGTGTTTCGCATATTAAATTTTTCATGCTTTGGACCCTTGCATGAAAAATTTAATCTTCTATTTTATAATAATAATTATTATTATTATTATTTTTGGTATTACAGTAAGGGTTATCCTGGGCCACGTACTCTAATCGTTTAATGCATAGATAAATGCTCACATTTCCTCTGTTTAGACGACCTGACAATGCATATATCATTGGTTGTTTCGCATATTACAGGTGGTTGGAAGGAGACCACTATTATGCTTATTATAAGGTTGTTATGTTCATTCTTCTATTATTCATTAATCAGTCCATATAAAACAATAAGAGGAAAATATGCTTTTACAAATTTTCAAAGTTGTTCTTAAAATCTTCCCAGAAAAGAGCAAATTAAACTTGTGGCTTCACCAGCATTTTTCTTCCTTCTTTTTTCTCATGAAGGAACTTGTAACTTGTATTTGGCCAAAAGAGGTTTCTTCTCCAGAGCTTCACTGGTCATTTTCTTACTTATCGACGATAGCTTGTCCTTCGTTGCTCTCTTCCTTTTAAGCTCCTCCTCTCTGTAAGATCTCGCTTTCAATCATCTCTTCTTCAGTTCTGGAGTCTTTGTATTCTAACAATATCTGTTTTACTTTGTCCACCAGGGATGGAAAGAATCAATTAATTTTTGGATATCACTCCTTTCTTTCACCAGTGACATAAAATTGTCAATTAAGGAAGGAAAATGTGAATGAAATATCTTCATAATAGATCGAGTTTTGGTCTCCAGGAAGGACATGGTTCCAAGAGCCTCCATAAGCATGGACTTGTGGCCAGGGTGTAGAAAATTTTCAAACTTCATAGGAAGACAATTCTTGAGGATCATCTCAGCTTTGGAAATCTTCGATCTCTTCAAAGAAGGCTGGAAACTTTTTCTTAATAGTAGATGAGTCTGCATGCTTGAGAAGAGAGTTCCCACTGAAAAATTGATCAATATCAGAAAAGATGGAATCGGTCTCCTCAATGGTGGTAATAGCATCTCCTTAGGAAAGGAAGGCATTCAATTGTCAATTGGGGTTTCAGCAGAATGGTCCATAGGAACCTTTTCCTAAAATAAAAAGGTAAATAGGAGGTTAATTAGTTGACTTCATTGATAAAAAGCAAAGTTAATAATCACCTTACTGAAAGAGGTGGAGGATTTAAGAGAGTGTGCATCTAGAGCCATCTTCTGTTGTGGGGGCTCTGTTCTGAAAAATTCAAATTTTTTTTTTAACAGACCTGGTTTCTTTAGAATTTTTCTCTCTATAGGATTGTCTCGATTTCTTTAGATTGTTCTGCTTCAAAAGGCTTTCAAGCTTTCAGTTTTTGGATGACCAATTAAAGTCATTAGGAAAAGTAGAAAAGCCAAATACCTTGTGCTCCTCAGTCATTTGAGACCCAGAAAGGATTCTCTCCCATAGCCCTTTACTGCCAATGTGCTTCATCCTTTTGGATTTCTTGGGTGAGAGCTCATCAAGGACCACTTTGGCTTTTTGAGCTTCTTTATCTACAGAGGTGACGGTTAATGGTGCCTGCTTGACCCGCACGTGACCTACAAAAGTAGAAGTAACTAGAAGAGCAAATCAAATTGGTTGGACAGGCTATGAGCTCTTTGTTGAAGCATAACATAAAATTAAATATTCCTATCTTCATAAGCTTTCTCTTCTTCTTCTTCTTCTCACCAGCCACCTAGGTGACCTGAATCTTCGTCTCCTTGTCCTCAGTAGGGATGTTGGAGGTGACAGATTCTATAATGCAGTTTTCGGCATAAATTTGCCCTGTGTTGAAAAATGATGAGACCCTACACTTGAAAAAGATTCAGGTAATTAATTTAGCTCTGAACATCTCAAGAATGAAGAATATTCATTTTCTTATCACACAAGAAGTTATTGCAATCCATAGCATGGATCCTACAATTTGTGCATCTGCAGCCTCTTTTACCATTCCAGCTTCATTTTCAGTCAATAACTAAGACATCCCTACATCATCTCATCCCCATCACTCTCTGATGACGAGGCACCACAAATTGAATGATGTTTAATCGTATTACTATTATCCAAAATAAATAAACATAAACCTAACTTAACAAAAACTAACAGTGAGGATATGATCCTGCCACAACACATCAACAAATCTTTTTTATTGATTAAATTTTAATAGCTATGATTGCTTAACCATTCAATTAACAAGCTCCCCCCAACTCCCCACAAAAAAAAAAAAAAAAAAAAAAAAAAAGAAAAGGCATTTATGAAGGAAGACAACATTGCTAGACAACCATATTAAAGACCAACAACATCGTCAAGAATCAGACTTTCAATATGATAGTATTTGCAATCATATGTACATAATAAAACACTGAAGGAAAAATTTATATAATCTAAACATGGCCATGCAACATTAAAATTATTCAATATCATACATACAAAAATAAAAATATACAATAAGATAAATATACATTATGCAATTTAATCACTCATCTACTATAGGATGAATTATGCCCAGCTACAAAAGTCTAGCAAGCTCAACTCCATGAGGAGTTGGAGTTGGCAATAAACACTATAGACAGCACAGCCCATGGGGTTTAGATAAATCCACCAAAATAGACATTAAAACAAAACATTTTGGAAACAGAGATCAAAGATTTTAAATAATTTATTAGTTAAGCTATTCGCATTGCCCTGTGCAATGCATGGGACACAGTCTAAGACAATTTAAAGGAAAAAAAGTAAATTATAGAATAAAAATTTTAAGTAAAGTTAAACAAAATTAGGTTTTTAAAGATTATACATGCAGGTCGGTAGAGATTATCAAACACGAAGAGTACAAAAGCTTGTAATTGGGAAGAAAGCTGACACATAAAGATGATGGTATGACATGGAGTTACATGGGTGAATGGAATGAACAAATGTTACCTGTATCCATGAAAGGATAAGCATCACTGAAAATCAAACATTTCAATTACCTGTATGAAGAAGAATGAAACTTCCTGACATACAGCACAACTGACTGATTTCTTCTTTATTTTCTCTCTCAAAACTTCTATGTTTGTATAGTCTCTCTACGAAACACGAGATATTAAATTGCTTCCCTTTGGGAATTCTATAAATGAACATTATTTTTATAAAGAAGAGAGTTGCATGAAGGAAGAGATCTCCTCCTAAACTAAAGATCAAAACAAGAAACAGAAAAGAAGCATAAACAGAACTCAATACAAAAACAGAAAGCAAAACTCTAATATACAGTCAAAGGAACTAATCTGGTATTTAAACTCCACTGAAATAATCACTGTCTTGCCCCTCTGAAATAATCAGTCCCATAATTGTGGAGGGTTATTGATTGACCTAGAATGAATTTTACTGGTGATTGGAGCCCAACTCATGCTATGAGATAAATTAAAGATTTGTTTAAAGGAGTTTTTGCTTCTCTTTCTTGGGTGTATAGATTTGCAAAACTCAAAAGTAGACCCTTTTGAGAAAAGGGAGTTGCTAACGTTACAAGAGTTTAGGAGTCATTTTTACCTTTATTGAGTTTGTTTCTAGAGGATTGAACTAGAATCTAATTCTTTGCCCACAATTATATTGTAGTATAAATTCAAGTATATCAATCCAAAATGTGCAATAGTGCCGATTTCCACAATCAAATTATGTAACCTCAATAACAAAATCATTTATGCAACCTCACTATGGGTGTTCGAAAGGACATCCAGGTGTAGCAGTTGTGAGAAGCCTGCTTTGAGATTAAACACGGCAGAATACAAGCTTAGGACCTAGGAGTAGAGTTAAGGGTCATCCAAGAGCTAGGGTCTTAGAATTGCCAGGGGGGAAATAGAAACATTGTAATAGAGATAAATACAGAAGCCACACTCTACAAGTAGCTAATCATGCAACTCATACTCATGGAACAATTATTGCAAGCTAGTTCACAATTTGAGAATAGGAAACCAAAAGTACTAACTGGAGCATAATGCCGTGGGCTCAAACCATCATCAAAGGATCAATCACATTAACAGGCCACCTGACACCTTTAATCTTTCCCTAGACATCCACTTCATCATAATTAACATTCAAAAAACAAATTTCGGACAACAAACTTGTTCTATTATTGCGTCATCTATTGAAGAGATAAATAGAATTTGGTGGAGCACAACATATAGCATATGCAGAGATAGTTCTGTTATTAACTGCAATAGTTTGTCCAATGTCTCAAATTGTGATTGGGTTTTTTTCCCCTTTTTGCACCAATTTAAAAAAAGGGAAAAACTCATGTCATTGTCAATTGAACATAAAAAAATAGTAATAATCACAGATTTTACTCAATATTCCAGCTATTAACCACAATTAATGGATAGCTAATGATCAGCACTTGGACTAAATTTAAATATCAATTCTATTATGTTATGTTCATACAACACAAGCAAATTTCAATATCACCTGTTGCTGGATACACTTAAATGGTATTCACTAAAGCTTATGATTACTAACCACAAGTTGTCCACTCTTTGGAAACTAAAACAGCAAATGACAAACACAAGACTCAAGATTTCTTTTCTTTTCTTCCATTTCCTCATCAACCAAACAAAGGATGAATACATATAACATCTCTGCAAAAAGATATATTATTGAGAAAAAAAAGAAGAGATAAGAGCAGAGTCAACATAGATACTATAATATGTATGGGACGGGTTCCCTCACCTCTTGTTTTACAATTATACCTACATCTTGTTTTCAAAACACCAATGTAGGTCGAATATTTTGAGAAATCGACCATTGGATTAGATACCACTCTTATGTATGTCATGCTTACCAAAAATCACAGTGATCCAACGGACAATTTCTGAAAAGACTGACTGTGAAAAAATGGTGACATTTTAAAGAACAAAAAAGTCACAGTTTTTCACAGTGACTTTTTTAAAAAATCTACCGTTGGATCACTATGATTTTTGGCAGGCATGACATACATAAAAGGAACATCTAATCCAACATTCAACTTTTCAAAATTTATTTTGTAACTGGCCCTATGGAAGTCACGTGATGCAACTTTGCGTTACATGCACCTTATACATATGTTCACAAGCAAAAGTTCTAAAAGACCTGAAAATGAAGAAGAGGCAGAAGGGATTATGGTTCTAAATCTCAACTAATGTAAGAAATTAGAATTAATCTGTTCACGACAATGGTTCTAAATCTCAACTAATAACACAAACTATAAATACATCAGCTCACAAGCAAAAGTTCATGACAGGAAAATTTAGGAGTACATAAAAAGTTATCAATGCTATAAGAACCACTAACTATTCTGTTATATACATAACTGAGAGATGGGCTGATGGTTATTCTTTTGGTTTCCTTGCTCCAACAGCCACAGTCCATCCTCAAGCAGTCACTAGATGCAGACTGGACCCCTTTAGCCCAAGCAAGCAAGAATAAGTAATTTCCTTGATGGTTTGCTAAAAGCACAGCAACAAAAAACAAAGTGACTTTGGTTCACGCCAGCCTCTCTGGGATCAACAAGCACTGAAACAACCATAGATCTAAGAAGGAAATTTATTCCCTTGAAAGCTGTCTTTCCATGAATTTCATCCCACATGCCTTTCAAAATTTTTGAGGTTGGATCCTGTGAGGATTGGAGGGATCCTCCAATTCTTCTCCTTATTGAGGTCAGTAGAGTCCTGATGTTGTTTCGAAGAGTTGTTGGCAACTGAGGAAGCTGGAACTATGGTTCCTGGAGCAGAAGCTGGTGAGATGTCAAACTGGAACGCTTCAGTGGACATGCCAGAACTCAAAATTTTCCCTGCACCAGGGCCAGTTGAAGATATTGAGCCTGCCCTGCCCTGCCCTGCAGTTACAGAGTATCAATCTGATGAAAACACCATGGACAGTGAACAATATTTCCAAATTTAGTATTTAACTGACACATGAATGGACACCGGAAAACATTGACAAGATCAGAACATCATGCATCAACCAACTCGCAGTCCCAGTGTTAAACCTCCAAAAACATTTCAAAGCATACATATTTTAGGTGAAAGTCTTAACAATAGAATAGGATTATATGATTGATGGATCTTCATTGATCAAAACCAGGCTTCTGTGCAGTTGAATGTGGTTCAATTCAGCTAAGCCTGCGGAATTGTGTGTGTTCCAAAAATGATTCCTATATAACGTATTAGGAATATACAACATATAGATGGTCTTTCATTGTCTGATATATGAAAGACCACCTATATGGATAGTTGATTTTGAACCACCTATATGGATAGTTGATTTTGAACCCAGTGCATAGTAGCATCATGAAAATCTAGAATTCTTATACCTCAATGGAAGGCTCCTAAATGCAAGTTTAGAAGTAAGATAAATGAAGAGTTTCAGAACTCAAACACTCACCTGGTTGTAGTGAGTGCTTGTTTGCACATTTGGAGGAGCAGGTAACTGCACAACACAACAGTTCAAACATAATCCATCCCAAAAAAGAAAAATATTAAGCCTAAAAATTGAACCCTTAATATTTATGGAAATTTACCTGCATATCCATAGTCATTATGGGAACTTCTAGGTAATGAGATGTTGTAGTAGAAGGTGTTTGAGTCTGCGGACAAGTATTGGCATGTTTTGTGGAACACCCTTCCACTTGACTAAATGATCTTCGAGTACTTGGTATTCCAATACGTTCTGCTACACGCATATGAAAATGTGCATTAGCATCAACTAAATAAGTGATGATGTAATAATAAAAAATCAAGGTTGTAATATTTCTAACCCCTTGCTACTTTTGTGGCAGGTTGATGGTGGGCACTGGTCTCGATCATCATATGACTGGCTCTCTCGATCTTTCTCTGTCTCTTAACATTTTGGCGTCTCTTCTTCATTTTACTTATTCTTGTACTCTTCAATAATCAGTCTCGATCATCACATTAGGAGCTTAACACCATTTTTTGATTTTCCAACCAACCAAAGCCACTTGTGTTACTACCAGCAACTTCATTATCGTCTTCAAGATCATCAACCTCCTTTCCTTTCTTTTGTTTGGTAGATATTTTTCTCTTTTCAAGTGCTCATTAACCTTTTCCAATGCGCTGTTCAAATACTGCTCAGCAATTGTCCGAGTATCCTTGTTTGGGCCACATATAGTGATGAGATTAAAAGCTTTCTGCATAAGTTTACTTGTATCCGATGACCTTTTTCTCTCATCAGTTGTCTCCTCCCCCCTGTCATGAACCTCCCCTTCTTTAGCATATCTTGTCCACCTCTTTAGCATACCATGGAATTCCTCATTTTGTGCATCTGCAGCATCTTTTTCCATTCCAGCTTCCACTTATAGAGTCAAGAATTTCATGAGCATCTGAGATATTCCTACCTGATTTACACATTTGACTTGAATTTACATGTTCATGATTGTGCTGAAGATTAAGGTTGGAAACCACCCATTCTCCATTTTCAATTGTAAACTGGATCATGGCCTCGCAGCCTATTCTTGTTTCTTTTCTCTTGTACTTTGTGGTCTCATTGGATCTCTTCTTCAACCGAAACCCTTGCCTCAAACAGAAAAAATATTTTTTTCTAACCTTTCCATTTGCCAACTGTTGTACCTTTCACTTTCTTACACAAAAACCAATATTTCTAGCATAATTCTTGTAAAACTCATAAGCCGCCTCCTCGGATGAAAACCTCATCCCAATTTCAGGTAACTTACAATTGACCTGATGATTTTCAGCATTTGGAGAACCAGGTGATTTATGTTGTATCTTATCCCTGATACTCTCTGATGAAACACAAAATGAAGGGTGATCCATCAAAACAACCATCTCCTGCTCCATTGAAACCAAAAGAACACACAAACACACACACACATGAACCTAAAATGAAAAAAATTAATAGTGAAGACATCAACAATTTACCAAAAAAGGATCACGTTACAAGACATCAACAAATCTTTTCATATGATTAATTTTAATAGCTAACCAACAAAAAAGGGCACTTCTAAAGAAAGAAAAAACACTTCTGGACATCCATACTTAAAGACCAATAATATTGTCAAGAACTAGATTTTCAATATGAAAGTTATTGCCAATCATATGTACATAGATCAAACAGTTAAGTTAAAACTAATAGTAATCCAAATATGCCCATGCAACACTAGAAATAGTAATCCTAAAAATTTTCAATACCATACGTAAAGGAAAAAAAGAAAGAAGAAGAATAAGCTAATTGTGAAATAAATTAAAATGACTAGTCTTTAGTAGCAATATGTTGTAAGAACTTATAGCCTTGCCTATGGACTTGTGAGCTGTAAATATATAGTTGACTTAGTATGATTTTATTTGTTTCCTTATTTGCTTAGTTTCCTATATTTAGACTTTCCTTTTACTTGTTTTAGCTAGTCTATAAATTCTAGGCTTGTGATCATATTGTTTTCATGCTTAGAATAAGAGATTAAAGTTTCTATTGTTATATTTTGAATAAAAATTGTGTTGAAAAGTCGTGACTGTTCTTTAGGGTCGCGTCTATTCTTTGTGTCCTTCCATAGAGTTGTGTCTATTCATGGTATCCTTACATAGAGTTGTGTCTATTCGTGGTGTTCATACATAGAGTTGTGTCTATTCATGGTGTATGTCTGTAGAGGCACCTTTAAGTCTATAAATAGGCCACATACAAAGTCATTTGAGAAGAATAATAACATACATTTTGTCAGTCTACATTTAGAGAGAGAGATAGGCATATTTTGGTTCGCCGTGCTTGATGATTGTTGTGCTTCTTCTTCAAGCATTGATCATTGTATCCTGGGAGACAGACGTCTAAGAAACTCTAAGCACCAATAGGAGGGACGAAATCTGTCTTAAGGACATAGTGTCAAACACTAGCCTTGATCAAAACTAACGTAGGTTTCTGAATTTCTGCAATATGGAGTTTCTGCATTTCTCTTATGTAGGCAACAGGTAAGTGATAATCTCTATCTTTAATATATCTTGTTATTTAATTGATATGTGATTGGCTACTTGAATTAAATTCTAGTTTGTATAGAATTCTTATTCAAGTATTTCTCTTCATTATCTTTATATGATATATTAAGAAGTAGATTCCTACTTGAGATATAATTTGGCATATGTATATGTGTGTATATATGTATATGTATATGTATATATATATATATACACACACGTTTAGTGCATCATGTGATGCTAATATTATTTGTTTATATTATTTATTCAGACTCAATATTATCCATATTATGAATATTCAATCATATTTTTCCAACAATCTTAAGACAGATTTTTTATATTTATTTAGAATTTGGATTATTATTATTGTGATTTAAATATTTATGAGATTGTGTAAGATTTTTGGGATTCATTAACTAGATTAATTGATATGATAAGGATAACACTATTATTCTGGCATAAAGCAATCATGTATTGGAATTTAATAAATTGCATGTTTTCTTTATATAAGTGACGTGAATAGTGTAAACATGAATAGTATAATTTGTGTTTATACAATTATATTATATAATATACCACTTACACTTCACGTGGCTTTTCCCAAGGGACATTAGACCATATATAATAGCTTAAGTATGAACATAAATATGATTGTATATATATACTATTTTCGAATTGCAAGAGGCGTGATTTTTCAAAATGCATAATTTACAAAATATTAATTTGCTAGAATTATATATAGTTTGTATATTTACATGCTATCTATATATATATGGTCACTTGGTGTGCATTACAAATATACATGGAAATGTATATATAAGTTATTTAAGTTTGGTTAGAATGAGTCACATTCGATTATAGCTTGGTCCACATTTGGTAGTGGTTTTTTAATCACTTAGATCAATACTATTGGGCATGATTTTCATGCTTGTGATATGTTGATATATATGTGTAGTGGTTTTTTAATCATTTGAAGTTTATAATTTTGTTTTCAAATCATGCCATGTTAAACCATATTTATTTTATCGAAAATAATGGTTTGGTTAATTAGAAAGTTATAACCATTGACAATTAATTCATATTTAATTCAAGAGAGTTTGTTCTAATTTGAAAAGAGAGAGAATTTGAGCTCTTTACAATAAGCTCAAAAAATATTCTAGAATATTCTCCTTGAAAATGTGCCAAGGATATTCTAGAATATTGGTGAAAAGATATGACTATATGGAATGGTGCCTAGGAATAATCTTGACCATTAATTGTGAAAAGTTGCAATCTAATGGTTAAGATTAAATCTAAAAGGGTATAGGTGATGAAGACACCTTTACAAAAGGGTACCTTCATATCCATAAATAGGGGTCACATTTGGCCATTTATTCATATCTTGTATTCATTTTATGTAGTATTAAATACAAGTGTCTTGATTTATTTGTTTGGCTTAATTTTGTTTCGAATGAATGTAAATAATATTAATTGTGTGATATGATCATTTATCTTGGGAATTATAATGCCATATGACTACTAAATTGCAATTGAACTATAAAAATTAAGAAATTAATTATTGATTTACTTGTTTTTAAAAAGGTACATATGAGCATATATATTTTTGATTTGTGCCATATATCAATTTATTAATTATGCATAGTTAGTAAATTATTTCGTATGGTTAATAATTTACATAGCATAGTTATTGATATATTAGATTCATAATTTATTTGATAATAGTATAATATATGTCATGTTGACATAATATATATTGTGCATGTCCCTCGTATTAGTTATTTATGCATGATATAATCATGATATTAGATTCATTCAAGGAATTGGATTGTTTTATAATAATCTTATGTACAAGTGTTATTGAAATTTAATTGTTTATCTAGTCACTAAAGTGGCACATTCAATTAAGTTGTGTTTAATTATAAATTTTCAATAAAGTCATAGGATTGTATTTGGCATTTAATTAAGACTGGTAGTGATCAAGCCCAAAGGTGGGTTATTTATTTAGTTTAATTAAATGGATTCTCTGTGATATTATCACTAATCCAAATACCTTGTTCAAGCTAGAGATGCTAAAATTAATTTTGTATATGATAGCAATAGCACTAGATATTGTAATGTTTACTTATTAAGAAGTAAAGATAAAGTATTATATATGTTTATACAATTTTAAACAAAGTTGAGAATCTACTTAGCAAAAGATCGAGATATAAGATAGGATAGTGGAGGCGAATATGAGTTTGATGCATTTGGCAAGTTCTATGCCAACCATGGAATCATACATCAAATTATTATGCCTTGTTCACTTCAGAAAAATGGAGTTGCTGAACGAAAAAATATAACTTTAATGTTATATTGATAAGTTCTAGATTATCTCAGAACTTGTGGGGGAAAGGCTTAATTTTCAACAAATGATATTCTTAACTTTGTTTTCATGCTATGTTGATAAGTTATAGATTATCTCAGAACTTGTGGGGGAAATCTTTGTTTTAAACATATAATATTCTCAACAAAACACCCAAAAAGAGTACAAACGTGATACCTTATGAATTATTGAAAGATCGAAAGTTTTTCCTTTAAATTCTTAAAATATAGAGGTGTTTGGTTTAGGTAGTAATTCCTAATCTTAAAAAGAGTTAAGATAGGATTTAAAACCATTGATTGAATACTAAAAAATTATACTAATAAAAGTAGTGCTTCTTATTTTTTTATTCATAAATTTGATATTCTGATATATATGTGAATATCATAATTGAGTTTAGGAATACTTAAATTTTTGAACGTGTATTTCTATTCAAGTCTTCATGTGAGATAAAGTTCTTTTTTATAAGAGGCTAGTTCTTTTAAAAGAACTTATGATATTGCGAATGGTGATAATGAAGATCAAAATGAGGATGAACCTAGACGCAGTAAGAGGGCAAAGAAATCAAAATCTTTTGGTCCTGATTTTCTAACTTATCAGAAAATGAGCCTCAAAACTTCAATGAAGCTATGTCTACTCCTGAAGTACCTCTTTGGAAAGAGGCTATTAGTAGTGAAATTGAATCTATCATGCAAAATCCTATTTAGGAACTTGTGGATCTTCCTCCTAGAATATACCACTTGGATGTAAGTGGATATTCAAAAGAAAAATGAAAGCTGATGGATCAATTGAAAAATATAAGGCCAGGTGGTAGCTAAAGGCTTTAAACAAAATGAATGTGTGGACTATTTTGATACATATTCACCAGTTACAAGAATAACATCCATTAGAATGTTAATAGCTATTGCAACTGTGCATAATCTTGAAATACATCAAATGGATGTTAGGATAGCTTTCCTAAATGGTGAATTAAATGAGGAAATTTATATGGAACAACCTAAAGGGTTTATAGTTCCAAACCAATAAATGAAAGTTTATAGGCTTGTAAAATCTCTTTATGGATTAAAACAAGCTCCAAAGCAATGTCATGAAAAATTTGACAAGTGTGTCTATATCAAAGAAACTACTGATAGTTATGTCATTGTTTGTCTCTACGTTGATGATATGCTTATTGTTGGAAGTAATAATGGTGTCATTACTGCTAACAAAAAGATGTTAACTAGGAATTTCGACATGAAATACATGGGTGTTGCAGATGTTATTCTAGAAATTAAATTTTCTAGAACATCTAATAGAATAGTATTTGTGAACCAGCTTCTCGGTATTTGCTGTGTCAATGTCATCACTGCGCGTCATTTGGGATTTTAGAAAACAAAGGAGTCGCCACCTTATTTTTAAGAAATAAGGAAATCATAAAAATATTTTATTTTCAATAAAACAAAACAAACTCCATTTAATGAAAAGACAATCTGTGAACCAAAGATGGATCCGGGGGCTAAGTTACGACTTGGAAAGGTTCCAAGTTCTTACTTGTAGGCACCCACCTTGCCCTAATTAAAGGACTTCTGATTTATTTGAGCTATTTAAAATCCTAATGCCAAACAATCCTAAATAATCTAATCAACCAATGAAAATAGTGATATAAATGCAATAATTTGTATTAATAATAATAAAAAAATAATATACAAACAAACCCTAAAAACCTAGGACACCCCACTA
>JAESVK010000703.1:368239-381035 GCA_017140935.1 Hamamelis virginiana | reverse complement strand
AACTCAATTTCAATTGAAACTCTTTTTCAAAGATATTTCAAGAAAACAAACCATATTGGGAGAAATCTTATCCTAAGATAAAAATTCTAGAACATTCCAAATTCTTTTAAAAAATCATTTAATAATCAAATCTTTTATAAAAATCATATTTATTTCATAAAAATCACATTAAAAACCATTTTAGAAAATCTCTCAAAGATATACTCTTATACCAATTACAATACTCAATTCTGATAATAATTCTAACAACAAAGGATAGTCCTAGGTGAGGTCAAGTGACCTCCCTAATCCTAAGGTCTCTAACTAATCCTAAGTTAGTCTAAAGACCTAAAATTCTAATGCAATGCATGCTGGAATTTAAACAAAATAAACAAAAATGCATGAAATCAATTCACCCAATGCATAAGAATGGTCCTAATATGCAAACTAATTCAACTATGTGAACCGAAGCATGTTTCTAAGTTGAATTTGACCCTAAAAATGATTTTTAGAAGTCATTTAAAGGCATAAACAAATCTGGACAGATTCGAATACAAACTTTAAACCACTCTAAAAACCTTAAAAAGAAATAATAAAAATCATGACAATAATCTAGCATGCATCCTACATGATTATACTATCAGACAACATAAAGAAATAAGCAACAATATGGCCTAAGAATAATATTTAAGCCCTCTTAAAGTATGTCTTAAAGTATGTTTTCCAGATTTGAAACCAATCCTAAAAGGTTTAAATCATCACAATTAATCCAATAAAATAACAAATAAGAATCCTAACATATAAACTAACATGCTTGACTAAATTACTATGCAAAATAACATAAAAAACTAAGCAAAAACATGCTTAAACAATTAATCTAAACACAAGGGGAGGATCCTACCTTCGCATGCTCTCTCGTACACAGTTTATATATTCAAATCATCAAGTCCATAACAATTGCTTAAATAATCATAAAAGCATGAAAAGAACGACTCAAAATGCAATACACTAACATAAGCATATCAAAAAGTATGCCTCAACACTCTTACATAATTATTAATATCATATGATCATCAAATGATCACCACAAAATCTCAACAATATGCAAATATATTAACACTTACTCTAAGCATGCTCATACATATAAAATCATAACAAATAACTTACTTAATCAAACTAATGTACTCCTAAACATACAAATATGCTACTGCCCTACATTAAAAACACATACACATCCTATTCTAACATGCAAATGTATTAAACAAATAACATAAATACTCAAACATAAACTAATACTACTCTATCATGCATAAATAAACAAAAAACTATTCTAACATACATAGTAAACACATAAGAATGGAAGCTAGTTCATCTCGCATGAAGATGAACTAAACTTCCACCATAGCATAGAAGAGAAGTGTTACATGAAAATAAAGAAAACGAAACAAGGATAGAACACTTACCTTTCTTCTTCCTCCTCGGCTATGCTCCACTAAGCTTCAAGCTTCTGAGTTCCTCCTCTCTCTCTTCTTAAGCTTTGGTCCTCTCTTGAACGATGAAAGAAAAAAGTAACTTTTTTTTTTTCTAAAGACTATCAAAGTGTATTTATAGTGCTAGGGTAAAGAACCATTGAATGATTGAGATTAATCCATCTGAAGTCATCCTAGGGCCAAGGATGAATCTCCTTAGAGTCCTCAGACTGAATTATACTTGAATTATTTCCAAAAAATCGAGCAAAGTCGGATAAAATGGGTGAAAGAGTCCCAAATTTTCAAAACACAAGAAATGAAGTCGAGTATCCTGGTGGCCATCCAAGCCTGGACGGCTCGCCGTCCTAGCCTTGGACAGTCACCATGCATGCTTCCCCAATTTTTCCCAATTTCGAGGATTTTTGGTATTTTCGCTCTATTTTTCTCATTTTCAGTCCAAATTGGATGATTCAAAAGTCAAAACGACTGTGCTTTAATCCTATATATTTCTAGAAGGGTTTTGAGTCAAAAATGCTTGACCATGGTCAAGGGTTTTAGTAAAAAGCTAGCTAATTGACCCGGTTGTGCCAAAATAGGTCATGTGACCATTCTCTGTTTTGTAAAATTGATCAATTAGACTTAACTCACTTCTATAAACATGATTTTATTATGAAATTGATATTTGAAAACACATTTTGAAAATCTTTGATTTTGGTGAAAATGACCAATTCATGGTTAATTTGGGTGAAATCCCGGTTTGACTCATTCTTGCTCGTAGGACCAATTTTGGGCGAACCCATCTCAACCATTCAAAAGTCCAATTAATACTCTAAATATACTCCACACATCCATATAAACTCCATGGAACAATCCGATTCAAATTCGGAGGTCATTTGGAAATTATACAAGAAAATGACGAACACGCCCCTCAAGTTGCAAAAACCCTAATTACCTATTGAGCTCTTGTCAGAATGACATGAAAATTTACAGAGATATCCTAAGACACCACAAAAACCAAATGCAATGCAAATGAGTTTATTCCAATTCAAATGTATGCATGAAATGATGAATTATCATTTTTCTCCGAAAATGATAATTTGGATAATTTGGTCTTTACAAGTCCAATTCTCCACCAGATGACCGACTCTTCAAGTTAATCATTTGCAAAAACACATAAGAAAACAATTGGTAAAATGGGGTGTCCACAGTATTATCTGAATCTCATTATTTTGAGAAAATACTAAGGAAATCTAATCAGTTTGATTGCAATCATGTAAGAACACCGGTAGATATAAATTTACATATGTCAAAAAATAAGGGTGAAGCTATATCTCAACTAGAGTACTCTCAATTTATTGAATATCTGATACAAATAACTCAAAATCCATAAGTGGATATGAATTCACTCTTAGAGGTGGAGTTGTGTCTTGGAAGTCATCCAAGTAAATGTGCATTGCGAGACCCACATTGGAATCAGAATCTATAGCTTTAGATAAAGCTGATGAAGAAGCAGAATGGCTTCAACACTTCTTAGAAGATGTTCTAGCGTGATCAAAACCTGTGCCAACTATCTGTATTTATTGTGATAGTCAATCATTTATTGGAAGGGCACAAAATGATATGCATAACGGTAAGTCTCGACATAAATGTCAAAGACATAATACCGTAAAACATTTGCTCTCAAATGGAGTTATATCCATTGATTATAGAAAGTCAAATTATAATAGAGTAAATTCGATAACTAAAAGCCTAAATATTAAGAGTTACCATAATGGAAACCCAACCTAGTTAACTGGAGATCCCAAGATCTAGGTTCAAAACGGACAACCTAATTGTGTGTGACTCAGAAGAATCACTAAGAAAAGAATTATCTTACCTGTTCCTATGATGAGACTGTGATGCATGTAGTGTGAATCAAGATAAGCTAAGCTTTTAATGATTCTTATATCTTGAATTCTTCAAGTGGGGTATAGCAGGATACTCTTAATAAGAATCACCTATATGAGTGTAGAAGGGGCCGCTTATATGAGAATGGATAAGGCTAAGTTCTCTAGAGCATTCCTGAAACCAGGTTTATTCAGGGTCAAAATGAACACAATCATGAGAACCAAAAATGTTCGGAGAGAAACTGTGTGAATTATATTGTCTTGGTTTGCACAAACAGCTGACAGTTCAAGACATCATGTTCACTGATCAGCCAGCAAATCCGACAGTCTTTCACTAAGAAAGGTTCAAGGCCACAAGCTACCTCTCCTGATGCGGGGACTCTCTTTATCTCTCTCTCGAGTCAGTTTTTTGTTATATGCATGGTTATCGAGCCAATTTTCATTCATGTGGGGGATTGTTATATTTTGAATAAAAATTGTGTTGAAAAGTCGTGACTATTCTTTAGGGCCGCGTCTATTCTTTGTGTCCTTACATAGAGTTGTGTCTATTCATGGTGTCCTTACATAGAGTTGTGTCTATTCGTGGTGTCCATACATAGAGTTGTGTCTATTCATGGTGTCTGTCTGTAGAGGCACCTTTAAGTCTATAAATAGGTCACATCCAAAGTCATTTGAGAAGAATAATAATATACATTTTGTTAGTCTGCATTTAGAGAGAGAGATAGGCATATTTTGGTTCGCCGTGCTTGAAGATTGTTGTGCTTCTTCTTCAAAAGTTGATTATTGTATCCTGGAAGGCAGACGTCTGAGAAACTCTAAGCATCAATAGGAGGGACGAAATCTGTCTTAAGGACATAGTGTCAAACACTAGCCTTGATCAAAACTAACATAGGTTTCTGAATTTCTACAATATGGAGTTTCTGCATTTCTCTTATGTGGACAAACAGGTAAGTGATAATCTCCATCTTTAATATATCTTGTTATTTAATTGATATGTGATTGGCTACTTGAATTAAACTCTAATTTGTATAGAATTCTTATTCAAGTATTTCTCTTCATTATCTTTATATGATAATATTAAGAAGTAGATTCCTACTTGAGATATAATTTGGCATATGTGTACACACACACACACACACACACACACGTTTAGTGCATTATGTGATGCTAATATTATTTGTTTATATTATTTATTTAGACTCAATATTATCCAAATTCTGAATATTCAATCATATTTTTCCAACATCTCTTAAGATAATTCTCAGGACTAAGCATTTAGGAGGACTCAACTCAACTCAACATAGCCTTAATCCCAAGGAATACATTTTTCTTTAAGATAATATAATGCAACACTACGCCAACGATGATTATGCACAACTAGCTAGTTCGACCTCATAAGTTGCTTGACATGAGGATTAATCAAGAAACACTGTAGGCAACACAAAGGCATCTCAGCCATTCCCAGTGCAATGCAATGGACACAGTTTAAGAAGACAATCTAATGGTAAAAAGTACTAACAGTGATTTATTTACACTTGTAAATAAGAGTTATATAAATTTTTGTATTTATTCTAAATATAATCAACATGAGTGTTGGAAGTGATATTGGTTAAAATCGATAAATATCATTATACAAGAAATTGAAATAAAACTTTATAAAATGGTATTATTATCATGTCCCTTAATTTTAGGGTTTTATACCAATAGGACCCTGGTATAAGATGCATATACCAATAGGTCCCTCCGATTTTTGGTGATACATGAACATGCAAATTTAGTACGTAAAAGGACATAATAGCCCATATATGGATTTATTTTATACTTGGCAGTTACCAAAATACTTTATAAATATCCATATCTAAATTCCTAAAGTCTCCCCCTATTTCAACAATTTTGAAATTTCAAGTTTTGATTTGCTATCTATACAAGATTTTTGGATAGCAAAATCATTTTTAAAAAATAAGTAAACATATTTAGCTTTGATTATATACAAAAATTTACACGAATGAAAATATGCAAAAAATGGTAGAGTCAAGTTTCATGTATACATTTAACAAATCTTGGAAATATACATGCATCTCTGAAGAAAAAAAAAAAAAAAAAAAACCATGAATATTTGAAAAAGATTTAAAAAAATATATAGAAACACATGTGTCTCTAAAACATAAACGTTTTACAGGATACCTTAGTAAAAACACATGTAAACAAAATTGGAAACGTTTTGCAATATGAATTTATACTTCGAGTACCTTCAAGAGTCATGAAGATTTCATAGCGTTGAAAACCTACTACTTGTTTTCCGGAACTGTTTTTAAAAAAAAAAAAAACTATACCTTTCTGTCCCATATATCTTTCACTGTTGCTTACCATATCATTCCTTCCCCAGCCAACCTTGAGCATGCCCCACCACCTCACAATTAAAGCCTTTGCTATGGCTAAGGCTTTGCTATACGTGTAGCCATAGAAAAATGTGCACTTATCTATTAACAGTCTCACCGAAAGCATATCCAAGCAGCTGCCCAATCTTCCTAATACTGAAGCCATTCCTTTGCCTCGGCTTCGGGGCTTTCATATATGGATTCGAGGTGGCTACGAGTCATAGTATGGTAATGGTTGTCCTAACATGAAACTAAGTACTTTTTCACATTTAACTAACGGTGAAAAATACAAGCAAGAGTCTTCCATTATAAGTAAGAGTCCAACATAAACAGGAGACTTCCAGCCTTTCTTGCCTTGGAATTTCTAGTGTCTCAATGTGGCAAGAGTAGATTAGTCAATCTATTATTATTAGTTGATTTTAATTTTGACTTAGAATGGTCTTTCGGTAAGGGATCTTATCATTTGAATTCAGTGATAATAAAATCTGTTTTCAAGGATCTTTGGATTTTTTTTAAAAAAAAATTTTATTGAAAATTTTGTTGAGGGGATATTATATAATATTGTCGATGAGATGTATCATATAATCTTATATAACGTTATAAATATTATGACGGACGTGAAAGACAATAAAAGGGGAAAGTGTGTTTTATTTAAAAAATGAGAGAAAAATGTCAAAGTTAGAAACTAAAGACGGGAATCTATGTATTTATGAAAACCATTTATATAGGGTATAAGTGTAATTATACCACTTTAAACTATTTTTTCCTTTATAATTAAACAAATCCAAATGTCTCATATTCATTGGTTGATAAATGATTATAATTTCATATATTTTATGACTAATACAAACACCAGCTCTCGTTATTTCTAAACTTTCTAAAATAACTCTAAAATATTTTTTTCCTTCTTTTTTTTCTTTTTAACAGGCAACAGAAATTTTATTAACAAAAGAAGAGGACAAAGAGTCCTACCTACAAAGGAAATTAACAGAAAAAGAAGCAAGTAGAACAAAAAAACAAAAAAAAAAAACCAAAAACAAAGAAAACCCCTCACTAGCCAACCAATTACCTCTAATAACAAATAAAGGAACCCCTTAATTTATTCTAATCTCATGTACTTTTCATTCATACACCTTTAGTACTTAAATCAAATTATCAAGTTTCTCTCGCTCGTTTGGATTGAGAGAGTTGGAGACAAAGGAAAGGAGGAAGCGAGAAAGTGGGAGGAAAAATGGCCAATTTTCTCTCTCCAAATCGGAGAGATTTGGAGAGAAGAGAAGAGAAAGCTGTTTAGTGAGGGGTCGTTTTACTATTTTGTCATTTCTTTTCATTTTTTAACTTTTATTTCTTTTTTATGTAAGTAATGGCAATTTTGGAATTTATACCTTAAAATATTCTCCTCTCTTCATAAGAGAAGACTATCCAAACAGGTAAAAGAAAAATTATTTAACTCTCTCCTCAGTCTATCCAAACAAGGTGGAGAGAAATTTATTTAACTTTCTATTTTCTTATCTTCTCTTAATGAGATTCTCTTCTCTTCTCTCCAATTCTCTCAATCCAAACATAGTGTTAGCGTTTTTCAAAATTAGAGAACCCTTTTTATTTATGAAGCGACATAAAGATGATAAAAGAAACCATAAAAACAATAATTTTGGTCCAAGTAAATACTTTCAGATTAAGAATTTTAAAAGTGTAAAATTAAATCCAGATTAAACTTGCTTTTGCCGGACAGAATGATAAAAGAAACCATAAAAACAAAATCCTAGTATTTCAATTGTTGAATTGTAGAGAAAGAAAAATGCATCCTCTTACCTCGTCCCGCTGAGTGCCTACGTGGATTCCGATCACTTCATCAGCCTTCCTCTCGACCTTTCCTTCATTTCCTCCATCATCGGCAGTACCTCGTAACGAATTCGTATAATTGTCTAAAGGTACCGATACCGGAAGTTTCGGACCTAAAGTTACAGGATCCGGCAAAGAGATATCGAAATCAAAAGGTAACTGAGCTATTAACGACGGGGTTACGTAAGCCGAGCTGGGTGAAACAAATTCAGGCTCGGGATTGGTATTAGGACCACTATTTAGATCGCTTAAGCAATCAGAGCTGGGATAGTTACTTTTAGGAAGGAACCGTCTGGTTTTTCGGAGCCGAAAAGAGCCGCCATTACTTTTTCGGAACTAACTCCAGATATTGCCTCAATATTTTGATAATTGGGTGAAATAAAGTCGGAGTTGGAATTGGAACCAAAAGATAAGTGAATTAAGGGATTAGAGCTTGGAGGGTCTGCTATGGAAACGGAACCTCCCAGGTTTTACGCCATTGTTAAGGTTGAAACTCGAATTTTTTTTTTTTTTTTTTTTTTTTTTCCCACTTAGAACGATCCTGCAGATATTGGATTAACAGCAAGGAATCAGCATAGATACTGTTCACAGCTAAATTTAGTCAGCGAATTATAGAGCAACACGTGGCTAAATATGTAGATGGAAGTAATCGAATCGTAATCAAAATGCATATGGACATAGAAGATTGACACGTGGTGAGAAGCTAGAAAGACTATTATTGACCGGGCTTTTAAAATATATTCCAGTCAAAATTAATTATCACAAACACTTGACTCTCTCTAGGCCATCGTTTGATCTATGGATCTTCAAATGACTAATCCAAAAAAAAAGATATTCAGAATTAGACCCATTAATCATATGGTACAATATCAAGAATTCTACAATATCAAGAATTCGGAAAATAAATAATGAGTAATACATATATATATATATATATATAAGAAAATTATTAAATAAAAGTTATTTTATTTTATCCTTATGTGCGCCATGATGGATCTCCCGGCATGTGTGATGGGAAGGTAGCTGTGAGGATGCAGCCAATTTGGATGATTGAGGTTGTCTTCTTTGAAGTTGCACATTTAATTGACCCAGGGAAAATGCACAAAAACAAGTCAAAAGTTGGATGGCCCTAGGACCGTCAAAGATAGGTGGCAACTTGCTTCACATAAAAAAATACTATACACCGTTATAAAGTGTCACTATAAAAAAAGAAATATATATATATATATTAATTATTGTGAATTTTCAAAACTATCCATTGATATAGTTTTAAAACTATATTCATTCTTTGAAGTGATACTTTAAAACGGCATGAACCAGTGCAATGTATATTTTTAATAATTGTCACATTCATATGAAAAAGGGGTACCAATTAATCAATAAAGGTCTCAAGACCACTAACACTCAAAATTTAGATAGTCTTTAGAAAATATTTTCAGTACTGAATTGGAGATCCCGGACTAGTGGTAGTCCGGGATCACCAATTTTGAGTAATCCAGGACCACCCATCGTCAATATTCAAGGTGGACTTGAGGATGGACATTCAAGGTAAACACAAGACTAGTTATCTCAAAAGCGGTACTGCATGTTGCCTTGGACCCCTTGGTTCCAGCAAGGTTTAGACCTTATCCATTTTTCCATTCTTTGTTTTTTATTTGGGCAAGTCTTCCCATCTAACAGGCCCAACCGAAAATAAAAAATAAAAACAAAAGAAAGAATATAAATGAAAGTAGAAAATAATAATAAAAACGTATATATTAATATCCACCCAAAATTTAATTAACATATATATTATTTTAGTTGGGTCTAGTGATTTTTACGAAAATCTGTCAATATAACAACACATAAAAGTTCATAAGCTTCTAAAAAATTAATTACTGTTTTTGCAGAAAATTTTCCTAGTAGTGATGATGTTGAAGTAGAAAGTGTTTGAATCTGCGGACAAGTATTGGCATGTTTTGTGGAACACCCTTCCACTTGACTAAATGATCTTCGAGTACTTGGTATTCCAATACGTTCTGCTACACGCATATGAATAATGTGTATTAGCATCAACTAAATAAGTGATGATGTCATAATAACAAATCAAGGTTGTAATATTTCTAACCCCTAGCTAGCTTGCTACGTTTGTGGCAGGTTGATGGTGGGCACTGGTCTCTTCCTCATTTTACTTATTCTTGTACTCTTCAATATTCCGTCTCGATCATCACATGGGGAGCTTAACACCATTTTTTTATTTTCCAAACAACCAAAGCCACTTGTGTTACTACCAGTAACTTCATTATCGTCTTCAAGATCATCAACCTCCTTTCCTTTTCTTTTGTTTGGTAGATATTTTTCTCTTTTCAAGTGCTCATTAACCTTTTCCAATGCGCTAGCTGTTCAAATACTGCTCAGCAATTGCCCGAGTATCCTTGTTTGCGCCACATTTAGTGATGAGATTAAAAGCTTTCTGCATAAGTTTACTTGTATCCAAACTCGATGACCTTTTTCTCTCGATCGTCAGTTGTCTCCTCCCCCCAGTCATGAACCTCACCTTCTTTAGCATATCTTGTCCACCTCTTTAGCATACCTTGGAATTCCTCATTTTGTGCATCTGAAGCATCTTTTTCCACAAAACATTCAAGGGATCATGGTGCAATGTGTAAGTCTTTACTATGCTACAAGCTCAGAGATTCATGCAAAAGATCTAGTACAAGGATTTACCACTATCAATTCTTTTCTAGCCAAATCGAAGAAGACTTCACAAATCATCGAGAGAAGAATAAGAGAACATAGATTGTACTCCCCACTTTTCAAATGTTAATAAAAGTAATATTTATCTACAATCTTTTGGGTTTATTTCAAGATAAGAAATTTGTGTATACACACGCAGTTTGCTAAACTTAGCGTGAGAAAAGTATTTTGAAAAACTGATCGACCGTTGGATTATATATTCTACTTATATACATTATGTATGCCAAAAATCACATTATTCCAACTGTTGGTTTTTCCATTAAATCGACCGTGATAATTTTATATATTTTCTTATAGTTTATTTTTAAATTATTATATTTTTTAAAAAGTAGCCGTTGATTTAGCCTGATTTTTAATCGCTTTTGAGGAAATTTCAACAGTGCCAACCTTGCCCTTCTTTGGGAATCCACGTCTGTTTGACTAGAAAGAGTAATTAAAGCATGACAAAGGCTCAAAATAAAAATAAAAAATAAAAATTTAAACCTTTTAAAAAAAAAAAAAGGTGCAATTTTTCATTTAAAAATCCGTCATAGTTCCCACCATATACTACACTTTAAATTTTTAATCTTAAAAAAATACTTGGTACAAATGTGTTAAAACTTTTGCAATTAGATTGTTAACTCATCATTATTAATTTTATAATACAACATGGTGAGTTCTGAGAATAAAACAATTGTTGATTAGGCTTTTCTGGGAAGAAAATTAAAATATAAATGATGCGACCACCACTGAAACCAGTGATCAAACAAGTGGAAAAGTGGTAAATTCTATGCCTAGAGAGTTTCAAGCCCTCCAGTTTGATTAATTCCCATCAAATGATGCATGGGATCATGTCCCATGTCAAAACTTTAGAACAGCCAGATAAGAGAACCTTTTGTTTTTTCGGTTTTGGGAAGGAGGGAGGGATTGGTTTAAACGTGAGAACTTCAAATACATATTATTTAGTTGAGGGGGCAATAATAATTAGTGTTCTTTCAGTCTCAACGAGAAAGCAAGCAAATACATTGTTCATAATGGATCGGTAAATTTGGCACGTAAGTCCGCTATCAATGTCAAAACAGCTACCAATAATATTCTTCTATGTACAAAACTGGATGCTGGAGAGGAAATCCTTGTGACTCCACTACTCCCAAAACCCTTTCCCATCCTCAAGTAGTCACCAAATGAGGACCAGATCCCTTATGGGGAAGCATGCACGAATAAGTAACATATTTGACGCTGTCTAAAAGCACAACAACAAATATCCGAGAAAGTGACTTCGCCTTCGGTCCAATCATGCTGCCGTCCCCATCACTGTCACCAGCCTCTCTGGGATCAACAAGAACAGAAACAACCACAGACGAAACTGATTTATTACCTTGAAAGTTGTCTTTTTGTGAATTTCTTCTAACATGTTCCTCGGTAATGTTGAGGGTAGATCCAGTGAGGGTTAGAGGAAGGCCATGGAGGATCCTCCTATTCCTCCCCTTGTTGAGGCGAGTAGAGTTCTGACGGTGTTCTGAAGAATTGTTGGAAACTGAGGAAGCTGGAACTATGGCTCCTGGAGCAGAAGCTGGTGACACATCAAACTGGAACACTTCGGTACACATGCCAGAACCCAACATTGGCCCTGTACAAGAAAACAAAACGAGTCAAAGTGCTTCAAAAAGTATATTAAACTGTGATTAAAAGTAAATAACACTTAGGAGGTATTGTTCGAATCGTGTGTTTCTTTCTTGTTACTACCCTATATTTTCCCTAGAAGTCTATTCTCCAGCAGGAGACTGCACAGGAGAATATGAGGACAGCACTAAGGCGAAAACATGCTACCATGTTAACTTACCAACTCATCTAAAGCCCGACCAACCAGAAAGGGGGCAACAGTGTATATCAAAAGGCATTTAACAAAAACAACTTTGCAACTATGTATAAAACTTTAAATTAGAGTGTAAATGGGTTGGGGTCTGGTGCACTCACTATATCTAAACATGGACCCCACTATACAAACCGGGTCTAGATTTCTTAGGATGCAATGCCATTAATGCAAGGATGGTCTTCAGATTGTTCCACCAAATATTGAGTCTCTCAAAGCCTAACACGATACCCAAATGTCTCACAAACTACCAAAAAAATGAACTAAAATTTTACAATAACATAAAAATAATTATAAAAACAAATAAAAAACAAATAAAATTTAAGAAAAATTCATCTTCAAACTTTCATAAAATTTCAACCACACATACTGTCATGTACCTGAAAATACGTCTAAATAGGTTGGAATTTGAATGACAATCCAAAAAAATGAAACCAAACCTATCCATTTATTGATGAAGTCCAGAATTTTGTACCAATACTCTACTGATTCCAATTGGGTAACTGGGTACAAGTGCACAAAGTATAGCAAAGAATTTAAACTTGATTCACTTTTGTCGAATTGAAAACAAAAAAAAAAAAACAAAAAAATAAATAAAACCAAAAACAAAAAAAAAAAACAAAAGAGAAATAATGAACAATATAAAAGGAACAA
>JAESVK010000703.1:352113-366192 GCA_017140935.1 Hamamelis virginiana | reverse complement strand
GCTACCAGCACGAACACTCCCTGGTGTGGGCACTTGACGTAGCACCAGATTAGGAACCGGCTCTACTTTGATACCAGTTGTCACAAGTAGAGTTCCAACCCAAAAGACAAGTCCATTAGGTGGAGGTATCGCAACCGCTTTATAAGCCCAAGACCTCCCCAATGTCTATCCAATGTGGGAAAAGAAACTCGTAGCACCAACAATCTAAAAAAAAACTCTCCAACAATCTATTTCCTCAAACTTAGCTCATACAGTGACCATGCCAAAAATGATGCATATTTTAAGCTACCATCAGTTTCCATTTATTGTACAAGAGTACTTATCGAAATATAAGTTCATGTGATTAGGTTTTTAAAGGCATGGAAGATATCAACATGCACAAATAATATATTTTTTTTATGTATGACTAAGGAAGCAAATGCTTTTCCAATTCCTTTAATTACAAAACTAAACAAACATCTAAGCAACAAAGAAAGAGAGCAATCAGTACCTGCGAGGCCTTCACGGAACCACTGTTGCAGTTTGCCATCAACTGCAGTTGACTTCATATTGTCCTTGAAAGCATCTGCAGCACCTGAAGTAAGGGCCTTTTGTCGATCACTTGGATTTCTGTACAAGTGAGAATGTCTCCCTTTACTCCGTCCAATTTCAGTAAAAGCCAATGCGGGAGCCAAATTTCCAGCTATTGCCAAACCAGTCTCTTCACTATTCTTTGTTCTATGAGATGCCATAGCCTTCTCACTGGCCATAACAGAATGAATTATTAAGTTGCCATCAATCTTCACAAGCTTATTATTCCTCGGCACATACAAAGAGGCAACGAGAGGCTCACTAGAATTGTTCAAAGGAACAAACCCATCTGAACCAAGTAAGGGCTGTGATCTTTGTTCTCTCTGCTCAACCTTCAATTCTTCTCCTCCAATACAACCCCTCTCACAATGTACTCTTCTAGCAAACTCGAACTTCTCATTAGACAATCCTGCCCCAAAACTATGATCAGATCCATTCAAATGGTTGTTAACAGTCAAAACCCTGCCTCGGTGCTGATCGTGGAACCTATTATTAATATAATCCGATCCACCAGGAACCTTGTCCCCAATTCCTCCATACTTAACATTCACAAACGGGACTAGACCGCCAAAAAGCAACATAAAAAACAACATACCCAGAAAACTAATACTAGCAACCTTCTTGGTTTTACCCTCAATTTTCTTATTCTCCGACTTCTTAGGCTTTGAAACTGACACAGGCTGTTGGGGTTTCAATCTAGGAATTGGAACCAAGGGAACTTGTGATCCTTGCGGTTTCACAACATAAGGCGCACAAGGCATCCAAGGATAAGCCATTGGCGCCATTGGAGGATGCGGGTACATGCCCGGAGGAGGCGGTGGGCAAAATCCACCACCACTCAATTGCTGTCTTAAACTAACATTTTCGGCCATAATGAACGAAATCTTACTATTCAACTCTGCAACTGTAGAATGCATAGTTCTTACCTTATCCTCAAGCTCCTCAACATAATGCTTCTTTCTTTGCCTAGAAAGCTGCGCGCTCTCCCGGTTCCTCATCAACCTCGTCTTTCTTTTGTCTTCCTCATCATTTCCGACATTCAATCCACTGTCAATAGGCATTGACGACCTCCGAAACTTACTACTCCTCGGCTCACTGTTTGCATCTTCATGTTCTTTCTTCCTTTTTGTTAAACAATTTTTACCCATTTCCTCCAATTTAATCTTCTGATCAACAGCCACGTTCCATGAAACATCTTGTTCACAATTACCCGATTCTGGCGAAGGCGAATTCATAGCTTCTGTACCCGATCCACAATTTCCAGAACCCTGAGATGAAGCGGGCCCAGAAAACTCACGGTCACAACAACCGTATTCCAATGATGGAGAATTCAAAACCCTTGCAGAACTCGAGCTATTTTCTCCGGAAAACTCCGGAGAATTCAAAACCCTAGCAGCATTACAGCCCCCAGTTCCAGTATCCTTAACATTACCCGATTCAGGTGACGGGGAATCCAAAACCCTAGCAGCATCAGACCTCTGATCGACTGAAACCTGAGACGATACAGGAGAATTCGTAACCCTCGCAACATGGGAGCTCCGATCGTCGGAAACCTGGACGACAACTTCACTCGATGGGTCCTTGGCTTCAGAGTCATCACATCCGTCGAGGAAATCGTCGGTGAGGAAATCTCCGGCGAGAAAATCTTCGTTTTCTGAGGGGAAATAGAGGTCATCGAAGGTGAATTCGAGATCGCCATCATCAAACCCTAGATCTGACATGTAGGTCTCCTGTCCAGAAAAGAATAAAGGGTCGAGAGGTGGGACTGGAAGAGAGTCGAAATCAGTTGAAAGGTTAGGGTTAGGGATTGAAGGTTGCTGTTCGGTGAGTGAAGGTTCCGACATGGTTAGGGTTTTCTGAGGAGAATGAGACAGAAAGAGGTCTGAAATTGACGCGGAGAGTTTGCATACAAAGAGGATTTCGTTTCCGAAGACGAAGACCTCGGGGTTTACTGGTCGTAGAGGTTTGGGGGTTTTGTCTCTACCCTTAATCCACGCTTTCGTAGCCCGTGTCTTACACGGACCGCTAATTGGAGCGTCGTGCCACGTGTAATGATCGTTGGGAGCTATCTCAGCTGTGAACGTCAAGGGTAAGTTATGTAAAGTGGCAGTTGACATGATCATAGAAGTTTAGCTCCGTTACTATTAAGAAAAATATTAGATAAATAAATAAATTATATTACTTTTATCCTCACAAAATCTTTATATTCTCATAATAACTTCCTAAACACTCTAAATTAAAAAAAAAAAAAGTATTTATTGATCAATCAATATATAATGAACTACTCATGTGAAAAGATTTCAACAATGAAAAAATGTATTTTTTTAAGTATGATTTACTTTTTTTAAAAAAAAAATTAAACTTCAATTCATGTTTTTTTTTTTTTTAAATTTATTTTTACACCAGTTCATGTTTTTGTTTAGACCTATAATATTGAATATCACTCAATGTTCAAATATGACTAATTGAACATCTCACTATATTCAGTCACTCAATTGAACATATAAACATGTTCAACATGAGTTATAAAACATTACACAATTTTCATTCGACACTAGTAGAATATCATCATATGTTCAATAGTGTCAACCGAACATATTAGAATATTTAGCAAATCAAGTTACATACTTTCCACATTCATATCTCACAAACTGTTATACTCTAATAATCAATCACTTCTTAAAAACTCCAAAGGAAAACGGTATTTGTTGGTCAATGGACAATGATTTGGTCATGTGGAATGTATCTAAAAATGAAATTGTGCATTTTAACAAATATAATGTAAATTTTTTAATTTTCTTTTTTATCATTGACTCGTAATTTATTCGGACCTGTAATATCGAACACCAATCAATGTTCAAATAAAACTAATTGAACATCTCACCATGTTCAGTCCATGTTACTTACCATATAGACATGTTCAAGAGGTGGTATATATTGAACATTGTAGAATATTCATTAGCCACTAAACCCTATAGTTTTCTAACAAATTTCGCCCCAAACTACTTTATAAATGTTTCTACACATATTTTAATATTTTTTGTGAATTAAACTGGGACTGAGAACACCCCATTAATTTTCTGCAAATTTTGGAATTTAAATAAGGGTTTTTGAGGAAAAATTTTATTAACAAATGAATTGAGATTTTAAAATGAAATTATTTTATTAACGAATGAATTGAGATTTTAAAATGAAATTATTTCTTCGACCTAGGACTAACCCTTGGACTTATTTAAAAATATATTTTATGTTAGAGTGCGCAGTGGAAGTGTGATGGGTCCATAACTCACAGGCCACAGGATCGAAACCCAAATTTTGTATGCAAATGAATATTGTGAATAATTGAGAAATTGAATACATTTACTACTATTACCCTAATCCTTGCTATGATAGTTAGTTATTTATGATCTTATATGCTTGGATAAATGTATGAATTATCCTGCAAATGTGATATATGCTTGAGTTAATATGCATGAAATGTATGCATGAATTAATGTTCATCAGAGATAGACATGAGATATAAGCCATATGCACTACATGAAAGATTTGCATCTGGCATGAAGCACAGTTACATGTGAGATATATTGCATAGAAAATCATATGCATTCATGATTATTTATGTAACTAGAAACGAGGAGTTGAGATACCACCAATGGACAAAAGATCTTAGAATCAGTTAGTGCACTAATATATCACTCGTGCTAAGAACAGCAAGTAAATCCTCCTGTTAGTGGGTGAAGTCGTTGTAGGTCCTAAAAAGGTGGGGACTGAGTGATATACATCCTAAAAAGGTGGGGATGTTGCTGTGGTTAGATAGTAAAACCTAAAATAAGGTTACCATCCAAGTGTAAATTTCTGTTTTGTAGGACAGGCAGGACAGAGAAAATGGCAGGTATGACTGCATGAGTATTGCATTGCATATCTGTCATATGCATGAAATGTGCATGTAATGTGAGGTCATTTTCTATTAAAATGTGAATAAATACATAGAGTTTGACCTTATTATGAAATGTTTGGTTGATAATGAAATTTGATGATAGTTTTAAAAATCGTGTTGCCTCTTTTAAAAGAGTTATGTGGTATTTAAGGTTTGCGAATCTTACTGAGCAATAGTGGTTTTGCTCACCTCGCATTTTCTTTCCTCCACAGGACCAACATATCAGTAATCTAACATGGAGATCTTTGGAATAATGGATATTCTGAAGGCTTTCATGACAATTTTGGTAATTCTCATTTATGGACATTCGTTTCGGGTTTGTAATATAAATATTTATTTTTGGAGTACATTACGAGATTGTACTCGTGATGCATACTAGTACTCAGCGTTATCTTTGTTTTTGAAATGATGTAAATATTTTAAATTTCTGCATTTACATATTCTGTAAAACCTTATAAATTTTAAATGGTAATATCGGAAGAATAGCGCTTGGTGTTTTATGTCATTGTAGCATTTATGCATAGGGGTTGTCCTGTGAGGGGTGTTACAATTATCATCTTACCTTTGGCGAATTAAACTTAATCACTATTTGCAGTTTAGCAGCAATATTTGCTGGGTTTATATCATGATGGATTCGTGGATCTTGGGTGGTCTAGCTCTAATAAATTTTTGTTGATCTTCAACTTATTCTTTTGCAACTTCTTGTTCTTTATGCTCATGTAAACACCGGCAAGTCGACATGGTGAAGAAAAAGATGAAGATGCCGAAAAATGCAGTGAGGATCTAAATAAGTCCACGCTATAATCGCAGGCAATTGTTGCAACGTCGCGATCCAGTGCTCAACCGATCCGAAATGAGGCAAACCATCTGCTGAACATCACAATCCGGTGTGAGGCGAACCAATTGCTGAACATACTGATCCAGTGCTCAAGTATGTGGATGCTAGTTGTGGTGACCGTGTCCAACTAGGGGTGCTCATGGTCCGGCTCATCCGGTTTATAGCACCAAAAATAAACCAAACCGTGAACCTCGGTTTGGTGTAAATTGGAACCGTGGACGACTAAAAGGGGGCTGAAACCAGCGGTTCTTGGGCGGTCTGGTTTAGTTGGTTGGGCCGGTTCAGCAAGCTGGGCCAAATGTTATATTTTCAAATTTTTTGGGCCTAATTTTATGGACATTGAGAGACTGTTTTTGGGTCTTGGCCTAATTTTATTCAATTAAGCAATGGGGGGCCTAATTTTATGGACATTTTCACATTTTTGGCTTGTACATTGGACACGTTTTTTCTTTATTTTTTGGTCATAAACTCATAACAAGTATTAAAGGTACAAAAAAGCAGTCTTGTACTCATTCTTACTTTACCATCCTGATTTTTTATTTTCAAAAAATTAAATAACTTGTTCAGTTCAATTTTATATTACAATTACGATATAGAAGAAGATACAGTAGCTAGCTAACCATGCTTTTAAAACAACACATAACTTTGTGATATGTATTGAGTCTGAATCTTTTTTAATAGAAACCAAGATTAGTTAGGAGAGCAACAAATTCCAGAAATCAAACAACCAGACAATCAAAATGAAAACAACTAACAAAACCTACTTTTCCTAGGCCTAAAAACTTCATGCACCTGAAAATAAGAATTTTCTTGGATCCACTTTCCATCGAAGCAAACGTAGTGAAAGATGCATAACATCATATATATATATATATATATATATATATATATATATATATATATATATATATATATATATATATATATATATGTATGTATGTATGTATGTATGTATGTATGTATGTATGTATCTTCTTATGAATGTCATGTCTGCCAAAAATCACAGTGATCCGATAATCGGTTTTCAAAATACAGCCCATAAAACGCTTTGACAGTATTTACCGTTGGATGCTGACAAAGTTGTTTAAATGACTGTATTTAAAAAACCAACCGTTGGATCGCTATGATTTTTGGCAGACATAACATACATATAAACATTATCTAATCCAACGGTCGATTTTTCAAAAATACCTCTTCCAGTGAAGACATTCTTACGATAAGAGCATAAGGACGTCCTTACAAGTTACAAGATCGGAACCGTATATATATATATATATATATATGATGTTATGCATCTTTCACTATGTTTGTTTCGATGGAAAGTGGATCCAAGAAAATTATTGTTTTCAGGTGGATGAAGTTTTTAGGCCTAGGAAAAGTAGGTTTTGTTAGTTGTATATATGTGTGTGTGTGTGTGTGTAATGATTGTGAGGTGTTTTACATTCTTTTGCTCATGAACTCCAATAAGCATTGCGAATGGGTTCTGTGAGTGAAGAACCAAGGAATTTTAGCTTCGTGCCTGGTGAACTAACCCAACAGGCCCAATGTGAGGGTTTGGGTGCAGCACCCTAGATGCAAAAAAAAAAAAAAAAAAAAAAAAAAAAAAGGGGCATATATTGTGTTTTTTAAGAAGGTATAGAGAGGAATCGTTTCGGTACAATAGAAACATTAGCAAGAAGATGTAAGATTGTAAATGCTTTGAAGGAGTTTAAGAAACAAAACAAGTGGTTACAAAACTAGATGAGATTTATTTCCAATATTTTGACACCACAATAGACCTAAGGGTTCATATTACACTTTCTAGTCATTAGCAGACAGAAGGGGTAATAGATGATGTAGCATGAGATGCATTAATTGGAGGAATTTGGAACATATAATCGAACAAAGAGTACTAAGAAGAGGGAAGGAGCAATTAGCAATTAAGCACATACTCGAAGAGGGAAGGAGTAATTAGAAGAGGGAAGGGCTGCTGAGTGCTGGATTGCTCGAGGAGGAGGTGCGCCGTTGAGGAGAGAGAAGGTGAAAGACGCCTGACTGTCGGAGAGAAGAGAGCCGATGCCCGACGGTGAGGGGAGGAGGTGTAACATCCCACACAGGGTAACCCCTATGCGGAAATGCCACAGTGACATAAAACACCAAGCGCTTATCTTTTGAGTAATTTCTTTTTAAATTTTACACAGTTTAAATCAGTTTTTAAAAATACGCGTGCGGAAGTCTTTAAATAATTTTTCAATATCTCAAAAATTAAAGATAGCGTTGAGTACTAGTTTGCATCATGAGTACAGTCCCGTAATGTACCCGAATTCTAGAAACATCCATTTAGTTTACTGAGTTGAATAGAGTCTCATGCTGATAACGTGTCATCAGCTTAAAGAAAACACATAGCAGAAAAATAAACAAACACTAGGATTTACGTGGTTCGGCAAAATTACCTACGTCCACTGTGAGTCATTTTTATTATTGAGAATCATATTACAAGAATACAATATCTTCTTTTCTCAACACATTCAGAAATATTCACATCCTTCGACATTCTCATATCTGTCAACAAATTTTATCATCAGCCAAATATCACATAAATAAATCATCATATATATATATATATATATATATTACAGAATATATCCATCACTTTTTCACAATAATAATTTTATACTACATGCATGCTTTATGCATATGACAGATATATGATGCAATGCTCATGCAGTCATACCTGCCATTTCATCTGTTCTGCTTTTCCTGCAAAACATCAACCATTCAGACTGATGGTAACCTTATTTTAGGATTCACCATTTCAGCACAATAGATGGCTACCTCATTTTAAGGTACTCAACCATCTCAACCATTCTCAATCATCTACCACAACAGCATCCCCGCCTTTTTAGGATGTATATCACCCAGTCTCCGCCTTTTTAGGACCTACCGCGATTGTCACTCATTGACAAGAGGATTTACGTGCTGTTTTTAGCATGGGTGATATATTAGTGCACTAACTGTTTCCAGGATCTTTTGTCCATCGGTAGTATCTCAACTCCTCATTTCCACAGTTACATAAATAATCACCAATGCATATGATTGTCTATGCAATATATCTCACATGTAACTGTGTCTCATGCCAGATGCAATTATTCTATGCAATATATATGGCATACATCTCATATCAATAATTCATGTATGTCAATTCATGCATACATTTCATAGTATATTAACTCAACATATATCCCATATCAACAGTTATATCATTGATATACAAATAAATCATTCTGCTCACTCAACTTGAGCCACCACATGTAACTATGCCACTGTAACACCCCGTACTTCTCCAAGTAACAATATTGTCCGCTTTGCCTGCACGCGTAACATGCGCGCCCATACACGCATATTCACATGACAATTGCACGGTTTTATTTTCTTAAAACACATTGTTACTATGAGATGTATGGAATTTACTGATAAGCCCAGTCACTTTCTCATAACATCATCATCACATGCCATATGCCAATTTTATGTGCAATAATTATGGCAAATATCACACGTATGTATTTTATACATAACAATTAACATGCTTCATCATTTTATTCATAATAATAACAACATGTTATAAACTTTACAACTATCACATGTATATATTAACAGTTTATATATACGCCAATATGATTTCCATAACTTGTATTTCCAAGATCTTTCACTAATCATCATGATTTTATAAAAATCAATTATTTATGATTTTTAACTATTTTCCAAAGACTCACAATTTGGTAGATAGTTAATTTTCTATCCACATGTATTTTTCTATAAAATAATATATTCTAGGATACTTGTTTGATTTTGTAGAATTTATCAAATTTTGTTAGATTGAAAAATCATACTAGAATAGTCAAAATACCATGAGGTTACATGGTATGCCTTATGGTGCACCTTCACTAAGCTCCATAATTTTCTAGGCTTTTTCATGCCCCCCAAACAACAACTTTTGTACCCATTAATATCAATTTGATTTAATAGGATTTTTAAAAATAATTCCAAGTCAAAATGATAGCCACAAGTGCTAATTTGCAAATAATTTACCATACACCTTCACCATACAAGATCATATATGCACACTCACGTACATAATACGTCAATATTTTTCATCTTTTTAGCCAACTTTGCACACTTATATCTCCTTCGTTACTCATCCGATTTGGATGATTCAAAATGTTACAGAATTTGTGTGATACAAGCTTTCAAAATATAATGGTGGTGTATAACACCTCCCATCCGAACATATTTAAAAATGATGCCAAAGTAGGCTAGTTAATAAAATTTCAGATTTTCGGCAACTTCGTTTCTCAATTTCTCTCACAATTCACATCCAATTGAAGTGATTCAAAGTTCTAAATTCATATAAAATCAATCTATACCATATATATAAAAATCATAATTTTTCGATATACTGTGAAAATACCCCCTGTGCCTACTATTAAAGCTTCACGGAATCTTTCTCTCTCTAGAAATTCTCATTCACCCATAAGTCTTTTTCCATGATTCTTGTCTCTAAAAATCCATAAATTCAAGCATTATAATATCCTCAAATTTCAAAATTTTCGGACATATACACAATATACTACAAATTTTCAAAGTTTTAGTATTACTAAACTTCAGAAAATTATATAAATTAATCTACTCATCAGAAAATTCCCAAATTTGGTACACATGATCCTGAGTTGATATAGTTTATGGGAAAAATAGTCCCAAAGTTTTAATTTTTCATTTTCATATAAAATAAAAACCCAAGATTAGAAAACCCCATTGATATACATATATATTATATGCATATTCATTTTAAAGTCATTATTAAATCATACCATATTCAATCCAAAAATTGAAATATAATCAAAATAGAAATACTATCTCACCTCACTAAGCTCTGACTTATGAAATAAATTTACCAATTGCTATGTGTTTGTGCAGCTCTCTCATCCCCTCAGCTTCTCCTTTTTCTCTCCTTCAATTCTATTTCTTTTATTTTCTTCTCTCTCTCCCTTCTTTTCCCCCTTTCCCACTCTCCCCTCTTTTGATCTCTCCTCTCCTTTATCTTTCTTTTCTCCCCCTATCTTCCTTTCCCCTCTACCTTTCTCATCTAACTCTCTTTTCTCCATCCGATTCCACTCCTCCATCTTCCATTCAAAACACAAACACCCCACTACCCAACAAATTGGGTGGGGTCTCACCCTAATCATATATATATATATATATATATATATATATATATATATATATATATATGATTAGGGTGAGACCCCACCCAATTTGTTGGGTAGTGGGGTGTTTGTGTTTTGAATGGAAGATGGAGGAGTGGAATCGGATGGAGAAAAGAGAGTTAGATGAGAAAGGTAGAGGGGAAAGGAAGATAGGGGGAGAAAAGAAAGATAAAGGAGAGGAGAGATCAAAAGAGGGGAGAGTGGGAAAGGGGGAAAAGAAGGGAGAGAGAGAAGAAAATAAAAGAAATAGAATTGAAGGAGAGAAAAAGGAGAAGCTGAGGGGATGAGAGAGCTGCACAAACACATAGCAATTGGTAAATTTATTTCATAAGTCAGAGCTTAGTGAGGTGAGATAGTATTTCTATTTTGATTATATTTCAATTTTTGGATTGAATATGGTATGATTTAATAATGACTTTAAAATGAATATGCATATAATATATATGTATATCAATGGGGTTTTCTAATCTTGGGTTTTTATTTTATATGAAAATGAAAAATTAAAACTTTGGGACTATTTTTCCCATAAACTATATCAACTCAGGATCATGTGTACCAAATTTGGGAATTTTCTGATGAGTAGATTAATTTATATAATTTTCTGAAGTTTAGTAATACTAAAACTTTGAAAATTTGTAGTATATTGTGTATATGTCCGAAAATTTTGAAATTTGAGGATATTATAATGCTTGAATTTATGGATTTTTAGAGACAAGAATCATGGAAAAAGACTTATGGGTGAATGAGAATTTCTAGAGAGAGAAAGATTCCGTGAAGCTTTAATAGTAGGCACAGGGGGTATTTTCACAGTATATCGAAAAATTATGATTTTTATATATATGGTATAGATTGATTTTATATGAATTTAGAACTTTGAATCACTTCAATTGGATGTGAATTGTGAGAGAAATTGAGAAACGAAGTTGCCGAAAATCTGAAATTTTATTAACTAGCCTACTTTGGCATCATTTTTAAATATGTTCGGATGGGAGGTGTTATACACCACTATTATATTTTGAAAGCTTGTATCACACAAATTCTGTAACATTTTGAATCATCCAAATCGGATGAGTAACGAAGGAGATATAAGTGTGCAAAGTTGGCTAAAAAGATGAAAAATATTGACGTATTATGTACGTGAGTGTGCATATATGATCTTGTATGGTGAAGGTGTATGGTAAATTATTTGCAAATTAGCACTTGTGGCTATCATTTTGACTTGGAATTATTTTTAAAAATCCTATTAAATCAAATTGATATTAATGGGTACAAAAGTTGTTGTTTGGGGAGCATGAAAAAGCCTAGAAAATTATGGAGCTTAGTGAAGGTGCACCATAAGGCATACCATGTAACCTCATGGTATTTTGACTATTCTAGTATGATTTTTCAATCTAACAAAATTTGATAAATTCTACAAAATCAAACAAGTATCCTAGAATAGATTATTTTATAGAAAAATACATGTGGATAGAAAATTAACTATCTACCAAATTGTGAGTCTTTGGAAAATAGTTAAAAATCATGAATAATTGATTTTTATAAAATCATGATGATTAGTGAAAGATCTTGGAAATACAAGTTATGGAAATCATATTGGCGTATATATAAACTGTTAATATATACATGTGATAGTTGTAAAGTTTATAACATGTTGTTATTATTATGAATAAAATGATGAAGCATGTTAATTGTTGTGTATAAAATACATACGTGTGATATTTGCCATAATTATTGCACATAAAATTGGCATATGGCATGTGATGATGATGTTATGAGAAAGTGACTGGGCTTATCAGTAAATTCCATACATCTCATAGTAACAATGTGTTTTAAGAAAATAAAACCGTGCAATTGTCATGTGAATATGCGTGTATGGGCGCGCATGTTACGCGTGCAGGCAAAGCGGACAATATTGTTACTTGGAGAAGTACGGGGTGTTACAGTGGCATAGTTACATGTGGTGGCTCAAGTTGAGTGAGCAGAATGATTTATTTGTATATCATTGATACAACTGTTGATATGGGATATATGTTGAGTTAATATACTATGTAATGTATGCATGAATTGACATACATGAATTATTGATATGAGATGTATGCCATATATATTGCATAGAATAATTGCATCTGGCATGAGACACAGTTACATGTGAGATATATTGCATAGACAATCATATGCATTGGTGATTATTTATGTAACTGTGGAAATGAGGAGTTGAGATACCACCGATGGACAAAAGATCCTGGAAACAGTTAGTGCACTAATATATCACCCATGCTAAAAACAGCACGTAAATCCTCTTGTCAATGAGTGACAATCGCGGTAGGTCCTAAAAAGGCGGGGACTGGGTGATATACATCCTAAAAAGGCGGGGATGCTGTTGTGGTAGATGATTGAGAATGATTGAGAATGGTTGAGATGGTTGAGTACCTTAAAATGAGGTAGCCATCTATTGTGCTGAAATGGTGAATCCTAAAATAAGGTTACCATCAGTCTGAATGGTTGATGTTTTGCAGGAAAAGCAGAACGGATGAAATGGCAGGTATGACTGCATGAGCATTGCATCATATATCTGTCATATGCATAAAGCATGCATGTAGTATAAAATTATTATTGTGAAAAAGTGATGGATATATTCTGTAATATATATATATATATATATATATGATGATTTATTTATGTGATATTTGGCTGATGATAAAATTTGTTGACAGATATGAGAATGTCGAAGGATGTGAATATTTATGAATGTGTTGAGAAAAGAAGATATTATATTCTTGTAATATGATTCTCAATAATAAAAATGACTCACCGTGGACGTAGGTAATTTTGCCGAACCATGTAAATCCTAGTGTTTGTTTATTTTTCTGCTATGTGTTTTCTTTAAGCTGATGACACGTTATCAGCATGAGACTCTATTCAACTCAGTAAACTAAATGGATGTTTCTAGAATTCGGGTACATTACGGGACTGTACTCATGATGCAAACTAGTACTCAGCGCTATCTTTAATTTTTGAGATATTGAAAAATTATTTAAAGACTTCCGCACGCGTATTTTTAAAAACTGATTTAAACTGTGTAAAATTTAAAAAGAAATTACTCAAAAGATAAGCGCTTGGTGTTTTATGTCACTGTGGCATTTCCGCATAGGGGTTACCCTGTGTGGGATGTTACACCTCCTCCCCTCACCGTCGGGCATCGGCTCTCTTCTCTCCGACAGTCAGGCGTCTTTCACCTTCTCTCTCCTCAACGGCGCACCTCCTCCTCGAGCAATCCAGCACTCAGCAGCCCTTCCCTCTTCTAATTACTCCTTTCCTCTTCAAGTATGTGCTTAATTGCTAATTGCTCCTTCCCTCTTCTTAGTACTCTTTGTTCGATTATATGTTCCAAATTCCTCCAATTAATGCATCTCATGCTACATCTTCTATTACCCCTTCTGTCTACTAATGACTAGAAAGTGTAATATGAACCCTTAGGTCTATTGTGGTGT
>JAESVK010000703.1:328022-347113 GCA_017140935.1 Hamamelis virginiana | reverse complement strand
TATATATATATATATATATATATATACAGAGCTGATCTGGTCAGGACGTCCTGACCAGACTCAAGATCAGCCCATTAAATGTGGGCCATTGGATGGAAAAATTGAAGATCGGACGGTTGCTGAATGGAGAGGGCGTAACACGAGGGTCTGGGATGAAACGGGTATAACCCGGTTGCAATAAGTGACCCATATACAAAAATCAAAATCAGCTTTCCCCATTTTCCAAATTCGATAGAGAGAAAGATGAGAAAGAGAGAGGGAGAGAGAGAGAAAGAGAAGATCGAAACCCTTACCAGCTCGCTGGAGCTCTCGCCACGCCGGAGAAGAAGGGTACTCGAAGCCGATAGAGAGAGAGATGAGAAAGAGAGAGGGAGAGAGAGAGAGAAGACGGAACCCTTACCTCATTTTCAATGGTCAGATAAGCTTCAGAAGCTTGATTTTCAGGAGATGGTGACGTTCCTCCAACACCTTCCAACTCAGAACTGGACACACCAAGAGCTTGAGATGTCCTTTGAAGAGCATACATGAGGCACACGATGTTCAACAGCTGTCCCAGCCACTTAGCTAGCTAAAGAGGGATCAATACTTTTCACTATTTATTACCGCCCCCATTTTTCTTTATTTTTGTTTTTGTGTTTTTTGGGTGGTTCCTTGAGGTGGTTTATCATTTATATATGTTTGTTTTCTCTTATTCTAGTACAGGAAACCAACCAATGTTCTCAGTTGTATTGTGGCTTGTAATATTTGTATTTTCAACCGTTTCTCTGTAGATTTTATTTTTTACCAAAGAAAGAAAAATTTGTTTCTTTGTATAACAATCTTTCATTTCCATGAATGTAGAAATTTGAGAGAAAAACAACATCCTATATTCTCATTATTTTTTTCCCCAACATTTTTCATTAGTTGTTTATATAATTTGACTGCAAATTCCCTCCATTACTATGTATATGGGTGTTTATATTCTTAATTTTCCAGCCTGTTGCGATGGAGTGTAAATAGTATATGATCTCGGGTAATCCGCGGTGTTAGGAGTGGTCTAAAACCTTGAATTTTTTTATTTTTATTTTGCGATAAAACCTTAGAATTTTAAGTAAAAAAAAATGTATATTAGTAAGGTTCTGAGAATGGTGATTCCTTTCATACCCAAAATAAATGAAGTTATGGTAGCTTTCCCCCACCAAAATGGTAACTTAAATAATCTTGTTCGCAAATCCAACCACATAGCTTAAGACCCGATTAACTTTGCTTAAAATCAAGTGATTGTGGCATGACAAAAGTTAGGATTAGTAGGTCTTAACTTTTGCTACAATTGTTACTTTAAACCAACCATCCTATTACTCCTCAAATTGTCTGAAAGTGATTTTACCCTATCTTTTAGATCAAGTGGAATTTTGAACTTCAAAATCGATTTCATACAAAGCTAAACCAAATGGAGCTTAAAACTAGTAATTTTTAGCAGCTTTAGGTACCAAATATCCACTTAGCTTAAAAAAGGAGCACTTGAAGGTTCGAAACATGAGCCTTTTAAGTAGCTTTGATACCACAAACATTCATACTGCCATTTTAACAAGCTAGCTTTTAACTCAGAAACACTCTAATCACAAGCTTGGTAAGGCTTTATGTGTTATTCTAGCTGGATCTCTGATTATCTCACATTCATTTCAACAAGCCTCTTATAAATGCTCAATCAACAATTTGCTTGGTTTTAATTGATTGTGTAGGTTGAGCGACTAATAGATGAGATGTAAACACACTGCACTATCCTTTGTTCCATCTTTCCATAAATTCATAAGCATTAGGAGTCTTGACATGAACACTGCTTTAAATATTGGTTGTTTGTCCTTGACAAGGAGAATTTGCCTAATGCTCAGAACTGGCAATGATAAGTTAGAAATTAAAATTCCTAGTACAATGATTAAGAATAAAATTTCTTAGCAGAAGTATCATCAATCATTGAATGCTGCCAGAGAGTCATTGTTGGGCAAGTCTCGAGAGTGGAGATTCATCCTGGATTCAGTTTTCCCAAGTATCAAACAGAGTCCCAAAACAAAGGTATTGACTATTGACAGAGACAATGCCTCTAAATGTGCTTCATCGATCATAATAAGAATCATGTGTAAATTTGGTTGAACTTGGCAAATTTTGCACCTTCTTAAAATTCCTCTTCCTTTTATAAAAGTCTCGACTAAGCTCAATGAGAACTTGGCAAATTCTCTTGCAGTTTGGCTGCTGCTGGTCACACCACAGTGAAACAACCTATGTTTTGATGTCCAGGTGCCAGAAGTTTTCAAACAAGATCAAGTGATCTTCTCTTTGGCTGCAAAAATACAAAGAACCAAAGTCAGATACTTTCACAGGCTGACATCAACATGAACACACATGCACAAAAACATTTTCATTTATGGAGGAACTTTGCTTCATTATAAATGCCAATGTATTTTGCAGTAGCATCCATTAGTGAACAAATTTTACACCCAGTCCTAAAATGGTAAAATAAAAATAAAAATAAAAGTCCTCGGACAGAACTACAAAATCAAACAACTATACAAATTACTTCCAAACCCAAAGGGCCAACCAATAGACCAACATACACCATCAATAACCAATAGCAAAGAAACAGAGCAACACCATTAACCAGACTAAATTATGCACATTAAAAGGTCTTCAACAGTAAGTCAGCAACCACACATCATTGATCTAGCTGACGAAGTAAAACCAAGCTCTCCTCCAATGCTACTCCCCAAAAGCTTCTCCAAAAATAACTTAATTCTCCTGCCATCCTCCTAACCAAACATCCAAATGCCAGAAGATATATCCTCCCAGCAAGTCCAAACCACCACAAAACTGTACCATAATGTCAGCCTTCGAACACAAGCCATGATTAGCAAACACCAAAAACAAAGATGACCAAACACCACAAATACTGAGAGAAAGAACACCAACTAGCATCACACAATAGCTATAGCACAAGGAGCCCAAGCCACAACAAACCAAACTGATGCATTTAGAACCAAAAAAAAAAATGCATCAGTTTTTGCAAAATCAAAAAACAAACTGATGCATTTCTCATTAAACTAATATGTGGATGAAAATTATTGTACTGGTGATGTTACTTCTTACAGCCATATGTGGATGTTTGCACTCAAGGTTTGTCTTCCAAGTTGTCTCCCAAGAGGGGTATTCAACATGGTATTGATTTGACTCCTATAGAGAAGGAAGAACCATAATGGCAGCTAGGACACAATCAAGTTTACAAGAAGATTAAGATCTTCAAGAAGAACAATAAGCTAGTAGGGAGGCTAATTTTGAAATCACTTCAATAGGATTTGATCATCTTAAGAAATTTAAGCATCTATGATTAGTTTCACAAAATATAAATTTTACATAAAATTACTGAAAATAGTATATAAACAATTGTATTATATGTGCGTATATATTTGAAAATAATTACAAAACAAAATTAAAATAGAATAATAGTGTTGATACAGAGCCAAGTTCTTAAACATGAAGGAAGGAACCAAAACGGAGAGAAATGGCCTAATTTGGCCCACAACATTCAACATAATATGTGCAGATCAAAGCTAGCTTCCTAATTACTGTCAGCAACAGGCTCTGTTACAGGTCTGAACCTGATCTAAAATCTAACAGTCGACTGTTATAATCCGATTCTATAATAACCCCTCTGATTGCTTCAGGCCCAGCAAGAAAAAAAAAAAACGTTGATTGAGAGCCCGCGATTAAGTTATCAGTTTAGTATTTAAATCTAACACATTCTTAATCATCCCCACTAATCATAAGAAAAGATAGAACAGAAAAAAAAAATACAAGAAGCAAAATAAACCCTAGAAGAAAAATAAATAAAAAATGCAAAGATGGCTTGCTTAACAGTCGGCTGTTAGCATGTATCAGCCGACCGACAGAGAAGGGGTTTTTTCAGATTTTCGAAGCAATGCTAACAGTCGACTGATTCATGCTAACAGCCGACTGTTAGCAAGCCAAAATAAGAATTCAAATTTTCCCACTCTTTCCCCATTTTTCTTGGCACCCAAACACAATGTTTAAAGAACATTGTTAAATCAACCATTCAAATCATATAAAAAACCTCCCAAATTTGATTTTTAGAAAAAAAAATTGCAGAAATCAGAGTTTTACATAGCAATAATAAGAATGGTCAAAACATCGAAACATTTTGGGTTAAGGTTGGGTTTTTTTGTGTCAAAATGAAAAGAAAAACAAGTGGAGACGAAAAGAAAAACATTTTGGGTTTTTTTGGGTTACCTTTCTCCGGCATTCCGGCTAGCTAGCGGCGAGTGCCCTTCTTCTCCGGCGTGGCGAGAGCTTCGGCGGTCCAGCAACCCAGTTCCGTCTTCTCTCTCCCTCTCTCTTTCTTCTTTTTCTCTCCTTCCTTACCAGATCTGAAATGTGGGTTTTTTATTTTTTGACTTTTGTATTAATGGGTCACACTTTTGCAAACGTGTATAACCCGTTTCTCACAAACCCGCGTGTTTGCTTCCTTAACATCTCAGCCGTCCGATCTCCATTCAATGCATCCAATGGCCAACATTTGAGGGGCTGACCTTATATCTGGTCAGGACGTCCTGACCAGATCAACTCTGTATATATAAATTATTTTCTAATCATAAAATATAATATGGTGATCATCCACCACTTGCCGGCACAATAATGCATTTCAATTATAATGCATCATAACACTCTCATGCACCCTTCTCAAAAAGTGGCCACATGGCACACTCTATGGCCAATGACAAAGCGCCATGTGTGCAATAAATAAAATAAAATAATAATAATTAAGAAAAATTAATATTAAAAATTTTGGGGTCTTACAGGAGGCGTGCCGCTGAGGAGTGACGGTGAGGGCTATTGGGAGTGTGAAATGTAAATTGTAAAATAAAATTATTAGCACTGTGGCTTCAATCCAACTTTGTTGAATGATTTTGATGATAACAAACATTGTACTATGATTATTCAATTATGCATATAAATACTTTATTATACCTCTTGATAGTTGTTAAACATTATAGAGTGATTATTTGGCTAATCTTGTTGATTGATTGACATTATTATATAGTTCTTATATATCCATTTTAGTATATATACTTATAAAAACAGGATTCAAGTTGTCAATAAAGAAGGCTCAACTATCATTAAAGCTAAGCTCAAGTGAACTTGTTGAACATTCACCTTTGAGCATGAAGCAAAGAGCTACAACATTATTGAAGTCAAAGAGGAAGCGTAGCACAAGCCAAGCTCAAAGACTTGAAGAATCAACTATGAAGATATTGATTTCTTTCTTGTATAGGAGTGCTTAGGATTTATTATGCAAATCTCTCTATAGGTTGAACTCTCTTAGCTCAATTGACTATGACTTAAAGACCATAGGTTTTAACTTTGGAAAATCACATTTTGGTCAAAAATTGATTCAAACTCATAGTGGGCTATATGGACTCAAAAGACAAAATATTTTTATACTTATTGCTTTGACATATATATCTTTTGGAAAACATTTTGAACTAAGCCAAAAATGTCTATGAACACTTAGTTAACTTGTTTATATGTTGTAAGTTGTTCTAGAATTAAGAAAACTCAAAAATTGGCTTAACAACATTTCTAGTCGACTGTGAATGAAGTTTGTAGCCGTGCTTTGAGAAATCTTGTTCTAGTCGACTAACACCTGAACTAGTCGACTAACTCGTTGTATAGTCGACTAACTATTGAGTGCCAGTTGACTAATCGACAAAACAGTAGTCATGTTTGAGAAGCAGGCTTTCTAGTCGACTAAACCTAGTGTCCTAGTCGACTAACCGTGCCCGGAAAGCTTTTATCATATATTTTCAAATGACCTAGTCGACTAACATTTTAGTCCTAGTCGACTAAGATTTCCCATATTTCAAATTGCAAAGCTTTTTGCTAAACTAATCTTGACTACCTATTTTTGCCTAGTCGACTATCTATACTTTGCAGTTCATAACAACTAGTTTTTAACAACTCTAAACGGCTCTATTTTTGTATGAGTCCTGAATCACTTAATGATCATACACAAACATAAACCAATCCAGTATTCATCATTTTGTGTGATATTAGTCAATTGATTCATCATACTTTCATGAGCCAAAATTAGTTCTTAATCTTTGAGAGATATTAGTGAGAGCTTATTGTTTGTACATTATCTACTGTTAAGGAGTTTCTCTATTGTACACATTCACAGAAATTTCATTTATAATTTTGTGAGCTAAGGGTTGGGTTGTAACCCTTGTGAAGCTTGAAGTTTGTTGTTCAAATTCAAGCTTGAGAAGAAATCTCTTGGTGAGATTGGTGAGAATCTTCTACCGTTAAATAAGATTGTGGGTGAAGGACTTTCACCTTGTAAAGAATGCTGAATGCTATGTAAATGTTTCTTTACCTTGAAGGAGTAATCCATAGTGGATTTTGAAATCCTCGAGACGGAGATCTTGAAGCATGGATGTAGGCGGGGACCAAACCACGTTAAATCCTTGTATTTGAATCTCTCTAACTCTTCTCTTGCATTTCAATTTATACTTGCTATATTAATTGTTGGGTTGTGATTCAAACTTATTTTCTTTCATTTCCAATTAAGTTTAATAACTTGTTTATTTTTCGCTGAATTTAATTGGACCATAATTTTATTTGGTAATTTTTTTAAAAAGTTTGCCCAAACCAATTTTCCCCTTCTAGGGTTATATACTTGGGACTTGATCTACTCAGATGACAAGGGAGATTGTTCCTTGTTAGTGATCAAGATTAATTTATTTATAAACCGCGTGATTATTAATCTCAATTCGATTGTGACTAGTGAGCACGGGTGTCGAACCACTGGGAAATGCAGGTTTATAATAAAAGACTTTTTAGAATTAATCTAAGTGAAAGAATATTGTCAATTTAAGTTGGTGGTGAAAAGTGCTCCGATTGGGTCGAAGCGAAAATGCAGTATTTTAATAAAGCTGATTAAAAACGCGATTAATTTGGTGGAATGAGCGGAACTTGGGTGAGAAGCCCATTGAATATCAATTATACAATTTATATTATAAAATCCTCAATATAGTAATTATGTATGGTGGTTCTTCCAACTACAAGAAGGAAGTCCCAAAAAGATTATGAATACAGGACCGGCAGGTTTATCCTTGAAAAGAATGGAATATCGCTATCCACCTTAAATGGGGATAAAGCATGCTGGTTTGTATTCATACCAATAAGTACCATTGCATAATTATATAATTGCAATCACAGATGTACAATTATATGATATTATATTTAGCGATAGTGTGCGGTAAAACCTTCACAACTATGCAATCACATAATACAAATAAAGGGATGTTTATAAAAATAGAATTGTATAAAGAATCCAACTTCATCCTCACCCAAGTTTGGAGTATTAGCTATACATCAATGGATGAGAATATCATTTATCCATGACAAGCACTAAGGGTTCACGGGATGGAAAAAGTAAAATAAAAACAGTAAGTAAAAGACTGAAGAAATAAAGAAAAAGTGACTGAAATAAATAAAGAAAATGGCAGAAATAAATAAAGAAAAGGGCTTAAGTAAATAAAGAAAATGGCAGAAATAAATAAAGAAAAGGGCTTAAGTAAATAAAGAAAATGACAGAAAAAGTAAAGAACAATTCTCAAGTGAGAATTGAGCCATGCATAAAAAGGGAAAATTGCAGAAAAGTAAAGTACTGAAAGTAAAGACTGTAAAAGTAAAGAACAATCCTCAAGTGAGAATTGAGCCAGGCATTAAAAGAAAAATTGCAGAATTTGGAAATTGCTGAAAAAGTAAACTACCGAATAAAAAGCAGAATTAAACTGTAACATGAAGTCTATTAAAAATAACAGAGTAATGATTCAGAGCAAAAGTCTTGAACCCTCTTAAAGTCGCCTTTACACGTGTATTTATAGAAGGAAAGTGCAAAAGACGTAAATGCCCTCGAAAATATCTCAAAATATCAATACAGCCCGCAGCCGCCTATGTCTATCGATAGTGAAGTGTCGCTATCGATAGAGGGACTATCGATAGCGACATTTGGCTATCGATAGTCATCTTTGCTTAGTGATTTGAATGTGAAGATAATCCTTTGCAGGCTTTCGCACTTTATTTGGCCATTGCTGATCCTTCTGGATGCTCATTAATTCGAGATGATCATCAAGGCTTCATAGGTGACGACTTCAATTTGTACAATCTGCACAGATTTCTTGAAACAGAGAATTTAACTCATTTGTACAGATCTTATGCAAAACGATATTTATTATACAATTTATTTATATAAGAGAACACAGTAATACCATAGTTGAAGGTATGATTGTGGTACAATCAGACAACAATTAGTATCAGAACAAGTGCTCTTTATTTGATTATCTTCTTGAGTTAAAGATATTTGTAAACTTGATTATTTGTTATTTGAAAGAATGGACTTTGAAAATGATTTTTGTCTTGGTGAACATGTTCATGATTTTGATGAATCCACTTCTCCTAGATGTGTAAATGATTTTGATGATGAATTAACTTATGAGCAACTTCAATCTTATTGTGAGAAACTTTAATCTTTCTGTGAAGAACTTTTCAAGAAAAATTATACTTTGAACAAAAGTCACAAACTTTTGAAGAATGAGTTCTCATCCATTTCAAAAGAGAAAATGACTCTTCAAGAGTTAAATTTAACTTTAGTTAAAAAGATTGAGGATTTGAGAAACTCTTCTTCTACATCAATTTCATCAAATGATTTTTAAGATTTGAAAAATTAAAATACTATTTTGAAAAGTAAAATTGAGAGTCTTGAACAAGATTTGAAAATTTATAAAAATGAAAAGATTTCTTTGACAAAAGAAAGAGACTTTTTAAAAAAAGAAAAAGGTATTTCAAAGATTGCTCATATTTCAAAACTTAAAGAGCTACCTCATGTTATTAAGTCAAGACCCAAGAGTACTCCTACTTGTCATAATTGTGGTGGTAAGGGACACATTCGTCCCAAATGCCCAAAGCCTAAGGCTGAGACTTTTGTAGATAAAAGTCAAAGATATGGCTTGAAGAACCTAACTAGGAAAATTGTGGATGAACCTATACACACACATCACTCTCCTAGATTTATTCCCACTTGTCATCATTGTGGCAAAAAGGGTCAAATTAAACCAAATTGCTATTACCTCTTGAGAGACAATAGAAGGACCCCATATGATTATGGACCTTGTAATATTCATTGGTATAGGAATAAGTCTATACCTCCTAAGTTTGTCATGGAGCAATCAAAGGTGAAAACTATTTGGGTTAGGAAGGATGATCCTATCTCACATAGTGTTTGATTCCCCTAGTCTGAAATGACTATAAACTACCCTAAGTCCGAAATGACGTTAAACTACCTTGTTAATGATTTATGCTTGTTGATATCTGCTATTTATTATTGCATATTCTCTCATTACAATATTTTGAGCATGTATTTGTTTATGATAACTATTCTTTTTATATATAACACTTTGGAAAAGAAATGTTTGTATGCATAGATCAAGGAGAAACTTGTCTTTGTGTGGCAAAAAGATGATAAAGTCATGCATTCAAAACATTGATGATGGAAGATATTCATGAGTGATGAAGATCACTAGTCAAGAAATCCACCATCAGCTCTTCAAAGATGAAGGAAATGAAACCAACATTGATTGGTAACTTGTAAGAATTTCTTTTAAATTATTGATTATAATTCCTTCTATGTTATATGCCTATAAGTCTAACTGATAAATCATATGCTTAAAATTTGTTAATTTTGATTGCAAGATGAAGATAATAACTATGCAATGAATTAGGAGCTATAACATTGCTTATTATTGGCGCATTGCTAAAAATGATATTTTGATATTTGTCTTAGCATAATGATTAGAAGCAAATGACATTAATTGTATTATTTGTCTCTCAAAATGATGTATTGATATTTATTGATCATATACATTTGCCTAACCTCTTGTTATGCATGAATGAATGAGTTTTCATAAATAAAACTTGTTGACTTTGATGAAAAATCTTTTATTACAAAAGAGGGAGAATTATTTTCAAAGTAAGCATTGATTTAAAAGGGGAGAAATACTTTGAGAGCTTTGAAATCTTATTGATTCTTCATTGCTTATTGTATATGTTGATTAAACTTGATGATTTAACTCTCTTTAAGCTTGGATATTTTGAGATTGAAAAATTGGTATCTTACTAAAGTGATATTAGCACATTGGTATCCTTTCATTGCATATTTGTGCTTATCCTTGAACTATCAATGTTATTATCCTTACTTATGCTAAACCTTGGTTCATCTTGGCAAATAGACTTGCTTAAACTTGACATACTATTCTATTGTCTATTTTCTAAATATCTCTTTCAAAAATATGCATTCTATTTGGGGGAGAATTGACATATTTCTTGAACTTATTACTCTTTTATTTTATTGCTTCTTTTGGTACCTTTTTGTTAATGACAAAGGAGGAGAAATATGCATAATATTTGATATAATCTTGATACACATAGTAGTGGTAAAATGTGCATAATGAAATGAATATATAGTGATGCTTAATAGGGTTATGCTTTGTATACTTTGAGATATTCCTTTGTGTGGAATATATATGCTTAATTGTTTATTATGAACCTTTTGCATCATATATAGATTTGTTACCTAAAATATGCACATGACTTAAATTGTATTGGTATCTCTTTATACATGAATATTGTTAGGGGGAGTTACAAATCTTGATTTATTTTGAATGCAATTTTACCCAATGGTTGTCATCAACAAAAAGAGAGAGATTGTTAGTCTTATGGCTTCCACCCTTGTTGTAAGGTTTGATGATAACAATCATTGTCTTGTGATTCTATTTTATTATCATCTTGTGTTTATTTGCAAGTATGAATTGTGGTTTCATGATCTTTGCATCAGTGACTTATTATTGCATCATGGATTTGTTTTACCTAAATAAGTATATGATTCTTTAAGTAATCTTGAATATCATTCTTTGCATATATGCATATTGTTAGGGGGAGCCACAAATCATTGATCGATTTATTTGTTTCATTAATTAATTAATTTATTCTATATGCAAATTATGCTCAATATTTATCATCAACAAAAAGGGGGAGATTGTTATCCCTGTGGCTTCAATCCAACTTTGTTGAATGATTTTGATGATAACAAACATTGTACTATGATTATTCAATTATGCATATGAATACTTTATTGTACCTCTTGATAATTGTCAAACATTATAGCGTGATTATTTGGCTAATCTTGTTGATTGATTGATAATATCCTATAGTTCTTATATATCCATTTTAGTATATATACTTATAAGAACATGATTCAAGTTGACAATGAAGCAGGCTCAACCATCATTAAAGCTAAGTTCAAGTGAACTTGTTGAACATTCACCTTTGAACATGGAGCGAAGAGCTACAACATTATTGAAGTCAAAGATGAAGCCTAGCACAAGCCAAGCACAAATACTTAAGAATCAACTATGAAGATCTTGATTTCTTTCTTGTGTAAGAGTGCTTACGATTTATTATGTAAATCTCTCTATAGGTTGAACTTTCTTGGCTCAATTAACTATGACTTAAAGACCATAGGTTTTAACTTTGGAAAATAACATTTTGGTCAAAAATTGATTCAAACACATAGTGGGCTATATGGACTTAAAAGACAAAATGTTTTATATTTATTGCTTTGACATATATATCTTTTAGAAAACATTTTGAACTAAGCCAAAAATGTCTATAAACACTTAGTTAACTTGTTCATATGTTGTAAATTGTTCTAGACTTAAGAAAACTCAAAAATTGGCTTAACAACATTTCTAGTTGACTAAACTAGTTATTCTAGTCGACTGTGAATAAAGTTTGTAGCCTGCTTTGAGAAATCTTGTTTTAGTCAACTAACACATGAACTAGTCGAGTAACTCGTTGTCTAGTCGACTAACTATTGAGTGCCAGTCGACTAATCGACAAAACAGTAGCCATGTTTGAGAAACATACTTTCTAGTCGACTAAACCTAGTGTCCTAGTTGACTAACCGTGCCCGGAAAGCTTTTATCATATGTTTTTAAATGGCCTAGTCGACTAACCCTTTAGTCTTAGTCGACTAAGATTTCCCATATTTCAAATTGAAAAGTTTTCTGCTATATTAGTCGACTACTTAGTTTTGTCTAGTCGACTATTTATACTCTGCAGCTCATAATGGCTAGTTTTTAACAACTCTAAACGGCTCTATTTTTGTACCTAACGGCCATGTTCTTTGAGGGGTCTATTTATACTAATTGTATGAGTCATGAATCGCCTAATGATCATACACGAACATATATCAATCCAGTATTCATCATTTTGTGTGATATTAGTCAATTGATTCATCATACTCTCATGAGCCAAAATTAGTTCTTAATCTTTGAGAGATATTAATGAGAGCTTATTGTTTGTACATTATCTACTCTTAAGGAGTTTCTCTATTGTATACATTCACAGGAAATTCATTTGTAATCTTGTGAGTTAAGGGTTGGGTTGTAATCCCTGTGAAGCTTGAAGTTTGTTGTTCAAATTCAAGCTTGAGAAGAAGTCTCTTGGTGAGAATCTTCCACCGTTAAAGAAGATTGTGGGTGAGGGACTTCCACTTTGTAAAGAAGGTTGTGTAAAGGTTTCTCCACCTTAAAGGAGTAATCCATAGTGGATTAATCCTCGAGACGGAGATCTTGAGGTGTGGATGTAGGCAGGGACCGAACCACGTTAAATCCTTGTGTTTGAATCTCTCTAACTCTTCTCTTGCATTTCAATTTATACTTGCTATATTAATTGTTGAGTTGTGATTCAAACTTATTTTCTCTCATTTCCAATTAAGTTTAATAATTTGTTTATCTTCTGCTGAATTTAATTAGACCGTAATTTTATTTGGTAATTTTTTTAAAAGTTTGCCAAAACCCTTCCCCCCCTCTAGGGTTATATACTTGGGACAACAAAAATTTTAAAAAAATATTTTTCACATTGATTCGGTCGGTTTCGGTGAATCACGGTTTGCTAAGTGTCATGCTGTGAACTGGACCAGAAATTATAAATTTGAATTCTTCCGATCGAACTGAATCGTGAAAGGGTTAAAAACCAACCAAACCACCAATAACATTTTTGTTTGGTTTGGTTCTTTGGTTTAGTTTGGTTTATGCCCACCCCTATGTCCAACAACACTCATCTTGTCTGAGCAGTGGTCTAAGCAGGTCAGATGCTTATCTTGCCATGCACGATGAGATCTGCACTCTTTTTTTTTTTTTTTTTTTTTTCTTACAATGAGATCCAAGCAACAATTAGTTTGGCTTCTAATGTTATTTATTATGTGGGTTTCGGAGGAGTATTTTGGTCAAATGAGTTGGTCACTAAAGTTGTAGCCAGAAAACTATTTAAAAGACAGGTATGTTGCTGGCATGAATCAACCTCCTCCTTCTTCTTCTTTTTATTCACTGGAACTAGCGCACACACATGCACAAACTCTATTTTCACTGTGTGTGTGTGAGAGAGAGAGTGATAGAGTATTTTCACTGTGAGTGAGAGAGACAGAGGATAGTGAAAAAAAAAGCAATAAAATAACAAAAAAAAAACAAAAACAAAACCATTGTGTTTGGTTTTCACTAAGTTTGTAAAAAAAAAAAAAAAAATACAGTGAATTCATTGTGTTGGATTTTCACTGACTTTGGGTGTTTTTACTGTCTTGAGGTATTTTCACTGAGTTTGAGTGTTTTCACTATATTCATATATTGGGTATTTTCACTATGTTGGGGTATTTTCACTGTGTTAAGCATCTTCGTAGTGTTGGGGTATTTTCACTGTGTTGGACGTTTTCACTGTGTTTGGTGTTTTTTATGTGTTTTGCATTTTCACCGTGTTGGGCATTTTCACTGTGTTAGGATGTTTTCACTGTGCTGTCCGTTTTCACTATGCCAAGGGTAGTTCTGTCATTTTGAAAAATATTTTTAAGAATTAGGACTTTTTGCATGAAACAATTCTTAAATGGAATCTTACGAAGGAAAAAAAAAATATTAGGAGAACTTTTTGCATTAAACTTTTCTTAAACAAGACCTTTCACCAATTTTCCCAAAAAAATTGTTTACCTAAATCAAGGAATTTTAGTTTTGAATGAGGGATGAATGGTAGTTTTTTATTAGGAACATTTTTATCTACTATAACTTTGGACTAAATGGTAAACATAATTATCAACTGGCTTATTAAAGGGTGATTCTTTTGTCACCCACCCATATTGCTAGTGGCACCCACTTACTACCTACGTCCACCGATAAAATTTTAAAATATAATTTTGTTACTTACACCCTCTATAATACCCAAGCTAACTCCAAATCAACCAATCCTAAAACATAATTTTTTTTAAATCCACCTAATACCAAAAAGTCTCAAATATTATTATTTTTTATTTCCATCCAAAGAAGAGTTTGTTTTCTTCACTCCACGAAGAGAGCAACCCAACCATTCCGCTAATATGTTCGACTGACAACGGTTGAACATATAATGATATTTTACTAGTTTGTACTGAACATTCTGTAATATTCAACATTCCCTACTGAACATTTTTATATATTCAGTTGGGGTGACTGAACATAGTGATATGTTGAATTATCCATATCTGAATATTGATTTATATTCAATATCGCAGTGCTGAACAAAAGCACAAACTTGAAATTAAAACAATTTTAAAAAAGTTAATCATACTTAAAAAAATGTACATTTTCATTGTTGGAATCATCCCATGTGACCACTTCATTATCCATTAATCAATAAACACCTTTTTTTGTTAGAGTTTTCATAAAGTTATATGTAAAGTTTTTTGATATTAGAATTTATGGAAAAGATATGAATGTGAGAAGAAGAAGATTGGTGTAGGAAGTAATATGATTTATTTTAATTTAATTAATTTATTTAATATTACCCTTAATAGTAAATTTAGATGTAGGTACAATAGTAATGAATTCTTTTTATTAATTAGTAGATGCCACTAGCAATATGGATGAATGGCAATAGAATCACCCCTTATTAAAACCTCTTAAATATTACATTATTTGCGATTTGTAGCTTTTCCCCTCAAAAACTCCCTAAATATGCTTCATACACCGAGCAGCGAATGGGACTCATCCTTTTGCAATGCTGACGTGACACAATTTTAGTGGAAACCAAACAAATTGTACAGACCAAACCGTATATAACTCAGACTCTAGGAAGATATTCTCGCATCATTTTGGCCTGTTCACATTCAATTTTCAGACATATAAATCTCAAACCCTCTCTCTGTCCAATTCCTTTCCCCCTTGCGAGGGATAAGAGAGAGAGAGAGAGGGTTTCTTTCTTTCTTTCCAATGCTTAGAAGAAACAATAACGTCTCTTCTTCTTCTTCTTCTTCTTCTTCTTGAAGAGAGAGAAGAAGAAAGTTCGAGAGAGAGTGGAAGATTGTAGAGAGAGAAAGTAGAGAAAGAGAAAGAAAGAGGGAGAGAGAGCTATCAGCCATGGATTCATCATCGACTCCACCTCACAACGATGGCTTTGCAGACAATGAAAAGGAGTCTTTGGTCGATCCCTTTTTGGTTGAGGCTCTTCAAAATCCGCGTCACCGGCTCACCAGTCAGTTTTTCTTCTCTAATATCTTTTTAATTTCTCATTAATTTTGATCTAATATTGTTTACAGTTTTTAATTTTGTTAACAATTTGTCATTATTTAGAACTGCTTTTGCTTTATATATGCTCGTATATATATTGGTTCTAGGGTTTATGGGTTTTTGTTGGGTATGTTTTGGTTTGATTTAGGGTTACGGTTTCATTGGGTAATTGAAATTGTTTGGATGTCAGATCTGGGTTTTTTTTTTTTTTTGGAAAAGAAAGGAAAGGAAAGGTGAATTTTGAATCTTATGTTTTATGTTGTATTGGTTGGTGGGAAAGGAAAAACTCACCTCAAATAAGCCAAATAGATATATGAGGCTCAGTTGAGTGGACGTTTTTGTCTTTTGGGGCCTAGATTAATGGAATATTAAATATTCAAAATTTCAATTCGGTTTTATTTGCCAAACCAAACAAAACGTTGGGGTTTAATTGTTGATCTTGACTCCTAAACTATTTTTATATGTGATTATGAGAAACTTTGGTGTGATATGATGTTGTTTTTTGAGTCTTCCACATCCATATTTATTTAGGCTCGCTCTGTTTGGTTCTTGGCAATAATGAGAGAAATCAAAGAAAAATGCTGTAACCGAAAAAGAGAGAGGAAGAAATTGAAGAAAAAAGCTCCACTTACTTTTAAATAAACATAGCAAACAGAGGGTTAACATTCTTGTTAAGTTATATATTGCTTTTATCAGTAATATTATCTTGTTGAGTTTAGTTGAATGGGGATGACTGCCTAGTCTGTCAGGGTTGGGTTGATTTCATATGTCCTTGTGGTATTTTAATCATTATATGATAAGATCACAACAAAATTTCTAAATGATTTCTATGTGCAATTGAAAAAAATATATCATCTTACTAACAAAGTGGCTGCCATACATTATGGAATGGAGTATTTCCTTTTCTATAATCAGGTTGATAAATTGCATTTGTTCTGACATGATGTATTATTTAATCTTTAAGAATGAGGGTACACACATACGCACACGTATACATTCATATATGCGTACATGTGCCAGTATACAAGCATATATATAAAGTTGCAGAGAGTCTTTGGTGTGACTTGTCTTTTTCCTTTTTATTTTTGCATCTCTACGTGTGCTCCAACTTCAACATGTATGAAGTGATGGAGCTGGAAATTTATAATTCTTGTAGTAGTTAATATTCAAAGTTGTATTAGGCATGGTATTGCTTTGGAGGTGGTATTGTTTCAAGAATAATTTGTATGGGCTAGGTTTCTAACCGTTTCTTTTTTCCTTAGCTTTTCAATACATATCGCAGAGTGAATGATAAACAAGAATGTTATTTGAAGCCTTCCTAATGAGAAAATGTTAGTAAATTACAAAGTAATATATCATCTAATTCTTAGCAAGTTGCGATCCGAGAAATTCAACTTATGAAACTGGTGGAAAAAAAAAGATCTGAACACTCTGTTAACAAACAATTTTGAATAGGTTTTAATAAACAATTTTTGAATAAACGCTGGAAAACAGTTGAATAGGTTTTAATAAACAATTTTGAATCAAAATATTAAAAATTACATGTGTATAAGAAAGGCATGTAATGTATAGAATACAAAAAGTACACACTTTTGAGTAAATTAAAAATACGAATTTATACTAATGTAACTATGTAAGATTTAAATGCCACATAGCATTGGACTTTTGTTTGTCATAAGGACAATAATAATGTTGTATGATTATACAAACATACAATTATAAATTAAATAATATGATTTTAACTATAATTTTATGGTTTAAAATCTTATTAAAATTAAGTTTTAAAAAATTGAAGTCTTATGTTTTAAATAAAATATGGTTTCTTTGAACTATAGAAGTACTTTCAAAGTAGTGGTGACAATAAGATTATCATTCTTAAAATGAATGGGTTTGAGCACCCATGGAGATAGGTTAGTTGTTGAAGAATTGTATATGATATAAGTATAAAATAAGATGCTTATTATAACAAAGTAGTTCTCGGGCTAAATGGTAATGAGTAGAAATCCTTTCTTGTAAAAGATTTTGGGTTCCAACATTGTCGGACACAGCTGTGTGTATAAAACTTACCAATTGATTGAGTCAAATCGTGAGTCAAACTCTAGAAAGGAAAGGAAAGAATCAAAGATATATGGTTTATTTATTTATTTGTTTATTTAATTTCTATAAATTTTTGGAGAAGGCTGTGAGGACCTTTAAATTAGATGGCTAGTTATAGGTTTAGGATTTGTAAAGTTGAAGTTGAATTGGTCTCAAAGAAAATAATTCTTGTTAAATACTATTAAAATCGGGAAACAAATGTTGAAAGAAATTGTGAGGATTTCTATTAACCTTGCAGAGGGGGAAGAGGTGGAGGAGAAGCCAGGAAATTGCAACAAGAGCTTAAATCTACTAATTTTCAATTGAACTTCCGTTAGCCTCATTGTGATCCTTTTATGGATTTGTGAACCTAATAACAATTAGCTTAGCCTCAAAAGAGACGATTACAGTCCTTTTATGGATTTGTGAACCCTAATGACAATTAGCTTTAGCTTTTAAACAGGAATAATCTCTATTATCTATTAAGGAGCCTGAATTCACCCACTCCCTTAAGTAGTAGTGTGATCACTATTTTGCTTCAATATTGAGAACAAACTATATTTGCAATAATTTTCTTTTCTTGGATAATAAACAATATTCTCTATTGTAACACTTGTAAATAAATTATTTTATGCTTATAGAAGAAGAGGGGAGCACCCTAGGAAATTACAACTAGGGTTTGGAAGGAAACCACTTACAATCTCTAAGCACAAGCTTCTTAATCGAACATTCATTAGCCTCTCTGAAGACTTTAAGTAAAAGGAAACAAGAAGATGTAAAAATTCATATTAGTGCATTGCTACAGTGGGGTGGTTGGTTTCTTGTTGCCTTGTTGTAGTCATGGTTCAAAGAATCGGCCGTTCCCTAGTTGACTCCCTGGTTCGAAGTATCGGACGATTCCGATACGTATCGCCCTAGTTAACCAGGTCTCGGCAGTGTCCTAGACGAGAAATCGTCCCGAGTCAAACAACCAGGCGAATTTGCATAAAATCGTTTATCTCGGCCGAGACGAGACGAGATGCCGAGTTCTCGGTATATTGTCTCGTCTCGGACGAGATGACCAAGATCATAGCAGGAACCCTTGCAACCAAAAAAAAAAAAAAATAAAAAATTGAAGAATAAGAAGCCGCAGCAGTGCAGTACCCTTGCAGCTAAAAGAAAAAAAAAAAATTTGAAGAAGAAGAAGAAGAAGCCGCAGCAGTGCAGTACCCTCCATTGTAAGCCTGAGGAACCCAGGAAAAAAAAAGGAGAAGAAGAAGAAGAAGCAGTAGCAGCAATAGCAGGACCCTTGCAGCAAAAAAAAAAAAAAAATGGAGAAGA
>JAESVK010000703.1:302728-326224 GCA_017140935.1 Hamamelis virginiana | reverse complement strand
TTGTTGTTGGGAAGTCCTTCTAGGTGGCACAATTATGTGTCATCCACACGTCATTGTTTGAGGAAATATTTTTAAGCCTCTCATATATTCAGTATTGCATTTTAAACTGAATCTTGAAGATGGAATTGGCTCACAGTGTTCAAGAGATAATGTTGGTTCACAAAGTTTGGCCATGTGCAATAAAGACTAATAAGTGAACTTGTATGTGCGATTTGATTCAAGTTGAAGGTGTCCAGTTAGGACTATAGGGAACCAAAATCAATATGGATATAGGCAGTGAGAGAGAACATGGTTGTCAAATGTTTAATGTAGGCTACGGCTTTAAATAGAGCTACTAGGTGTGAAAGGTTTTATGCAGCCTACTCTTGGAATTAAAGTTATTATTCAGTTGTGCCTACTAAAATGAATGAAGCATGTAATTATAGTTGAACTATAGCAAAGCCTAAAACGCTTTTTTTTTTTTCTTTTTTTTTTATTAATTTCTCCAAATAAACAAAGTGAGTGAAAGGTGAGAGATACATGCTCATAGCCCTAGGTGCTCCTTTGAAAAGGAACATTGAAATTCGAGGACATTGCATAGTTCAGTTAGGATCATAGTACATAGTTTTAATTTCTTAAATCCAGCAAAAAGAATTTGTACCCTTTATTATTGTAAGTTATGTGTAAATAAATTTGCTAGTGATGTTCTGAAGTTTAAAGTCTGTTATTCATTCTGTTGTCTTGCGTTCTCACCCATTGTCTCTGTAATTCTGTTTGCTTGGAGTTTTGTAACTTGGTTTGTCTTTCTTTGTATGTATCTTATGTTGTTGTTCTACTTGGCCTCAACAGTTGGTTCACTCTGTTATGGCATTATCTGCAAAAGAACTTGAGTATAGTTTTTGTGAAATTGGCTATTAAACTTTAAAAAGCACAAATCCAATGCGATATATCTGAGTAATGAGGCTACCTGCATTTTTTTCTTTTCAAAATTTATGTGTATATATATATAGAAATGATTCTATCAGCACATACAGAAATTTTGTGTGTGTGCGTGTGCGCGTGCATTCAAATGCAGATAATATGTATATTGCAAATTGAATTCATATGAAATATGTGCTTCCAGAAAGAGGTAATAAATCCTTTATGAATCATGTCAATTTTTTTTTACCTGATTAACTATTACATTTGTTTACTACATATGATGGGGTATCAATTTCTTGACTGGAGATTATTTTTTCTGAAAGCTCGCTTTATAGTTACTCTTTGGAATTTTTGGGTGTGAGGATTGTATCTGATACTTGTTTTGGATTTATTTTGGTTATTTTAAACATTTGTGTTTCTCTTTCCCTCGCAGTTTTGCGAATGGAACTTGATATCCAGCGGTTCTTGCTTAATCCTGATCAACAGCAATTTGAGTTTCAACATTTCCCTACTTCCTACCTTCGGCTTGCAGCGCATCGTGTTGCTCAACACTATGGTCTGCAAACTGTGGTTCTGGATAATGTCTTAGATGGCATGGGAAATAGAATTGTTGGGAGAAAAACATCAGAAAGCAGATTTCCTGCTGTCTGTTTATCTGAAATTCCTGCTAAACAGTCTGAAAATGATAAACCTGAGCTGATTAAAATTGTCATCAGGCCTAGGCCAAATAAAGCCTCTGACAATGAAGCTAATGAAATTGGGGCCAAACGCAATCCTGTGCGGTCTGTGGAAGAGAGGAAGGAGGATTATGATAGAGCACGTGCCCGCATCTTCAGTGGCCTCAGCAATCCTGAATCAGATGATATAGTGTCTCAGGTTCCAACAGATGGGAAAAGCTTATGTTTGGGCAGAGATGAGAATGAAGGCTGCAGGATCTCTATGAGTGATCCGGAGAAAAGTAGCCTGAGGGATGGTTATACTTCATCTCGAGTTGCCATTTTCAGAGATAGGGAGAAGGATCGTACTGACCCAGATTATGATAGAAGTTATGAAAGGTAGGTGCCTTCATTTTGTATTGGATTTGGGTTTCCCAAACTATCTACTAGATAACAAGGATTCTTGCAACACTGACATATGCATAGTGGACTCTTGCATACTTGGTTATGGGAAGTTAAACTGAATGACATTTTGGCCCCACAGTGCATGTTTGGCTCATAATCTTGATGTTTCATTATTGTATTATTGTAATGATTCAAACACACTTTTTTCAATGATTCAGGTATGTTCGGAACATTCCTACTAATCAAAGTTTTAGCTTGGCGCCTTCCAATATGCAAAAGATTCAACTTCCATTTGTGCAGTACGATACCGGTTTTCCCCAGTTGGGTCAGGTGCCGAGGACTCAAGCTGCCCTCAGTTACAGGCCTCCTTCAAACTCTGTTATGAGCCCCTTTTGTGCCATGGGGTTGAATCAGACATCTAGAGATGCAGTTTATATGCAGTGGCCAAGTCCAGCAATGGTGTATGCACATTCATATGAGCAGTTTAGAAATGCTGTTTTTCAGGTAGGCCACAATCTCTTGATCCCATAATTCTGCCCAAAAATAAAAAATTAATTATTATCTTTTTAGAAAAACTAAGACAATATTTATGGTTTTAGCATCCAGACATTGTGTTTGTTTGGATAGAGGAGTGGAAGCAACATAAGTCGCTTTTGGTGCCTAAAAGCACAAGTTGGGTGTGTTTAGGCAAAAAAAAAAAAAAAAAAAAAGAGTAGAAAATGTGTTTATTTATTTTTTACTTAATGCATGAAGCACCTAGGGACATACTTCTCATAAATCATAAGTTGCTTTTGGTTAATGAAATTTGCAAATGCCAACTTTGCCCTTCTAGCATCAACTTCACTAAAAATTAATTCCCTCCGTGTCCCAAGCTTTAAGACCCTCTTTGCACTTACCTTTATATTAATATTTATGAAACGTAGTTAACCTTTATATTAATATTTATATGGAACATAGTTAAATTCAGTAGCTTATTTATTATATACAATTTTATTATATATAAGCTTATTAATAAGCTTATTCATAATTTTATTGCCAAGTAGGAAAATAAAGCACTTTTTTGCAAGGGTAATAGTGTCAATTCAGGATTATAAGCAGCTTTATTATATGGTATCCAAACAGATATTTAAAGCACTTCTAGTGTCAACAACACTTTTTAAATACAGTTTTCGAACACAATCGACTTCTACTTCAGCTTAAATAGACTTCCGCTTCTCTTCTGCTTCTGCTTTTGCTTCAAAAGTTTAAGTTGAAGCTATCCCAAACAGGCCCATCACCATGTAAGGGTTCTGCTTCTATTCTCGAGGGAAGCTTTCTGGATAGGATCTAATGAGTGGCAGGCTCATTGGTCTTGATGGGGAATATTATAGACTTATATTTGGTTTCTACAAGGTGTTTAATTTTTAGTAACAACAACAGTAATGATAATAATTATATGAACTATTATTACTATGGCGCATGCACCTTATCTCGCTTTATTCTCTCTTATTTCTTCAATTATTCATTTGGTAGGTTTGAAATGGTTTTTGTAAAGTAGCAGCTTTCATTTAGAAAAGTAAGTGTGATGAGTTGGCGAATTTGAATATTTTATATTTACTATTTCACTACTATAACGGTGGGATAGTATATAAAATAAGATTTATTTATTTATTTATTTATTTTTTTCTCGGAACAAATCTTTGAGCGATCACGGGGTTGAATTCCCTTGATATACTAGTATAGAGTATGATTTGCTATTTTTTCAATTCATGGTTACATCATGCCATGACATTGTGCCTGGGAGTATTTGGTCGTCTGAAATTTATTTGTAATGTTTTGTAATGTAGCTTGAAACACTGTTATCGAAGTTGTAAGAATTATTACCTTTTTTATGTCGGTCATGTATGTTAGTTCATATAAGCAATGCACATAACAGTTGTCCATGCCATGATCTTGGATGTCATATGGGCATTTAAGACAGTGCACACCCTTGAAATGGTTGTGCTTGCAGCACGAGAGTATGGGTATGGGCACTTGTTGATGCCATTTTTTTACTTTTTTCGACATATGGTAGTATCTTAAACCCATGTTTGCTCCATAATGGTCACAAGTTACTACCATTAGGTGAAAGACAATTGTGGTATTTTACACTTATTCAAAACACTGGAACTTTATTTGCTTTATTTGAAATATCGATTTTTAGGCGATAAGCCGAGATTTAGGAGCAGCCTTATTCATTTTATATTTTGCATTTTCCCCTGTTTTAATAGTGTCTCTCTCTCTCTCTCTCTCTATATATATATATATATATAGGGTCGCGTTCCCCGTACACCCTATTTTGACACCTATGTTTACACCTCATTTTCAAAACATTACCTATGAAAAATATTTTGACAAACTGACCGTTGGATTCAATACCTTTCTTATGCATGTCATGTATGCCAAAAATCATAATGATTCAACGGTTAGATTTTAAGAAATATCAGGATAAAAAACTGTTATGTTTTTAATTAATAAAAAAATAATAGTGATTCAAAATGATATTTTTTATAAACGAACCGTTGGATCACTCCGATTTTTTTCATACATGACAAACATAAGATAAGTATCTAATCTAACGGTCGATTTTTCAAAATATTTTACTTACAATAGTATTTGAAAATGAGGTGTAAAAATAGATGTCAAAATAGGGTGTACAGGCATCTGTAGTTTTTATTCTTTTTTCTTAACTTAATTTTACTTCTATTGTCTTTTTGCAGGCTCCATTCTGTCAGCAACCCCTTAGCTTTGATTACTCTCAAAATCATTGAATGAAGAATTGGTGGGGATTATCTGTATAAGTGATTATATGCCTATTTCTTTAGGACATCCCATTTTCAAGACTTTTTATTACAATCTTTGCCCCAGTGTTAGCCTCTCTGTCTTATGTTTTCTTTTGTGGATTCTTTAATATTAGCAAGGGACTCAAAACGATAAGACTGCTTTACGTACTGACTATGATCCTTTGTAGTGGAGCTATATAAAATACATTTGATGCTTATATGTTATTATTATAATAACTATTATTCATATATTTTGGGAGGTTGTGGAGATGAAATGTTTAGGCAGCAACTGTGAACCTTTTGCTAATGCCTAAAGGGCCGCCTAACAGAACAACCTAATCCAAGTTTTAAAAATTTTTGTTGACCGTTGGGGAAAGATAATAATTAAAAATTATATAAAAATAAAGGCCCTGTCACATGGGGGTGTTTGTATTTAAAATTGGCTAGTAATGAATGGATTTGAAGACATGATTGCCAGCTTGAATTCATCATGCATGCATCACTACTAATTTATTACTTAAATCTTAAATTATTAGAGATTATTTAGCATATTATCTGTGTGAAGGAAGGATAATGGAGATTCCATTCATGTCATGTGGTGTGTCAAAGAGCAATAAAGAAGATTTTTGCCTCTAATTTTGGAAGATAGAAATTGTTATGGGTGCAGATGAGATTGGTGGGGGACAAACAGAAACCAAGGTACAAGTTGGGTCTTATGGGGTTGCTGGCATGCAGCTTAAAAATATTTGTATTGAATTAAAGAGCAAAAACAACCCACATGATATGGCAAATGAATGTGGTTAATGTCATGTCCCGGATTTCATACAATGGTGGGACTACTTACTCATGTCATGGACGGGGAAGTCGGACAGAAAGGTTAGTAGGTTACCGTACCATGAGACTCATGCAGAGAGATCAACTCCCAATTTGCACGTACCATTAGACAAGTATTTTTTGCTCTTTTGCATTACATTTTGGGATCACCTCTGTAGTGTATATATACACACACTCGTGCAATACGCAGGACTTATTAATAAAATTTTATCTAATTAATTATAATTATATAAAATATATTTTGATCATATGATCTTGACCGTTTGATCCTAATTAATTAAATTGATCCTAATTAATTAAATTTATAGGGTTCTAATATATATCTTAATACATAAGAATGATTAAAAAAATTAAAGAAATTTAATTTGGATGTATTATTAAAAAATTAAAAATTTTAAAATAATATAAAGAAAGTAAAAAGTAAGTTGGAATTAATTTTTTAAATAAAAAATAAAAAATAATTAAGAGGATAGATGGGAGAAGTAGATGAGACCCACAATAAATAAAAAAGGAAAAAAAAATAATTATGGAAAGAGAAATGAAACTTAAATGGAATCCACATCAACAAAAAACTTTGAAAATTTAAATTTCAATTAATTGGTCGGACCAATGATATAATATAATAGTGTACTACTCTTTATATATATATAGAGTCCCGTTCCTGTGAGGACTTCCTTATATGAGGACTTGGTCTTTTGGCCAATGTATAATGGGTATTTTGAAAAATTGACCGTTGGATTTAATATTCTTCCTATTCATGACAGGCATGCCAAAAATTACAGTGATCGGACCACTGGTTTTTTAAATCCAGATTGTGAAAAATTAAGTACCTATATAATGCTTAAAAATGAAATAGTAATAATATTTAGTTGGTGTAACTTTTTGTCTTGCAGAATCCTCTAAATTTTGATATTACAGAGAGTGTCATTTGAATGGCGATGCATTCTTATATACATATAACAGTCTCGTCTTTAAGGGATGTCATGATGGGCCATAGAGAGGACTTTAACAAAGTAAATTAGTACCATCTAATCAGAGTGTATCCGTCTGACATTGGAATTATGATTCTGGATCAAAATAGTTGACACTCCTCCTTTGATTATTGCAACGAAGACGCCCTCCTCCTATGCTCCCCATAATAAGTCATAGGTCCCATGAAAACTTACCACTCACCACTCCACCAAATAATATTAGACCTCCAATTACTCAAATTTTACTTCACAGGCTGCGAGGAATTCCTTTTTTTTTTTTTGTTTTCCTTCGTTTCCTTAAATGTTATCCCTTCCCTTGGACCAATTCCAATAAAGTGGAATGACATAAATCTTTTTAACCCAAGCATGTAATTGAAAGCAAAGGCATTTGGTCTCTATACTCTATACTTTCCTAGTTCCCTAGCTACTGCATGCTTCACGCCCGCATCATCTTCCTTAAACACAACTTAGGTCATCGAAAGGATCTCTGATGACAAATCTCTCTAGGGTTTTCCCCACCTGAAGGCCTACACAAAACAGGTTTGAGTGCACAACTAAAAGCCTAAAACCATACCACAAAGGTGCATCCTCCTACTAGATTTAATCCTAATTTACTATATCCACATGCACAAAAACTAAAGCTACTAAAAAAAAACACAGCTACTTATCCTTGTCCAACTTGAAGAAATCACACTACCCATCATTTTTATTTTTTCGGCCTGACTATTGGCTTCATCACCTAATGGCAATGTGCCTGTAATTATAAACTTCCCCCAGCCAAAAAACATTGTCCCATTAAATGACATAACAAAAAAGTCGTAGATCAATATGCTGACAAGTAGGAAGTTGAGTCTTTTAAAGTACAATAGTGCACTGTAATCGCCGTCTGATGCTGGCAACTCCAGTCAATGGTCCAAGCACATGAACTGCTATCCAGCTGATGTATAACTAAACGCTAAGTGCAGTGCCTCTGTACTAGAGTATAGAAGAGCAATTAAACTAGTAGCAAGTTATGGATTCAGGGAAGAAAAATTTCTCATACTATCAAAGGCAAAATATGTAAGCTAAAAAGCAATATATTGTCAAATATCGTATCCATTTGTTCAGATTCTCAACAAGGTCTCTCATATGTGGGTGCATAAAGACTAGTGCATGGAATTTTAACCAGCAGAAAATGGAGTGTGGCTAGCTCTTAGTTCTAGATCACATACATACCTAGGTATAATGATTTGGCTCCAAGGAATGTTGGCTATAAGCCAAAAACTAAAAAGATAAGATTATCCATGTCTCAAACAATCAGGGTTTACCATTATCATTTGGAAGTCAGCTAACTACTCAATTCAAGCCCATGAAATATCCAATAAAGCTCCTCCACGATTCACAATCCAAGTAGAAAGCTCAACAAGTTTGCCTATTCTCAGTTACTGGATTCTGTGTTCTAAAATATAAATCTATGAAGGTAAGGATAAGACGTTAGGAACCTGTGAGGTTGTGCATGAATTTGCCAAAACAAGAAAGGAATGCTGCCATCTTAGGAAACTATGATCTCGTTCACAAAATCATGTAATACTTAATGCACAATTTGATATCGAGAAGTTGGGTGGAAACACGAGTACACTTGGAATATTACAGCAATTACTCTAACCGGACCCTGCTATAGCTAGGATTCCAAGTTCTCTTTTCTCTTTCTCTGTCTTCCTCAGAATCAAAGGGAGCATAAGGAAATTTCAATAAAAAGTTATGCAATTTAAAACCTTTTCAAATTTATAAAAAAAATGATGAAAAGCTCTCATATGATATATTGGAAGGAATGACACAATTCTCACAAAATAGTCTTTCCTTAGAAAAACAGAACTATGCACTGCTAGCTTAGAGAAACCTTCTGTTAAGGTATGTTCTTTACACTTACCAAGAAAGGAATATTGCTTATTATGTATTTTTAAGAAAGGTATAGTGCTTATTATCTATTTTTACAATAGGCAACTCCTTAGCATTCCATCAGTAATTCTCCATAGGCATGATAAATATCAGAAAATAATCAAAGTCCAAGCTCTAACCACCACCAGAAATTTGGCTTGGCGCTTGAGTTAATTGGATTCTAGACCAGGCAATAACACAACACTGTACCAATAAAGTAGTTAAGGATTATTCAAAGATTCAAATCCTTCTCTATATCTCATAGCCTTGATCAAGGTTTTAAACTTGGTTTCAACAAATCTGGTTAAAATCGAAAAGAAATCCAGAAATTTTGAAATTTTATTGAAACATTGTAATTTATCGTGAAAAAAACCAAACAAACAAATATAACGAGACATCAAGTATAAAAAAAAATTGAAATGAAAATCAAAATCATGACCGATATGAAGCATTTGAACTACGTTGAACTATAAAACCCTGGCCCTAATATGTCAACACCACTTCAGTGTCTAAGTAGAAAGATCTATTGAAAATAACCTGGGATGAAACTTTGAGGCTTCTGACTCCTAATTCCTAAATCCACACAAGTCCAAGAGATAAATCTCTAGCAGCAGAAATTTCATTTAAAGAAATTTATTGCATTGGTCCATCGCTAAGCAAAGACACTTCCTCGATAAGAATACATCACTGTTCTCAATATTCGCCCATCAAAATGGTAGCTGGCAACTTGTTTTTACCAATTATAGTTTCAATTGACAAACATAGAAAACCTGACATTCTTTTTGGGTACTATAAGCTAATTCCACTCGCAAATGTTCCTGAGGTTAATCAGCCCTTAAATGGATCATATAACAGAGTTCAGTGATGATGGTATTTGACACCTAGACATTCATGCTCCTCTTTGGGAAAGAAGCTCATTCTTTAGAAAACTATATAATATACAAGGTAAAGAATGAACTAAAAAGCATGAAAGAAATTGTGGTGAATGGGGTGAAGAGAAGCTCACATTTGGACCATAGGAGAAGCCATAAAACAGATAAATATCACTATTCCTCTTTTGATGGACTCGTATTAGATATTTGATATGATCAGCAGATTATGGAAGTCATCTGACAAGATCTAAAGGGGAGATTGCACTTAATTATGAAATCAAGTTTGATTTCACTTCAAAACCTAATACAACAAGGCCATAATTATAACAATCATTCCAACCCCAAATAATTTTATAAGTTCCAAGTTTTCAATTCTTCTCCTTTATCTTTTCAGAAACTAAACGGCGCATTATGGTAACAAGAGGTCCTATATCTTCTAGTCGATAACCAACGAACCCATTCTACTACATCAAAAGGGCTAGCATGCTGATAAAGTCTCTAGATGGTTGTACCAGATACATGGGATTGAATTCCTTCCTCATCAGGGTTGGGGGGTTTAAAGGAAAGGGGAGGGCTATCCCGGTTATGTAGCTCATAAGCCCAAGTGGGCTCCCCCCCATCCCAACCCAAAAAAAGAAAAAGAAAAAGAAAGAAGGGTATCACAGCATAGCTTAATTGGATGGATTAGGCATCCCCCAACTTTGAGGATGCCAATTCATTTCAATCGTATATTTCTCCACAATATTTTTCATTCCACTTCTTGTTTCAAAAAGTTTTACGCAACTATGAACGAGTAAGAAATAAAGAAAATTAAGTGCTATAAAAGTTAGGATCTCAGTTAAGACAGATGTATTCATAGATGACAGAGCATTACTAAGTTCCTTATTAAATGCTCCATTCAAGAATACATTCCATCATGAGAAAAATATGCAGACTTTATGAGAGCTTAAATACTAAAATACTGGACAATGAAGCAATAAAATAAAATAAAAAATAATAAAAAATAATAAAAATAAAATAAAATAAAATCAGCAGCAATTCAATGTTCATGGAGCATTAAAATAAATTTAACATTCTAAAAATCAGATAACATTTTTAAAGGATCCCCAAATATCAGGGTTTTCAAGTCTTCTATGGAATCACACAATGTACAACAAGTACAACTCACCTCTACATGACGCTAAACTAAGAGACAAGAGATCAAATCCTACACCGGAGATTGCTGAATATTGCTAAAAAACTCAGTACGGCAACCATGCTTCCCCCATTTTTAGATTTCTAGAAACCATAAATAGCACTTGCCAGCATTATTTACCCTCACCCCACCTGCAAGCTCAAAGTTTAGTCAATAAGTTGCTTCAGCCACCAACATCACCTCCAATAACAAAATCCTCCCTGACGAGAAGACCAATGTAAGAAAACCCAGCCAATTCTGAAATTATCTTGGATATAGCAACTTCTAAGAAATCCATCCTGATCAGAAACGTGACACCATTGCCACTGCTGCCAGCCACTGCTGCCAACCACAAGCTTAGAGACATTATTGCCGTCCAGGGTGACGTCACGATCATTATCTGTCACCAGAAGCCAACAGGGCATATATAGACTGCTGCCGACAATTTAATTACATGGGCAGAAGTCCATAGAACTCAAGGACACCAGAACACCAGAATTGACACTACCCACCAATGCTAAAACATAATTCACTTGGCAAGATAAGTTCAATAGCATAAATTCTTGGATCTAGGAGAGTAAATTAGATTTCCATGATAGCCCACAATACCCAACTGCAACCATCAAGATTACTAACAACAACTAAGACAACAATAACAACTAAGATCTTAAACCAAACACTAGGAAGTACCTTCAAACACAAATTTCACAAGACCCAGAAGCCGAATCGAAATAAAAACAACAAGGTACAAGAAGGCGGCAACAATTACCCCAATTCACTCATCCCCAGTTGGAAATAGAGTAAGAACCTTCTTCCCTCCAGTTGCTGTACCCGACTCCAAGTCCTCAACATAAGCTGCTGCTACCGGATTATGCACTGGTGCCCCTATCCTATGAACAGGCTGTGACTGCCTCGTCAGAAATGGATGCTCGAATTGACCATTAGGAGGCGACCCGAAATGCCCCACCTGCCTGTGATGAGGATATTGCGGCTGCAGCTGTGGATGGGCAGCCACAGCCGCAGCTGCAGCCATCTGCTGCTGATGGTGGTGATGCTGAAGAGCAGCCACCGGCACAAACGGTAAGAAATGGTCCGAATTGGGTCGAGTATGCAAGAAATGAGGCGGAACTGGCGAACTCGCAAACAAATGGTCCGTTGCAGGATCTGCGGCGGCCAATCCCCCGCCACCACCTCCGCCGCCGCCTCCCCCTGAAATCCCCTGCATCCTCTTGAGGTACAGCCTGTATTTCTGCAAATGACTGGCCACGTTCTCTCTCGTCAACCCATCAACACTCATCAGCTGCATTATTGTCTTGGGGACGGCGTTCTTGATGCCCAAGTGAGCCACAGCGTCCACAAACCTCTTGTGGAGCTGTGGCGTCCATACGAGCCGGGGCCGTTTGAGGGTCCGTGCAGGTTCGTCTCCGGCTGCCCCGGAACCCAATTCGGTTGAATTATCAAATTCAGATGAGTTGGGTTGCGCCGAAGGTGGGACTGGAGGTGCCACCGAAGGCGCCACCGCAGCAGCAGCTGATGCTGGGGGTTGTGGGCTATTGGGGTTTCGGATATCAAAGGCAAGAGCAAGATCAGGGGTTATTAGGGTTTGGTGCAGCGGCATGAGCTCTTCAGGTGAAGGGAGCTCTTCTTCCCATCTCGAGAACCAATTGGAGTCTTCTTCCCTCATTATTTCTCAAATTTTGTACAAACCCAATTCACTATTTTACCTTTTCGGTATGTGATTCGGGTTTAATTTTTGATAGGTACAAGATTTGTTGGATAAAAATGATATAAATAGATGGAACAATATAACACAAGAAGCAAAGACAACACAAGGGTGATGGTGGAAGAGACAGGCAGAGAGAGACAAGGGTGGAATGGCTGAGAAGCCCCTTTTCACTCTCTCTCTCTCTAGGATAGATGCGAGGGGAGAGAGAGAAAGAGAGAGAGGAGAGGGGAGAAAGGGGGGGATGGAGGGGATGGTGGTGTGGTGGTGGGGATTGAGAGGTTTGGGGGTGGAGTGGAGAGAGGTTCGAGGTGGATCTTGTTTTCTTCTTTTCAGCTTTTATTATAGGTACTGTTGTTGGTGATGCTTTTCTTATGATTTTTATGGGTTTATATTTTTCCGGGATTTGGGGGTCTCATACTTGAGAGTGAGTGTTACAAGATTTTACATGATCCATCCCACTCTTTCTCCAATCGCGTGGTTTCACGTTCCCTTGTTCACTGGACCAGAAGTCCATCACAATGACAATCATCAGCAAGGCTTTTGTATACTCAACGTGGAATTGTACCAATGTTGAGGCAAGAAGACTAGGCAGTTCTTAAGGTGGTCTTGGCCCTCCTTATAGGTGCATATTGTCTTCTGGCAATGGCGCGTGCGTTCCACGCTCGTTGTGAAGAGAGTACGGAAACCGTTTCCCACAACAAAGAAGGGGCTGTACGGGAATAAGATTGGGATTAGGAAAGAATTAGAGAGAAAAAAAGATGCAAAGGTAGATCACTTTGTGGGATTTCATTGCTTTGCTGATGGGGGAATCAATTGAGTTCCTGAGATATGTTTGATTCAGAAGATAATTATGATTATTTTTGTGGGTATGTTTTGTTTTGTTTAGAGGGTGAAGGTCGAGTATAGTGTTTGGCTCTAAGGAAAAACCTTGGAGGTGTTTGGTTTGACTTAATTTGGGGATTTGATTCTTTGGATGCAATTGCAGATAATTAATTATGAATTATGAATTATGATTGAAAGATAAAAGAACACAAAATACATAGGAGCAGAGGAATAATACTGGTGAGATATTGTTTTGGGTCCAAAAAGGTACTTCACTTGTAGGATAGTCTTGTCTTTATAAGGGTGGATTCGGATGGAGGAGGGTTGTTGAGTTGCTGCTTTTAAGTTTTAACCAAGGAAAGGAATTCCCACATTTATTGCCTTCCCAAAGGGTATGTTTGTGTTGTGCGCTCACTGTTAAGAGACTGCAGGAAACAATAGAATCACTCCATATGGGTGGATAATATGATTCCCCATATTTTCAGATAAACCTTCCCTTTCTATTTATTTATTACAATCATAATCATTTGGGGCTCTTCACATGTACAAGCCCCATCTTTTCACTGTATTTATAGATATCCCTCCAAAATGGGAAAGAGTTGGGTTAAACTTAGCAAAGCACCCACTATTCCTTTGTCAACTCTAGCAATAGCTTTTAACCAAAAGAAGCAAAATGAACAATATTCCTTTTTTTTTTACCCACACAAAAAAAAAAATAAAAAAAATAAAGAAATAAAAGAAAAGAAATTTCTCCTCACATCAAAACAATGCAATAAAACAAGTTCTTTAGATTACTCATTTCTATTGATAGTGGCAGTTAATTAATTCTACATATTATATATAAACACATATACATCGACACTAATGATCCTATCTAAAATATTGGATGGGATTTACATCCCTCCATGTATAAGAATCATTTGATTTGATCCAACTCCATATATTTTGTCAAAAAAAAAAAAAAAAAAAAACTCCATTTGAACGCATTTAATTATTATTATGCATGAAACGGATGCAGTTCCCATAAAAAATTATAAATAAAATCATTTCCATATATATAAATACATACACTAATAAGTTAATAGATGTTCGGGTGAATAGACGGTGGAAAAAAAGACATGTAGGATCACATGGATAGACTCTAGCAAAAATATAGGTGGCATCTTCAACTCTGGGCATTATTGGCTATTACCTTAAAAGAAAGCCTAGTTAGTCTGAGATTTCAAGATTCAACAAAATACAGCTATCCAAAATTGTCAAAAAAAAAAAAAAAAAAAAAAAAAAAAGCATATTAATTAATAAATAAAAGAGGAAACAAACATGAAAAAGGGTCCCATTATGTTAAAGAGTTGAGTTGGCAACTCTTCTATTCGTCCCCCGTTCAATTCAACACAGAATAATGGCATTGAAAATTCAGGTTTAACATAGAAAAGCAGTATAAAGGCTGTCTATATCCGGATGTGGACATGTATAAGAGCTGTTCACTCTCCATCTTGGCCACCAAAGCTTGTCAAATGAATATATATATATTGTCCAAGCCAGCTCGCGTGTTTTCCATTTGTGCAAAAGCAGCTGAAGTCAGATATGACCACAAAAGTAGACTTGGCTATACAAAAATCAAAAGACAATGTTCCCTGGATGGATAAGAAATGATCCCCACAACACCATCCAACCCTCACACTGCCCTTCATGTTCCAATCACAAGGATGCTAAGTGTAGCTTTCCGGTGGGACCCACAACAGTACATGTCTCAAAATGCCATCTGACGATGTACCGGTTCCGCCTGAAACTCTCACTCTGCTTCCTTGCAATTAGAACTTTGCAATTAGACCTTTGAACAGTGAACAGAAATGATGGAAACATTAGGAAGTTTAAAAAAAGAAAAGAAAAAAAAGACTCTTTGTTGACAATGTTATGTTTTACAAGATCCCATCCTTCCAAAAAATTGCGGTATTATGTTCATACATTTTTCTTAGTATGTAAAATGCATATATGGTGGGTACTGCTATGGGGCACTCTAGCCCCTCCAGGATTTTATTCAAAGCCAGACATGTATGATCATTGGTTCTTTAGGATTGTAATTAACTGCACACAGCTGCTTGAAATATGAAAGGAACATGATGGTAACTTACAGCAAAAATGTAGCTACCCACTGGACGAAGACTTTTGACCTTGAAAGGGCTGCTGGAAACCGATAAAGGAACAGTACAGTTGATTTCGTTAAAGACCTGCTTCATCAAATATATGCAAATATTCCATATATCCATGTTTTCTCGAAAGAGATGAATGTGCTCACAGAAAACAATGAGAGAGAGAGAGAGAACAATTAGTGAAACAATATTTTGATTTTAAAGAAATTATAGTATTTTGCTTTTTTTTTTTTGGGAGGGGGCATTCACACAGGATTTGAAACCTGAATTTCTTGCACACAACCTGCTAAGTGAGTCCTCTACCCTATAAATTGGAAATGTAATTTATTTAGACAATTTGAACCTCTGCCTATTAAGCATTTCTCCCTCTGTTTCCACACATTCTCAAAATCTGAATTACGTGATTCTTTTATATTTTTAATGTATAAGGATACCTGTAGACATCAAAAATTCAGTAGGGTGTTAATCACCGTCCGATCGGTCAACAATAAAAAGTTTGACTGGTCAACTATTCAAATTCAAGACTGGCGGGTCCCACAAGTAAGATGACTCATCGAAGTTAATGTGGATCCATAATAAGTGACACATGTCAGCTTATGGAAAGCCACACATCACAACAAAAGATAAGTCTTTCACTTATCTTTGAATTAAATTAATTAGAAAATAATTCTTTTCTGATTGGTCAAGAGCCCTTGAAGATGAGCATCAATTCCTCTATAAATAAGAGGCCCTCATTCAAGAAAGGGGAAGCTTTTTCACAAGATTGAAGTGCCGCCAAATTTCAGACCTTCAAGCATTCATCACAATTTTTGGAGATTCACCAAGCACAAACCATTAGTGCCGAACCTTTACTTTGAAGCCCGATTCAAGAACAAGCTCTCTCAGCCCTTGGATCAACATCCGATCAACATCAAGTCATCACCTGATTCGAGATCAAGCTATTTTAGCCCTTGGATCAACATCAACAACATCAAGCCATTGTCCGATTCGAGATCAAGCTATCTAAGCCCTTGGATCGTCAAGCCATCAAAGGAGAATTAATCAGAGGATTACTTTATTCTTTTTATTGAGAATATATATCTTAGAGGATTGTACCCATATTTTAAATCAATACAAATTACACTTGTCCATATTTTTCTTGTTCTTTTAATTTTCAGAACTCGAAATCTGTGTTTACAAATTGGCGCGCCCGGTGGGACATCTCTGCCTCTCATCTCTTTCTTCTACATTCACTTCGAAGCATTATCGATGGCCTCCAAAAATACCCAAGTAGCATGCAGAGACAAGAACGCCAACAAGAACGTCAATTTGCCTGCATCTCACATTACCTCTACCGGTCCCGTGACTCGTAGCAAGTCGAGGATGGCGAATCTGCTACTAAATCAAAGTGCTGCTACAAACACTCCGTCGGAAAAGCCTGTTGGAGTCAACCCAAGCCATCAGACTGTCATTAACTTAGCCTTGTTGGGGCCAAAAGTGCAACTTCTTGAGAATGTGCAGAAGCACTCATATCAGGCAATGTGAACAAAATCCAGGGACAAATCCCCTTCGTCTGTCTCCGACGCCGACTCGAGCACCGGCTCTCGTTCTGGGTCACCAATCAGAATTTTGAAGGATGCTGCAGTTAAAAGATCAAACTCTGTCAATTCTTCATATTCAATGGCTGCACCAGTGATGGCAACTGGTACTTTGACTATAGAGGAACAACTGGCGGACATGCAGCGAGCCATTGACAAACTTACAAAAACAGTCGAAGAAAAGGATATGCAAATCGCCAACCTCATGAATAAATTGGAAGTGCAGGATGGTGATGAGTCAAACAAAGACCCTGCTCATCCTCCCGGTTTTACACCTAAAGATAATGCGGCACGCGCGTCTAATCCAGCACTTGTCACAACGCAGACTACTCCAGTAGCTCCAATAGCTTCACTATCTGTCCAACAACTACAGGACATGATTACGAATACTATTAGGGCACAATATGGGGGCTCTTCTCAAAATACTCTGATGTACTCTAAGCCCTACACAAAAAGAATAGACAACCTGAGAATGCCTCTAGGTTACCAACCCCCGAAGTTCCAACAGTTCGATGGAAAAGGAAGTCCTAAGCAGCACATTGCTCACTTCATTGAAACTTGTAACAACGCTGGTACAGAAGGGGATTTCCTTATCAAACAGTTCGTTCGTTCTCTTCGTGGAAATGCCTTTGATTGGTATACAGATTTGGAGCCTGAATCCATTAATGATTGGGGGCAAATGGAGCGAGAGTTTTTAAACCACTTTTACAGTACTCGTCGTACCGTGAGTATGATAGAGCTTACCAATACCAAGCAGTGGAAGGATGAGCCGGTTGTTGACTACATCAACCGTTGGCGATCGTTAAGCTTAGACTGCAAAGATAGACTTTCGGAAATCTCTGCTGTAGAAATGTGCGTACAAGGAATGCATTGGGGTCTTCTGTATATCCTTCAAGGAATCCGACCCTATACCTTTGAAGAGTTAGCCACTAGAGCTCATGACATGGAGATTAGCATTGCTAGTCACGGGAAGAAAGATCAACCTCTTGCTGAGCAAACGAAAGAAAAAAGGGATGTGAAAAAGGGAGTCAAGTCATTTAAAAACTCTACCAAGGAGGAGTCAATGGCAGTTGATACTGACCCGGTCAAAATCTCTGCAAGAGAAAGTAAAAAAGAAGTAAAGAAAATGGTGCCAATCAAGAAAGGGAAAGGCGTCGCTCTGTTCTCAAAGAATTGGAGGAAAAGGAATACCCATTCCCAAACTCTGACGTACTGGGCATGTTGGACGACTTACTTCAAAAGAAAGTAATTGAGCTACCAGAGTGAAAACGCCCTGAGAAGATGGGGCGCGTTGACGATCCCAAGTACTGCAAGTATCATAGGATTGTTAGTCACCAGGTAGAGAAATGTTTTGTGCTAAAAGAGTTAATTATGAGTCTTGCGAGGCAGGGAAGAATTCACTTAGAACTAGATGACGTGGTAGAGACAAACCATGCTACTGTAACCTTTGGGTCTCTGGATCCTGTATCCCTGCCAACTCTGCCACAACTGTTGACACCCCAGTCTAAAACCTCGGGGGCAAGAAGCGAGGCAATTAAATTTGGGACACTTGAACCAATACAAGCTACACCTTTTCGAACTATCCCCAGTATGCTTAACTCCAATCATGGGTTGACCCTTGAAGACAGCGAGGGATGGACAGTAGTGACTCGAAGAAAGCCACGACGGAACTCATCTAAATCAGAACTTGTACAAGTTCGCGGAAATAGACATAAGAAAAATTTTCGTCTACCTCCGCAACAAGTATGGAAGAAAAAGACAGAAGCGAGAAAAGAAGTAAAGCTAGTCGATGAGTTTGTGCAACAGAATCCCCTTGTCCCTATCACCTTACGAGAATAAATCCGTAAGGGATTCTTTGATAATCAAATGGTGGGAACAACTGACAGGGTTTCTGTTATGAAACTCATGATGAAGATGAGTCTACAAAGAGTGGAGATGATTCTTGTACTGCTCCCACCAGGCAAACTGTTGATGAAGAAAAAAATTTAGTAGAGTTGCCACCAAACTTTACTGTTGAAGAAGTCTTGCAACTCCCTAAAGCAGTACAACATGTTTTTGCCCAATTACTTAAAAATCCGGAAGAACCGTCTTCTAAATCAAGCGGTTTTGAAGTGGCAGAAAATGGTACTATACAAGTTGAGGTGCCATAAAGCAATCTTCCTCATTGCGCAACATGTTGTACGGCCATTAATTTCACTGATGAAGATCTTTAATTCGGATCTAGACCCCACAATCGACCCCTATTTGTTTCTGGTTATATACGAGAACAAAAAGTTGCTCGTATCCTCATCGACGGAGGATCAACAGTAAACATCATGTCCAAAATGACAATGAAGCAACTTGGGATCACAGTAGAAGAGTTGTCTCGAAGTCGGTTAATGATTCAAGGTTTCAACCAAGGAGGGCAACGAGCCATCGGCATGATTCGGGTAGAGCTTGCTATTGGAGAGTTGAGATCAAGTGCATTGTTCCATGTGATTGATGCAAAAACGTCGTACAACCTGTTAATGGGACGACCTTGGCTTCATGAAAATGGGGTGATACTTTCGACCCTCCACCAATGTTTTAAGTTCTATAAGGATGGTATAAAGGTGGTAGTAGCGGACATGAAACCATTCACCGACATCGAGTCTTACTTTGCAGATGCTAAATTTTACACGGATGATAATTCTGTACAAGAGGTTCTTCCATTGAAAATTTCCTCTACGGGAAAGGTTGAACATAAGAAATTTGAGCAGGTCACACCACTTCTACAATATATCTTTTAAGCAAGAATGACGAACAGGTGAAGACTATCCCGCTCAAGGAAAAAGAATCATCCTCAAAAGACTTGGCGCCATCATCCTTTGCTACAACTGAACCTCCAATTCTTCAGTATATTCCGAGATCCCGACGAAAAGAAGGGCAATCCCCTTTTGTTGAACTGCCAAAAGTTAAGGAGAGTGAAGGAAAGAATTCTTGAAGATTAGAGGAAGTAGACCTTCAAGTTTTGAAGAGAGAACTAACAATTCCTCTTTCAAACTTAAATCGATCTACTCCCACAAAGTCTCCATTGAAAGGATTCGTTAAGCCGTCTCAAGATCCAGCTAAATATGAATCACTTCCAACTAGACGAACAGATGAAGGTTTTGATCCAAAAGCATACAAGTTGTTGGTCAAGGCAGGGTATGATTTTACTAATCCTTCGCTATTAGGGAAGCTCAACCTTGATGTCACAGGCAAAAAGATACATGGCCTTACTGAAACCCAAAAGAAGTTAAGGCAACAAGGACATGCAGTCAATCCGTCCAGAACAGGCCTTGGATTTACACCTACTGATCCAGTCGGTATCTTTGCTAAAGAAAATGGAAGAAAGGCAAGTGCACAACATATCACTATTGAAGTAATAGAAGAAGAGAAAGATTCAAAGCCCGCACTGCGAACTTTAGTGTTCGATCGTTTAGAAGCGCCAACTCCTCAAGCCTCAGTATTCAGCAGATTAGGCACTTCTAAGCAAGTAGAAAATGAAGTACCCGCCCAAACTAAAGCACCCTCTACCCCACGAATTTCAGTGTTCAATCGAATTAAAGCACCATGCTCTGCATCCAAAAAGAAACATCGGCAAAAACCAAATACTAAAAGTTATGCAGAGCCCAAAGATGATGAAGAGACTCGAAGTTTGGTTCTGTCACGAATGAAACGTTACTCGACGCTGGAAGTCAATACCGATGGTTCACTAAAAGCCAAACGGCGTGTCATCGTGCTTACAGGAAAATCCGAGGGTCCATATTCTAAGAAAAAAAAAAGAGATAGTGCAGACTGCTTACCATGTTACAGTAGAAGTGGAATCAGGATCTGAATCTTCTGATGATGAGCCAGATGAAGCTCCACCAGCACTTGAAGATGGGGGGCAAGCCACTGTAGATGAATTAAAATAGCTTAACTTAGGCACCGCTAAAGAACCAATGCCTGTTTTTATAAGCACACTTCTCCGTCCTTCTGAAGAAAAAGAATATACCGAATTGCTGCAAGAATATAAAGATGTTTTTGCCTGGACATACAAAGAAATGCCAGGTCTTGACCCTAAGGTTGCAGTCCATCACCTTGCAGTTAAACATGGGGCTCGTCCGATCAAACAAGCTCAACGTCGCTTTAGACCAGAGCTTATTCCCCAAATTGAAGCAGAAGTCAACAAGTTGATCGATGCTGGTTTTATTCGAGAGGTGAAATACCCCACATGGATTGCCAACATTGTTCCAGTCAAGAAAAAGAATGGACAGATTCGCATCTGCGTGGACTTCCGTGATCTGAATAATGCATGTCCAAAAGATGACTTTCCATTACCGATTACTGAGCTTATGATTGATGCAACTACAAGCCACGAGGCTTTGTCTTTTATGGATGGTTCGTTAGGATACAATCAGATTAGGATGGTGCCAAAAGATGAAGAGCTTACTGCGTTCCGTACGCCAAAAGGTATTTATTGTTATACAAAGATGCCATTTGGCCTAAGAAAAGCGGGGGCAACCTACCAACAAGCTATGCAAAAGATCTTTAACGACATGCTTCATAAGACTGTTGAGTGCTATGTTGATGATTTGGTGGTGAAATCCAAGAAAAGAAAAGATCATTTACAGGATTTGCGCGCAATATTCAACAAACTGCGGAGATACCAACTCAAAATGAATCCTCTCAAGTGCGCATTTGGGGTCACGTCAGGAAAATTCCTTGGATTCATTGTTCGGCATCGTGGTATTGAAATCGATCAGTCTAAAATCGACGCCATCCAAAAAATGCCTGAGCCAAGAAACTTAAAAGAGCTTAGAAGCCTTCAAGGTCGTTTAGCTATATTCGACGGTTCATTTCAAACTTGGCAGGGCGGTGTCAACCCTTAAACCGACTCATGAAGAAAGATACCCCTTTTGTTTGGTATGAAGCTTGTCGTAATGCTTTTGAAAGGATCAAGAGATATTTGCTGAACCCACCTGTCTTAGGCGCTCCTATCTCTGGAAAGCCACTATTACTTTACATCGCCACACAAGAATAATCCCTTGGAGCGCTTCTTGCTCAAGAGAATGAGGAGAATAAAGAAAGAGCACTGTACTATTTGAGTCGAACCCTCACGGGGCCTGAACTAAATTACTCCCCCATTGAAAAGATTTGTCTTGCGCTGGTCTTCTCAGTTCAAAAGTTGAAGCACTACGTAGAAGCATATACAGTGCATTTAATTGCGTGGGCAGATCCTGTCAAGTACGTACTGTCTAGGCCAGTTTTGTCAGGACGATTGGCAAGATGGGGACTTTTACTCAATCAGTATGAAATAATCTATGTTCCTCAAAAAGCAGTTAAGGGACAAGCTCTTGTAGACTTCCTAGCAGATCATCCGATCCCTTGGATTGGGAGATTTCAGATGATTTACCCGATGAAGAAGTTTTCCATGTTGAAACTATTTCTACATGGATGATGTTTTTTGACGGGTCTGCACGCCATGATGGTGCTGGAGCGGGTGTTATCTTCGTTTCACCACAGAGACAAATTCTCCCGTTCTCATTCACATTTGGTGAATTATGTTCAAACAACGTTGCTGAATATCAAGCCTTGATCATCAGTCTTCAAATGGCAATTAAAATGAAGATTTCCTACCTAGAAGTCTATGGAGATTCTAAATTGGTTATCAACCAACTTTTGATGAATTATGATGTTAAGAAAGATGATCTGATCCCCTATTTCCGGCTTGCAACACAATTATTGGAGAAGTTCGAAAGTGTGGCACTAATCCATGTTCCTAGAAAAGAAAATCAAATGGCCGACGCCCTTGCTAATCTAGCTGCAACCTTGGCTGTGTCAGAAGATGAAAATGTTAATGTCCCAGTATGTCAACGATGGGTGTTGCCGCCATTAACCATAATGGAGTGAGACGAAACAAATGCCATTTCAGTGACTGCTATCGACGTTGAAGACTGGAAGCAACCATTGATTAATTACTTGGAGCATGGGATATTGCCTGATGACCCGCGACACCGAACTGAGGTAAGGCGTCGAGCACCGCGCTTCATTTACAATAAAGATACACTTTACCGGCGTTCCTTTGATGGTATCTTTCTTCGGTGTCTGGGAGAAGAAGAAACAATCCAAGCACTTGAAGAGGCTCATTGGGCGTGTGTGGTGCTCACCAGTCAGGTCCAAAACTCCACTTCCGAATCAAAAGGATGGGCTACTACTGGCCAACCATGGTAAAAGATTGTATGGAGTATGCAAAGAGGTGTCAAGCTTGCCAATTCCATGCAAACTTTATACACCAACCTCCTGAACCACTTCATCCTACAGTCGCTTCTTGGCCATTTGATGCATGGGGACTAGATGTGGTAGGGCCATTGGCACCTAAATCTTCTGCCGGTCACTTGTACATTCTCGCAGCGACAGATTACTTCTCGAAGTGGGCAGAAGCCATACAGCTCAAAGAAGTGAAAAAGGAAACAGTTGTAAGCTTCATTCGAAGTCACATCATCTATCGATACGGTGTACCTCGATATATCATCACTGACAATGGAAAGCCTTTTTACAATAGTTTGATGGACAAACTTTGCGAGAAATTTGGTTTCAAGCAACACAATTCTTCCTTGTACAATGCACCAGCAAACGGACTTGCCGAAGCATTCAACAAGACTCTTTGCAACCTGCTGAAGAAAGTGGTAGACAGGTCAAAAAAAGA
>JAESVK010000703.1:265250-278983 GCA_017140935.1 Hamamelis virginiana | reverse complement strand
TATATATATATATATATATATATATATATATATATATAGAGAGAGAGTGAGAGAGAGAATACCCAATGCTAAATGTCATTTCATACTCACTAAACTTATATGTGTATCTCTAATAATAATATGCAATATAGTTATAAAATCTTGGATAAGGTGGATCCAATTATTAATGGGAAGATAAAGAAAAGAAAAGATTTTATTTTTATTTTTATTTTTTACCAGTTGTGAACCAGCCACCGCTGATCGGGAGGCGTTTCACTTATCATCGTAGAATGTAGATAACTTTATCCGTCTCGATTTATCCTTCTCTATTATCCACTCAAGATTGGGTTTTGAAAAAGGATAAGAGTTTGAGAAAAACTGGGAGTTGCCACCTTATTTTTAAGGAATAAGGAAACCATAAAAAGAGTTATTTTCAATAAAACAAATGAACCCATATTTCGGAAAAGCATGGTCTTCGAATCAAAGTTGGATTCGGGGGCTAGGTTATGAGATAGGAAGGTTCCAAAACGCATCTTGTAGGCACCTATCTCACCCTAATTAAAGGTCTCCTAATTAATTTTTGGCTTTATCAAAATCTCATTATGACAATCCTATCATATCTAATCAACCAAGAAAATAGTATAGATAATACTAGATAATAAATAATAATAATAATAAAAGAAACAAAAATCCTAAAGACCTTAGGAAACACAGAGTTATCCTAAGATTGGACTTGCGCCTTATTGACTGCCTACGTACCTTACCAGTTTCCTGATAAGAGTCAAAGTTCACGTAGTTCGATTACATAGGATTCTCCTATTGTAATGAACTACACCTTTAAAGACATTCTACCTTATCCAAGACTCTATCTTCGAGAATTTATTTTCATTCAAAACACTTCATTCAATGTGGGAGTTTCATCCCGAAACAAACTCTTAAATTCTAATTTTACTGAGAAATCTCCTCGAAGATAGACTCCTAAACAAGCTAAAATCCCTAATCAGATGTAGTTTTTACAACAAAGGGGAATCCTACTTGGCTCCCCTAACCTAAGAGTCCATAACTACATCTTTGAGTTAATCTAAAACCCCTAAAACACTAACATGCATATTGCTGGAATTTAAATAAAATAAATAAAAATGCAACAAAATCAACTCTAACAATGCATAAGAATGACCCTAAATGCAATCTAATCAAACTATGTGAACCTAAACATATTTCTAAGTTAAATTTGATCCTCAAAATGATTTTTAACTTACTTTTAAAAATACTTTCAATTCATGGACAGATTTGAATGTGTCTTTAAAAGTAGATTAAAACTCATGAAAATAATAAATAAAAAAGGTGTAAATGATCTAACATGCAACTTAATATAATATGCTAAGACTACCATATGCAAAACTATACAAAAAATGACTTATGAATGGTAATTAAATCACATTAAGTAGATATTCAAATCTAGAATGGTAATTAAGTCACATTAAGTAGAGATTCAAATCTGTCCAGATTTGAATATCCACTTTAAGTGGCTTCAAGACCATTATTAATTCACCAAAATATCAAACATAAACACTAATATGCATGCTAAAACAATGGACTAAAACCCTATATGCAAAACTACTCGAAACAATCAAATACCATGCTTAAAATTATTCAAATTAACACAAGGGAAGAAGCTTACCTTCGCATGCTCCCTCGAACATAAGTCATATAACACTCCAAGCATTAAGCATAGTCAAGGGGAATGATATAATCAAGCACAAAATTATCCTAACACAATACCTAAGACTCATATTCATCCTATCATACCAAAAAAGACTCAAATTTTACCTAAACATGCATTCCTATATAAAACAGAAAATAATATGCCTAAAACCTAACATGCATTCTAAACACAACAAGGACTTTTAACATGCTCCTAACAATCAAAGCATGATCATCATACTCACAATATATCAAAGACTCAAACTAAACACTAGACATAGCTTAAACCCCAACAACAAAGAAAAACTACTCTAATCATATTAAACATTACATGAACATCAAGGCATTCAATCCTAACTTAGTATACATGATTAAAGTCTACTTTCTCAACCTATATCATGCATAAAAAATAAAGAAATTGAAGCATATATTCTGCAATAACACTAGAATACTCAAAACATCCTATATTTAAACTATGTTACGCAAAAATGAATCCTAAGCACAATGGTGTGTCCAAACTAACCTTTAGCCTTCTTCTTCCTTGCTCCTATCCTTCTTCTTCAAGCTTCTAAGGTCTTCAAATTCGTGGCTATAGTTTGGGGGGGGCTGCTACAAGTGTTTCCAAATATCTAATGCCAAAATCGTCTCCTTAAACTGATTCTATAGCCTTATATTTATAGAAAGGCTTCAAAATTGATCAATGGCTGTCATTAAAACCCTAGGGAGTGATCCAAGGGTCATCATTGAGTCTTCCAAGTCTCTAAGGCCGAGCTAGAGACTCCCATAGAGTTTGGAAGAGTCTCAGGCAGGTGAAACTCTCAAAAGGCTGAAAAATTGGCAAAATAAGGCGGAGGCTCGGATGACCATCCACCCTAGGACAGTTGGCCGTCCCTCATGGACGGTTGGCCGTCCCTCATGGACGGTTGGCCGTCCCTAGGGGGATGGTCATCGAGCCCCGAAGCCTAATTTGCCCTATATGGGCCTATCTCAGCCCGTTTCGACCTGGTTTCGGCTTTTTTCGGCTTTTCGGACTCGTTTCAAGTCCAAATTCGACGATTCAAGCGCCAAAACGATCGTGATTCAATTCTCCATGTTTTAAGAGGTGTTTGAAGTGAAAATTCATTGACCTTAGTCAAAGTTTTTAGGAAATAGTCAGCCGATTAGCTGTTTTAGGCTTGCCGGGCCCAAATTAGGGTTTTTAAATCTGCTAACCAATCGCTTTCAAAATCATTTATACTTCTCGAAACAAGTTTTGAAAACATTTAAGAAAGTGTTTTAAAGCTTTTGAAGGCTTCCATTTGATAAAAAGATCGAATTCCGGTCGTTCCGGTTGAAACCCTAATCTGAGCTAAAAATGGCCCTTTAGGCCTTAAGAGCCAAACAAGAGCCCAAAGGCTCTATGGACCTTGCCACTGATCAACTTAGCTGCCAAACACACCCTAAATATCCATGCTAAAGCCTCGAGGCCATTCAAGGCAAGACCGATAGTCATTCAGAGCTTTTGTGATTCAAATGACAGCGCTGCCTTTCAAATCGCAAAATGCCTTATTTCCTATCAAGCTTGGTTCAGAATGCCATGAAATTTGGCAGGGGCATTCCTAGACTCTCTAAAAACTAAATGCAAAAGGAACCGACTCAATCCGACTTAAAAACTACATGTGATAATGACCTTTAACTTGAAAACTATCTTTAAGAGAAGAACAATCTCTTATTCAAAGTGTATTCAATATGATTACAAACCTAGAATTTATAGAGAAGCTATTACAAAATTATGGAAAGTCAACTCTACAAAATATAGAAACCTAGGAAACATAGAAACTCTTAATATATGGAAACTAATAAATTATGGAAAGTCAACTCCACAAAAAAAAACAAAATTTTTTGCCCCCCCCCCCCCCCCCCCCTCAAACCCATAATACAAGCGCAGAGAGCATCGAGAGTTTCAAGAAACGAAACCGAGCAGATGTGTGAGTCTTAGTGAAAAAATCGGCCAGCTGGAGAGCGGATGAAACATGAAAAAGTTTAATAGTCCCAACTTGAACATGCTGACGGATAAAATGACAATCAATCTCAATATGTTTGGTACGCTCATGAAAGACTGTGTTGTGGGCAACCTGAATGGCACTCTGGCTATCACAATAAAGAGGGGTAGAAGGAGAGATAGAGACACCCAAGTCAGAAAGCAACCATCGAAGCCATATCACCTCAGCGGTGACCTGAGCCATAGCATGATATTCAGCCTCAGCAGTAGAACGAGTAACCACAGTCTGCTTCTTGCTCTTCCAGGAGATAAGAGAATCACCGAGAAAGACACAGAAGCCAGAAGTGGATTTGCGATCATTAACATCACTAGCCCAATCAGAATCAGTATAAGCCCTCAACTTAAGTGTAGAAGAAGACGATAAGTGCAAACTCTAGAAGATAGTGCCACGGATATAGCGAAGAACGCGCATGAGAGCACCCCAATGAGTAGAGCGAGGAGCAGAAACAAACTGACTCAGAATATGAACTGCATAAGCAATGTCAGGTTGAGTCACAGTGAGGTAGACTAAACTACCAACAAGCTCTTTATAAGGGGTAAGATCATCCAAAAGCACACCATCAGAAGTAGAGAATTTGGCATTCAACTCCATAGGAGTATCCACACACTTAGAATCAGTCAAGTGAGCCCGATGAATCAACTCATTAGCATACTTAGCCTGAGAGAGCAAATAACCAGTAAGAGAGGATGCAACTTCAATGCCCAAAAAATAACGAAGGGATCCTAAGCCTTTCATCTCAAATTCAGCAAAAAGATGACGTTTAACTGCATCGATAGCAGAAATATCAGAACCAGTAATGATCATATCATCCACATACAAAAGAATAACAACCAGCCCAGTAAAAGTATGGCGAATAAACAAGGCAGAATCAAAAGTACTCGGAGTAAAGCCGATTTGAGAGATAGTGGTTTGAAAACGATCATACCAAGCACGCGAAGACTGCTTAAGACCATATAAAGTTTGACGAAGACGGCACACCAGTCCTGATGTATGAGAAAGACCAAGGAAAGGACGCATATACACTTCCTCAGACAAGAACCCATTAAGAAAAGCATTTTTCACATCAAGCTGAAAAAGAGGCCAATGACGAACAGCGGCCACGGAAATCAGAGTACGAACAGTAGTTATCTTGGCAACAGGGGCAAAGGTTTCCTCATAGTCAACACCATACTCTTGAGAAAAACCTTTGGCAACTAACCGAGCTTTGTATCTCTTTAAAGAGCCATCAGAATTTGTCTTGACCATATACACCCATTTACATCCAACAAGATTCTTATCTGCAGGTAACGGAACCAAATCTCAAGTATCAGTCTTATGTAGACCATCCAATTCAGTTTGCATAGCATCAATCCAATTAGGATCAGAACAGGCTTCCTTATAGGATCGAGGCTCAAAATAAGAATGTACAGAAGTGAGAAAACTCCGAAAAGAGAGAGAATAACAAATATTAAAGAAACCAAGTCTTACAGGAGGCCGACGAAGGCGGGAGGACCAATGTGTTGGCGGATCATCAGTATCCAAGTCAGCAATTGGTAGAACATCAGAAAGGGTGTCGAACGAGAGACGAGGAGAAAAAGTCCAGCGAGAATAAACTAATGGAAAAGAAGGAAAGTCAGAATGAGAAGCATTAGACGAAACAGGAGGGACAGTAGAAGAATCCAAATCAGAAATATACTCATCTGGAGGGACAGAAGAAGGAAAGGGATCAATAGAGACAAGATCTTCTTTACTGAACGCAGGTTTAGGAGAGAAACAGAAACTACACTGCTGTATTCATTATTTCAAATAACATATAATTACAAGCTAATTTATAGAAAAGATAAAAGATTAACCTAATCTGATTATTCTAGGAAAGGTAAAAAATCAAATCACCTAATTTCTAGGAGGATCTCATGGAGAGATCTTAGCTAATCTAAAATAGAAAGTCAAACATAATAAAAACAGAATAAAACTAAAATAAGAATAATCCCATAAAATCTGAGATCATCTACACTCCCCCTCAAGCTGGACTAAAAACATTAAGCATTCCCAGCTTGTCCACTAACTTCTCGAACACGGGTCTTCCTAGTCCTTTGGTCAGCAAGTCTGCTACTTGGTCTGCGGTAAGAACATAAGTCATGCAGATGATTCCCTCTTCAATTTTTTCTTTGATGAAGTGTCGATCAACTTCAACATGTTTGGTCCGATCGTGGTGAACTGGATTGTGGGAGATGTTGATGGCAGCTTTGTTGTCACAGTAGATCTTCAAAGGTTTACTGTACTCTATTTCCAGCTCTTCAAGTAACATTTTCAGCCACAAAAGCTCACAAATTCCATGAGCTACTGCTCTAAACTCCGCTTCTGCACTACTTCTAGCCACCACTGTTTGTTTCTTGCTTCTCCAAGTTACTAAGTTGCCCCACACAAAGGTGCAATACCCGGATGTTGATCTTCGATCACTTATAGAACCTGCCCAGTCAGCATCTGTGAATACCTCTACACTTCTTACCTCATTTTTCTTGAAAAATACACCTCTTCCAAGAGTCCCTTTAAGGTACTTCAGAATCCGATGCACTGCTTCCATATGCTCCTCGTATGGTGCTTGCATGAACTGACTTACAACACTAACAGCGCATGCGATGTCTGGCCTCGTATGAGAGAGATAGATAAGCCTTCCTACCAGCCGCTGATATCTTCCTTTATCCACGGGGTTGCTGGTCACCTGTCCTCCTAACTTTAAGTTCGGATCCCTTGGTGTGTCAACTGGTTTACACCCCAACATTCCAGTTTCCCTTAGAAGGTCTAAGGTGTATTTTCTTTGTGAAACTGAAATTTCTCTTCGATTTCTTGCAACTTCCATCTCAAGGAAATACCGCATGGCTCCTAAGTCTTTGATCTCAAATTCAACTGCCAGTTTCTTTTTCAAAATTTCCATTTCCACATTGTCATCTCCTGTCAATATGATATCATTAACGTACACAATAAGGATTGTAATCTTACCATCTCTACGTTTGTGGAATAAGGTGTGATCCGTCTGAGCCTGTTTGTAACCCAGCTGCTTGATTGCCTTTGTAAATCTGTCAAACCACGCCCTTGGAGACTGCTTGAGCCCATAGAGAGATTTCTTGAGTTTTCAAACCTGTCTATCTCTGGTTTCATCAAAACCAGGGGGTAAGTCCATGTAGACTTCTTCCTCCAGGTCTCCATTAAGGAAAGCATTCTTAACATCCAGATGTTGAAGTTTCCAATCCAAGTTGGCTGCGAAGGATAACAGTACTCGGATTGTGTTCAACTTGGCAACAGGAGCAAACGTCTCTTGATATTCAATGCCGTAGGTTTGAGTAAAACCTTTTGCCACCAGCCTAGCCTTGTAGCGTTCAATGGATCCGTCAGAATTGTACTTAATAGTGAACACCCACTTACACCCCACTGATTTCTTTCCTCTGGGTTTCTCTATCACTTCCCATGTATTGTTTCTTTCCAGAGCCTTCATCTCCTCCATCACGGCATTTCTCCATTCTGGAATCTTCAAGGCCTCATGTACAGTTTTTGGAATCTCCATAACTGAGAGATTAGCTACAAAAGTTTGAAATACTGGTGACAAATGATCATAGGAGACAAAATCAGATATGGGTTATTGGGTACATGATCTAACACCTTTTCTCATAGCTATAGGCACATCAAGGTCTTTTATTTCTGGGCTATGAATAGGGTTTAGGGACTGTGTACCTGAAAGCAAGTCGGAATCTTGACCATGCTGAAGGTTTATGGGATTTTCCACTCTTTTTGAATTCTTTCTCCGTGAATATACCATCAATTCATTTTGATTTTGCTGCTGTAATTCCCCCCCGTCATTGGATCTGTGTCATTGCTTAAGGACACCATTGGTTTGGGCAAACTCGGATTTGACAACTCAACCAATCTAGAGTAAAAATCGGACACTCTTCGGAAAATGACAGATCTATAGGAGGGTTTGTTGGAGAGTTTTGTAATAATACTTCCCAAAAATTATCTTCATTAAGTGACGGTTGTTCCCCCTGAAGAAACTTTTTGGTATAATATGGTTGATTTTCGAAAAAAGTGACATCCATAGACACAAAGTACCTCATCTTTTCAGGACAATAACACCTATACCCCTTTTGTGTTGCTGAGTAACCTAGAAAGATGCATTTAAGTGCTTTAGGATCTAGCTTACTGCAGGTTTGGTCATGAACATGGACAAATGATGTGCAACCAAAAATTTTAAGGGGTATGGAAGTAAATGATCTTGTGTGAGGAAAAAATTCGTGGAAGGTAGTCAGAGGTGTTTGGAATTTTAGAACCCTAGATGGCATGCGCTTAATCAAATAACATGCAGTAAAATGGCATCCCGCCAAAAATGTTTAGGAACATTCGTAGTGAACATGATTGACCTTGCTACCTCAAGTAGGTGTCTATTTTTTCTCTCAGCAATACCGTTTTGTTGAGATGTGGAGACACAAGAGCTTTGATGTATTATCCCATTTTGCAAAAGGTAATCCCCAAAAATTGTCTCGAAATATTCCATTCCATTATCAGTACGAAAAATTTGGATTTTGCTGTTGTATTGATTTTGGATCATGGAATGGAAATTCTTAAAGGTTTGTGCAGCTTCAGATTTTTCTTTTAGGAGATATACCATACAAACTCGGGTATGGTCATCAATGAAAGTAATGAACCATCTTTTTCCTGTCAAACTCTTAACTCGTGATGCTCCCCAAATGTCTCTATGGATTAATGCAAAAGGTTTAGATGCTTGATATGGATGTGGAGGAAAGAAAGAATGTTGGTGTTTAGCTAATTGACAAATCTCACATTGAAAGGAATCTTTATTGCAAAACAAAGAAGTAAACAAGTGTTTTAAATAAGAAAAACTAGGGTGACCTAGCCTATGGTGCCACAGCATTATTTCTTGTTTTCTAGACAAAGATGAGGAGTTACAACTAGCATGTTGAACTGGTTTATTCACGGAAACGTCCTTCTCCAAGTAGTACAAGCCCCCATGTTCCTTAGCACTGCCAATCTTCCTCCCCAAAGTCAGGTCCTGAAATACACACATAGAATGTGAGAAGGTTACACCATAATTAATATCTTTTGTCAATTTGCTAATAGAAAGAAGGTTGCAGGTTAATTTTGGGACATGGAGGACATTATTTAGGCAAATGTTTGAATCAATTTCAATAGTGCTTACTCCTGCAATTGTTGAGAGAGTTCCATCAGCAATTTGACTTTAAGGTTCCCTGGACTAGGAGTATAAGAGGAGAAAAGTTTTGCACAACCTATCATGTGGTCTGTTGCGCCTGAATCAATGATCGATGGTTCCTGATCTCTGGAGACATTACTGAGAGCGGTCGAGAAAGTACCTTTCTGGGCTATTAGGGATTTTGTATTGGATGGTTGTGTAGGAGTGAGGAGCTTGTAGAGTTGTTCCATTTGCTCTTTAGTGAGTGACACACGGTTGCTTTCCTCCTTCGGGCATTCGGACGTGGTTTGAAATCCCTTTGAGTCTCGTTTGTTTCCTCGACTATCCTTCCAATTTTCTGGTTTTCCATGTAGTTTCCAGCAGTTATCTCGGGTATGGTGTGGTTTTTGGCAATGATCACACCATAGATTACCTCCTTTTCTAGGGACTCGAGTATCTCTCCAATTGTCTGAACCACGGGCTGCTAATGCGGAAGTTTCTGTTGTGGGTAGCGGTTTAGTATCTCCAAGCATCACACGTTTTCGACTTTCCTCTCTCCTGACTTCAAAAAAAAATTTCCCCAATGGCAGGTAATGGTCGAATACCGAGAAGGCGTCCTCGCACTTCATCCAACTCCTTGTTCAATCCAGCCAAAAAATCATAAACTCAATCCTTGTCCATCATCTTCTTGTAAGTTGTGATGTCCTCTACGCAATGCCATTTACAATCATTGAGCATATCCATATCCTTCCACAACTTTGTCAATGCATTATAATATTACGTCACATCCAACTCGCCTTGTTTAAGATTTCTGACCTTATTTCTCAATTCAAAGGTCTATGCTGAATTTTCGAGGTCAGAGAAGGCGAGATTCACAGCATCCCAGAGTTCGTTTGCTGTGGAACAGTACATGTAGGTCTCACCAATGTCATCCTCCATGGAATTGATCAACCATGCCATAACAATCGAGTTATGAGCGTTCCAGGTCTAATATGTCGAATCATCCTCACTCGGCTTCTTGATTGTGCCGTCGATGTATCCCACCTTTCCCCGGCCACAGATAACCCACATAACTGAGCACGACCACTGAAAGTAATTCTTGCCATTGAGTTTTCGTGAAGTAATTTAGAGAGATGAACTTTCGGTAAATGTAGTGGGAATAATTGTAGGGGTCGATTGTGAGGATCCGGTTGAAACCTCAGAGTTCTCGCCCCTTCTTGCTCCAGTCATGGCCATTTTGACCATCGTTCCTCTCAACTAAAGACTGGCTCTGATACCATGAACGCAGGTTTAGGAGAGAAACAGAAACTACACTGCTGTATTCATTATTTCAAATAACATATAATTACAAGCTAATTTATAGAAAAGATAAAATACTAACCTAATCTGATTATTCTAGGAAAGGTAAAAAATCAAATCACCTAATTTCTAGGAGGATCTCATGGAGAGATCTTAGCTAATCTAAAACAGAAAGTCAAACATAATAAAGGCAGAATAAAACTAAAATAAGAATAATCCCATAAAATCTGAGATCTTCTACATTTACTAATAGGAACTATGCGAGGAAGAATAGAAAAGAAAGGAACACGTTCAAAAAATGCAACATGACGAGAGACGTACAATTTTTTAGAAAGGGGGTCATAGCAACGGAAACCTTTCTGAAAGGAACTATAGCTTAAGAAAACACATAAGACAGAACGAGCACTAAGTTTAGTATGAGCTCGTTTAGGAAGAAGAATAAAACAAGTACATCAAAACACCCTAAGAAGAGAATAATTTGGAGGTTGACAAAATAGTTTTTCATAAGGACACAAACCAGAAAAAAGAGGAGTATGTATACGATTAATGAGATAGACAGCAGTGAGAACAGCTTCACCCCAGAAAACAGATGGAACAGAACGAGAAATAAGAAGAGAAAGAGCGGTGTCAAGAATGTGGTGATGTTTCCGCTCAGCAACACCATTTTGTGCAGGAGTATCAGCACAAGAAGACTGATGAAATATGCTCATGTTAAGAAGAAAATCAGTAAATTCTGTTAAAAAATATTCACCCCCCAAGTCAGAACGAAGAATTTTAATAGTTGTGGAAAACTAGTTTTGAATCATAGAGTGAAATTCTTTAAAAATGCGAAAGAAATCAGATTTATGAGACATGAAATAAACCCAACAGAACTTACTATAATCATCAATAAAGGAAACATAACAAGAAGAACCACCCTTAGTAGTTACTGGGGAAGGACCCACACATCAGTATGAACAAGTGCAAATGGTGAATCAGAAATAGACAGACTTTACGAAATGGCAAAGCCTTTATTTTTGCGAGTTTACACTCACTACAATCTCGAATATCATTAATAGGAACTTTGCCTAAATGGCCAGACTTAAAAGACTTTCTAAGCGAGCACTAGACACATTGCCTAACCTAGCATGCCATAGATAAAAAGGAGAGGACTTATTTGTAAGAGAAAACGAAGATAAGGCAAAAGAAAAACTGGACTCAAGAGAAAATGAAGATAAGGCAGAAGAAAAACTGGACTCGGGAATTTGAAGAGTATCCACCACATATAAGTCATCATTTCTATGCCCTGTCCCAATCTGCTTCTTGGATACCCGATCCTGCATAACACAAGTCAAAGAAGAAAAGATAACATCAAAACCAGAATCAGATAACTGACTTAAAGAAAGCAAACTGACTGGCAATTGAGGAACAAAAAACACATTAGGAATAGAGAGAGATGAGCTAGAGGAAGGAAGGACAGAGCCTATATATTTAACATTCATGTGAGATCCATTTGCAGTAGCTATGGTAATAGGAGTAGATGGAGAGACACAATTTTTAAGAAAGACAAGTTTGGAGTCATATGATGAGAGGCACCAGAATCAAAAATCCAAGTGGTAGAAGAAATACCTGAAGAATCAAAATTACTCAAACCTGAGTGCAGAGTGGACATCAAACTTGAGTGCAGAGTGGACATAGTAGAAGCCTGAGACTAAGATTGGGATACTAGCCAAGTCTGAAATTGCTCAAACATAGATGTCATAGGGAAAGGTGGCACTGTGCTCACAACAGATGGGGCAGCAAGATCAGCAAGGGGACGAGGCTGAACCATAGGTGCACATGGTGTAATAAGCGTATAACAAACATTCTTCCAATGTCCCTTTTGATGACAAAAGTGACATTCATTCACTTGAATTTTCTCATCGGTCATACTTAGTCGTACAAAGGTCACGAATCAAAGAGAAAGCCTGATATTTGTTGTGAGAGAAGTTGAAATCCTAACAGAAACTCAATTACAGAAACCGGCAGGGAACAAGAGGAAGAAATAACCCATAAATAACCAATGAAAGAGAGAGTCCGTAAGAGAGAAAACCACCAGCAGATAAACCAGAAATAACCTGGAAATAATGCAAATCAAGCTTAACCAAGAGGAGGAAGAGGGAAAAAAAAAATAATAATAATAAAAAATACTGTAACGGGTACTGTAGCGGTACTGTAGCAGGTACTGTAGCGGGACTGTAGAGGTACTGTAGCGGGGTACTGTATCAGGTACTTTAGCGGGTACTGTAGCAGTGCAACAAAGAGAGAGAGAAGAAGGCAACAAAGGGAAGAAGCAATAGCCCTAGGGCTCTGATACCATGAAAACTATCTTTAAGAGAAGAACAATCTCTTATTCAAAGTGTATTCAATATGATTACAAACCTAGAATTTATAGAAAAACTATTACAAAATTATGGAAAGTCAACTCTACAAAATATAGAAACCTAGGAAACAAAGAAACTCTTAATACATGGAAACTAATAAATTATGGAAAGTCAACTCTACAAAATAATACTAGATATTATGTACAGCTCACATAACTAGCTATACAGAAGAGTACTATGAGTGACTTAGGGTTTCGACACCCAACTTCATCTCACATCACAGGCAACCATTCATGACCTTTCTTATGGTCAAAAGTGGATGTCTACACCAGTATACGATGACACATGAAAAATAAATCACAATAAAAAATTAGGAGTTGCTTCCATCTCATATTTTTAGAACCCCTATACTGGCATACTTATATAAATTGTTGAAAATACAAAGAACAAAAGGTTTTTAGAATTGTAATTTTATTAATAATCTATTGAGCAAGGCTATCAATGTTGAGCAAGGCTATCAATGATGGGTTGTGATTGGTCAAGTATAATTAGTTCAACCACTTAATTTAATTTTCCTGATGAAAAAAATTTGTTCAACTTTCTTGTAAATTTCCTTTTTTTTTAAAATAAATAAAAAAAAATTATACACTTTAATAAAATTTTTAAGAAATATTTATAAAAAAAAAAAATCTCTTATCTCAATTAACTATTCTTTGAATACGGGACTACATGAAGGGAGAATATAAAAAAATAGAAATTTAGAGTTAAGGTATTGCCTCGAGTTTGATTGATTATATATTGCATTTTATTATATTGAAGATAATTTTAAAACCAATAAGTACGCATTATTACAAAATCTTAATTCAATTAAGAAGAATTTTATTATGATTGACAAAATTTATGGGACCATGTCTATTTACGTGCTTCTATAATTTTATTTATTAGTCATCAGATTAATTCAAGGGCCCATGCCTTTTTGTATACTTCTACAATTATTTAGGGATTTTTTTTTTTTTTCAAGATTCATACTTGTATATATAATAAATATAGATTAAAGAATCTATAATTGTGTTATTAAAGTCCTGCAAGCCTTTTTCATTTTTGGTGAAGACTCCAACTCATGAATATCAAGTGAATGCTAAAAACACATTACAGAATTTCTATCTACTTGTATATCAAACTCTGTGC
>JAESVK010000703.1:232491-260240 GCA_017140935.1 Hamamelis virginiana | reverse complement strand
CAGCACATTACTTTCATACTTAAGCGATGTGGGACTTCGCTTCACACTTATATGGGTTGAAACAGTCACCAAGAGCCTGGTTTGAAAAATTCACTCAGTTTGTTAAAAGTCAGGGGTATACTCAAGGGCAAGGTGATCATACAATGTTTATAAGACATTCACAGAATGGGAAGATAGCAATACTGATTGTGTATGTAGACGATATAATTCTCACCGGAGATGACGTCCTTGAGATGAACCGATTGAAGACTTCCCTTTCATCTACATTTGAGATCAAGGACTTAGGATCTTTGAGGTATTTCCTTGGAATGGAAGTTGCTCAGTCGAAGAAAGGGATTGTTGTCTCCCAACAGAAATATGTCCTTGACCTCCTGAAGGAGACTGGGATGAGCGGTTGTAGGCCAGGAGACACTCTAATCGATCCCAATCAGAAACTTGGAGATGATAGGGAAGGTGATCCAGTGAATACAACTCGGTATCAAAAGTTAGTGGGAAAGTTAATTTACCTATCACATACACGGCCCGATATTGCTTTTGCTGTGAGTTTGGTTAGTCAGTTTATGCACTCACCCTACGAGAAACATCTTGAAGCAGTTTATCGGATTCTCAGATACTTGAAAAGTACACCAGGCAAGGGTTTACTCTTCCAGAAGACCACACAGCAAAACATAAAGGCATACACTGATACAGACTGGGCAGGCTCAATTATTGACAGGAGATCCACGTCAGGATATTATACTTATGTCTGGGGAAATCTAGTCACATGGCGAAGCAAGAAACAAAATGTGGTTGCAAGGAGCAGTGCTAAAGCGGAATATAAAGCTATGGCTAACGGAGTTTGTGAGATGCTATGGTTGAAGAGAATTCTTGAAGAGCTGCGGATGCCGATGAACATGCCGATGAACATGCCAATGAAGTTGTATTGTGACAACAAAGCTGCCATAAGTATTGCACAAAATCCAGTTCAACATGATCGCACGAAGCATGTGGAGATTGATAGACACTTCATAAAAGAAAAGATTGATAGTGGAGATGTTTGCATGCCTTTTGTTCCTACTACTCAACAAATAGCCGATATCTTCACCAAATGACTTTTCAGACCTAGTTTTGAGTTCTTTGTAAGCAAGTTGGGCATGATAGATATCTACGCTCCAACTTGAGGGGGGGTGTCGGATTTCTAGGAAATAAATTAGGAAAGTCAAATGATTTAATTTGATTTGATTAAATTAGGAAAGTCAAATGATTTTATTTTATTTTATTTTATTTGCTGCTTTTGTGGTGGTGGCCTTCCTCTACTATATAATCATGTAATCGTCTCTCTTGAAATGAATAAGAATGATTATTTTTTCTTCTCAAAAACCTTCATAAATGTTTATAATAATCTATTCAGAGGTTCACAGAAAATGTGCATCAAGTAGCTATAAGCTCTGAAAAAACTAGATACGTGAACCTCCTATAACCAGATCCTTACAGAACACCGTATTTAACATTGTTGTTCTCAACCAAATTTACCCAAATCTAACTGTTCTGTTTCTTTCTTTCCTAAGGAGCCATAAAGTAGCAAAATGATTAACTTTCCACATTATATGTCTAAAGTCCCAAGCTCCACAAACCTAGCTCTCGCAGCCCCAAGTAAAGAAACGGGCATAACCTATGAGTCTATGACAACCCAAACCTGCTAATGAATATAATTTAGATGTCTCATGGGAAAGAGAAAAAAATTAGAGGACAATTTAAAAAAAAAAAAAACACCATTATGATAGATAATTAATCAATCATTATTGCGTTATTAAATTATTTACCAATTCCTAGGTGTTAAATCAAAGAAGTTTAGTCCTCTTTTAATCCTCGTCTTCCAACTACTTCATCGTAACCCCTTCATCACGCATCGTCAAGTTCAACTTGGATGAGTGCTCTCTTGATAATTCAAGGAAATTGAGGATTTGAGTGACTCTTAGGGTTCAGAAGGGTCAAACTTTGTAAATTTTTCATTGTCTTGTGGTTGAGGATAGGATGTGAAAGCAGAGTTCCCAGCCATATAGGTGGATATATTGGTGAGCCTCAGAAAACCACGCATCTTGGCTTGAACAACATTGTTGTTGAGTTTTTCGTCCGTTTTCATTGGCTGGGCTATAAATGCATCTCAGGATCCTTAGAGGTATCTGCATGTTGTTCGGAAACTCTTGGATATTTCCCCTTTGGTGGTCTCTAAGTTCATGTGCAATTCACATATCTGCTAATTTTGAAATGCATTTCTTGAATAGGAAGGAGAGAACCTGTGTGGCGCGTGCGCGTGCACGTTGTTATGCTGTTTTGGGGGAAGGGTTTTGCATTAGGAGACCTAAAAGCATGTAGTAAGTGATTTGGACAATATTACGAGGCAAGTATGATAAATCCTACTGATTTTGAGAGGAGTTTTGCATTAGGAGGCCTAAAAGTATGTTGTAAGTGATTTTGGACCATATTACAAGACAACTATGATAAATCCTACTGATTTTTATTTTAGATCATAATTTAAAAAGTATACATTTTAATATGTCCACTGACTTCAACTTAAATGCCCTTCCAGAATGGCAGTAGTTATACAATTCTTTAATTCAATGATTCAATCGCATCGAAAAAGCATAGCTCCAAAGTATATAGCATAGTGTGCAATCGCATAGTGTGCAATCAAGAAAATGAATGTCAAAATTACAAGCAAATAACAAATTAGGAAGCAAAATACTGTTATATAACATACCTTGACAAAGTGTCCTTCATGGATGGGGATTTTATTATATCCTTCAAAACTGCATATTCTTTAGATAGACCGCCCAATTTTAAAAATCACCTCCCACACTAGCTTTGCCACCTTCATAGGCAACTATAGAAACACTTTTGCTTCACAGCCTACGACAAAAGCATCATCCACATGGTTTGCTGATTTAGAAGCTTGGGGGAACAAACCATGACCTTTTTCATCTGTCCAACCCTGATAATTATGATCTTCTGATAGTCTATCAGCACCTATTACATGGAAAATGCAAAGCTCCGAGTCTTGGAATGGTCACAGGGTTTCTGCAGAGTAAATTACAAGAACTTAACCAAGAAGTTGCACAGGTTTGCAGAAGTTTCTTTGCACATTCATCCAGTAATTCTTCTCTTGTGTCGATTGAATTGACAGATGTCCCACTCAGATTGGGAAAACTTGATGCTAACTCTTCATGTATTGGTGAGGTTAACCGACTAGTATTAGGAGAGCTAAGCTTTGACTGATACAATGGTGTCTTAGGGGATGAAACCATTCTGTTTCCAAAATGCTCATAAGTTATTTCTGAATGACAGTTCATGAGAGACATATTACTTTGCATCGTTAATCCATTTTTCGAAGGAACTAGCTCTAAAAACTATTGCTGGCAGTTGTGTATAGAGAGACAATAAACTGCAGTGCTATGCAGGCTATCACTCCCATTTTCAAGACCAGTTAGGGGTTGAATTTGAATAGGGTAAACAAACACAATCCTGCTGGAAGCAGGACACCCCGTCGTGTATGAAAGATTTGAAGACAATCGCGCTCCATTCTTCAACACCTGCAAAGAAAGAACTAAGAACTTACACGGTAAAGATGCAGACCCCAACCTGTCTACTATGATGCATCAGGATTTCCAAAAAATAATAAAAACGTAAATTTAAGCACACTAATACATTGGCAAGATAAATAAACCCATCAGTTAGTAACATGATGAAAAGTATAAAAATTCTAGACTTCTGAAACTTGTACAACTTCAGCATTAAGTGGATAGCTAAATTTTTTTTTTTTTTCTCAGCAATTTATACAGTATAGGTGAACGGAAATATGCCTTACAATAGGTAATAATTAAAGATATTTTTTTCTACATTCTGTTATTTTGTCTCTATCTGCTGATGACTAAGAATGGTAATTATATTTCACCTTTGAATGAAAGATAAATGGATACAAGACATAAATATGAAAACAAGTGAGGCAAGTTAGATTTGGTTCAACCATAAACGAGCATGGAGCTTACTGTTAGTTCAAGATATGGGGTATCTCTTACATCATCTATTAATCGAAAATAAAACCCTTCAAAGTCTCTGCCTAGATGATAGACCAATAGGGATGCGCTACGTGGCATAGAATGGAGGAATGCATGCCTGACTTTAGGGGACCTTGCGACCTACCTACCAGGAAGGGCTCTCTGCCCCTCTCGAGTTAGCCACTTCGACTTGGAAGAGGAAACCTCGAGCATAAGGAAGAGAGAAAGCCCTTAACTTCGACTAGCCTACCACTACGAATCCTTCTACCTTAGCCTTGAGGTTGGAGGGATGAGGACCCAGCTCAACCACGAGGAAGAAAGGTAATAGCTCTGAAGTTAGAAAAACCACTTGTAGCACGCATGGCATAGAACTTCTGACTCCCACATGCCCTGCATATGGTCTTAGACCTCTGATGGCTAGGGTTACTTCAATCAAGCTTCCCCACCTCAAGGTAGATGCCCTCCAAAAAGATACCCATGAAGTGGAGGCCCACAGCAATGGTAGAAACTGAGGTATGCCAGCTCCCCTAGCTCCTCTTAGAAACGCCCAAGCAATTGCAACTTGATGCTATATGCTTACATAGGCCAGTGACAGGGCCTATGGAGCTCGAATCAAATCTTGGTGCTTAAACATGGCGAGGTAGGGGTCATACCCTAGCTCGAGGTGAAGTTTTTGGCATAAGATCTCACCCTCTACGAATTAGTTAATGCACTTTATAGGAGAGTCCAGATCAGGCAGTGATCAGCCATGTATTAAAGTTATGAGTTCTAGAAAAATTACAGCTGTAAACTAATTAATGCACATTCTATATGGATCTTCTAAGTCAGTAGGGAGAGATTTAGTCAGGTTGTAGACTCCTATAAATAGGTATGAACTTTTCTTGTACTTTGAAGTTTTCAAGGTAGCAATATACAGAAAAATTCCAGAAAAATTTCCTCTGTTCTCTATTTTTGAGCTCTGCAGCAGCAACTAATTCCTTCTAATGTCAGTATCATTCCTCTACCAGTTCTTGGAAACTACTTGCCCATTCACATTACCAAGAAATTGTTCTCAGAGCCAGGATGGCAAAATCAATTGGGCGTTATTCATCAAGCATTAGGAGCTTTTTCTACTCAAAGATAAATGCAACTGCTGGCGGATTCTCTCAATCAATGGTACCAGTACTTGCAGGAGAAAATTACGACTTTTGGAAGATCAAAATGAAGACCTTGTTGCATCACAAGGACTTTGGAGCATTGTTGAAGCTGGATATACTGAGCCTGCAGATTAAGAAACCTTAAGTGATGCCCAAAAAGAAAAGTTGAACGAAAACAGAATGAAAGATGCAAAAGCCCTACTCTTCATTCAACAAGGAGTATCAGAAGCAATTTTTCCAATAATCATTGGTGCCAGCAAAGTCAAAGAAGCCTGGAAGATTTTACAAAAAAGAGTTTCAAGGCGGTGCCAAGGTAATAAGTATCAAACTCCAATCCTCGAGAAGAGAATCTGAAAATGAAGGAGTCCGAAGGTATGAAAGATTATTTTTCAAGAATCATGAAAATTGTTAATCAAATGCGTTCAATTGGTGAAAAATTACTGATCAAAAGATTGTTGAAAAGGTACTTATCAGCTTGCCAGAAAAATATGATTATATAGTTGCTGCTATTAAAGAATCAAAGGATGTTACAACATTAACGTAGGAGTTAATGGGTTAATTGCTTGCACATGAACAAAGAAAGTTAAGGCATGCTGATAAGGCTACTGAAAGTGTTTTTCAGTCAAAACTAACATTGGGCTTGAAGAGAAAGTAGAGAAAGTGGAATTCAAGCTTCAGCAGAAGCAAAGGAGATTCAAGAGGCAGAGAAGATACAAAAGACAGAACAGATACAAGAGACGGAAGAGACTACAACTCTCCAGGGGAAGTGAGAAGACTCATGAAAAAGCTCCGAGTACCTGCAACTTCAGAACCTTTTGCAAAATTTTCCAGAAAACAAATCATTCTACTCGTGATTGTTGGTTTAGTGGAAAACTACAATGCCATAATTGCAAAAACATTTGGGCATATTGAGAAGAATTGTTGATTCAAGAAAGGTGAAATATGCAAAGCTTTTAAAAGAAAATGAAGAAGGAAAACTATTTTACTCATACCAATCTGCCACACAAAAACAAGACAATATTTGGTTCATTGGTAGTGCATACAGCAACCATATGATAGGAAAAGAGAAAACATTTCTCGACGTGGACTCCTCTGTCAAATCTCAACTAAGGATGGGGACTGGAGCCTTGGTGCAAGCCAAAGGTAAGGGTACTATTGCTATTGAAACTAAGAAAGAGACAATATATATATATATATATATATATATATATATATATATATATATATATATATATATATATATACACATACACACACACATGATGTTTTATTAGTCCCTGACTTAGAGCAAATTTGCTTAGTGTTGGGCAATTGGTTGAGAATGGATATGCAGTCCATTTTGAGGATAATCTCTGCCAAATCTATGACGAAAGTAAAGGGAGCCAATTAGTAGCAAAGGTGAGAATGGAAAAAAATAGAAACTTCCCCATTGAATTCCAATATTCTAGATGCCTTGCATTAAAAGCTAATATTGAAGATGATATTTGGTTGTGGCATAAACAAATTTGTTATTTAAATTCCGATGGTTTAAGGTTATCATATCAAAAAGATATGGTCAATGGGCTGCCAGAAATGAAGGGAGAAGCACAAATATGTGAAAAATGCATCATGGGAAAACAACACAGAAGGCCTTTTTCTAAAGCAATGACATGGAGGGCAAAAGCACCGCTGGAGTTGATTCATACTGACATATCCGGCCATATGCAGACCCCCTCTCTCAATCAAAACAGGTATTTTATTATTTTTGTGGATGATTTCTCAAAATTGACTTAGATTTATTTTTTGAAGGAAAAATCAGACACTTTTTCAATCTTCAAAAGATTTAAAGCATTTGATGAGAAGCAAAGTGGCTGCAATATTAAATTCATACGAAGTGACAGAGGAGGCGAATGCACCTCAGATGAATTTGAAGAATTTTGTAAAGATAAAGTCATTTGGAAGCAACTAACAGCTGACTATAGCCCACAGAAAAATGGGGTTGTGGAAAGGAAAAACAGGACAACCGGTGAGACAGAAAGATCTATGCTAAAAGACAAAGGAATGCCTAATGATTTTTGGACAGAGGCTGTAAACACTGCAGTATACATCCTCAACAGGTGTCCAACCAAAGCAGTCCAGAATAAGACTCCTATAGAAGCTTGGAGTGGCATAAAGCCTTCAGTAAGTCATCTTAGAATTTTTTGTTGCATTTGTTATGCTCATATTCCTGATGAAAAGAGGCATAAATTAGATAAGAAAAGTGAGAGAACTATTTTTGTGGGGTATAGTTCTGAATCAAAAGTATATAGATTATATAATCTTGAAACAAAGAAGTTAATAGCTAGTAGAGATGTTATTTTCAATTAAAAAGCATATTGGGATTGGGGAAAAAAAAAAAGAAAGTGAAGGAAATGCCTCGCGTATTTGAAGATGATCAGTAAAAAGCTCCAAGACTACTAAAAAATCTCTCAACGGACTGAAGCAGGCTCCATGAGCATGGTGTTTTCAGATTGATGACCAATTCACCAGGAGAGGATTTCACCGAAATGAAAGTGAACCAACCTTATATGTTAAGAGCAAAGGTGCGTCTGAAATTTTAATCATTTATTTGTATGTTGATGACTTAAAATTCACAGGAAGTAGAGAAGATTTGATATGGGAATTCAAAAATGACATGATGAATACTTATGAAATGAATGATATGGGGAAAATGTACTATTTTCTTGGGATGTAGATACATCAAGAAGATGGAGGAATTTTTATTTCACAACAGAAGTCTACTAAAAAAATTATAAAAAGATTCAAGATGTATGGATACAAGCCTGTCAGTACACCTTTGCAAGTTAATGAGAAGATGAAAGATGATGGAGGAAAGAAGGTAAATGCTTCAACTTATCGGAGCTTGATTGGAAGCCTATTATTTCTCGCAATTACTCAGCCAGATATTATGTTTCCAGCAAGCCTGCCATCCAGGCTCATGGAAATCCCAAGCCAAGTTCACTTTGGTGCTGCAAAGAGGGTTCTCAGATATTTGCAGTGCACACTTGATTATGGGACTCTTTACAAGGAAGTAGAAGACTCAAAGTTACCTGGGTACACTGATAGGGACTGGGTTGGATCAGTAGATGATCATAAGAGGACTTTGGGTTATGTTTTTTCCCTTGGTTCAGGCTTAATTTCTTGGCTCTCTAAAAAGCAAAAATCAGTGGCATTATCTTCTGCAGAAGCTGAGTATGCCGCAGCAGCTAAAGCAACATCACAAGCTATTTGGCTTTGAAGAATTTTGGAAGATATTGGGGAGAAACAAGAAGAAGGAACAGTGATATACTGTGAAACTATGTCAAGCATTGCAATAGGCAAGAATCCAATCAACCATGATAGAACAAAGCATATCTTCACCAAAGCACTCACTATGGAAAAATTCTAGGGTTTTTAGACATAGGTCCTTTCTTTTAGCGGTTTTGAATAATAGATCCAAGTAAAAAAGTACTAACCCGTGGGGTCCTTACAGGTTACCATTAATAGATAAAAGTCAAAATCCTTTTTTTTAAAGACGAAACTACCATCGTCATATTTAGTTTTGCTAATAATCTTTAATTCCTTTTTGAATCTTTGCTAATAATCCTTAATTCCTTTTGAATCTTCCTATTTTATCTTATTTTCAAATTTGAATTATTTAGGAAGATTAGGAAGGCAAAATTTGTTTGTTTGTTTGTTTTTTCCTTTTTTATGTTTTTTCATTTAAAATTTGAATGAAGCGTATAAATGCTAATATCTTTTAAGTGAACGTTTTCTAGACTAAATTTATATGTTCGATTCTCAATTTTATAGGCTTTAATTTGAGTTTATTATTTTTCATCCCCAATATATGTAATGAAATCTGAATGTATAAATTTATGAGAAAAAATAAAATTTATATGTTAATAAGAGTTCAAACAATTTTATATCATCCCACAATCCAAAATCCTCAAATACCAAGCCAAACCCAAATACATTTGTGATTTTTTATCCCCAACATATAGAATAAAATCTGAATGTATAAATTTCTGAAAATGCATGAAATCTATGTGTTTAAGGGTTTAAACAACTTTATGCCATCCTATAGCAACCTAAGATCCTTAATCATCAAGTTAATCCTAAATGCATTTGTGATTTTATTCCCAACATATGTAATGAAATTTAAATGTATAAATTTTTGAAAAAACATGAAATCTATATGTTTAGGGGTTTAAACTACTCTATGTCATCCTATAACCTAAAATCCTCAAACATCGAGCCAAACTCAAATGCATTTTTGATTTTTTTTGCCCAATTTACAATCAAAACTAAATGTATAAATTTTTTAAAAAGCATGAAATCTACATGTTTAATGGTTTAAATAGCTTTATGCCATCCCATGAACCAAAATCCCCAAACATCAAGCCAAAACCAAATGCATTGGTGATTTTTTATTCCCTACATAAATGAAATCCGAATGTATATATTTCTGAAAAAAACATCAAATCTATATGTTTACAGGTTTAAAAGATCTAACCTTTATGGCTCAAGAAGCGTCGGAGATGGTGATACACTCTAGCATGGGACGATACACTACAATACGAGATGATAAACTCTGATGCAATATGGTGAACTCCAGAAATATGGGCAGCACTCCACGAGCTAGCAGAGATCATGATATGGGTAGTAAAGCTTGCTTTTGTTTCCTTTCTCTGTTTTGAAATAAATACATTCCTTTGTTTACGGGTTGCCACTTGGAAAGTTATATTTATGGAATGTAGTGGCGTTTTTTGGGAATGCATATATCCTATCCGTCTTGGACTTTTTTTATTGAAGGGAAATTTTGTCCGGAAATATGAGTGAGGGACCTAATGGGTTAGCACTTTTTTCATTGGACCTAAATACCTAATATTCCAAACATTTAATATGAAGGACCTATGACTAAAAAACCCAAAATTCTATTGTCTTAGAGAAAGACTTGGAGTTGTAAGGAAAGTGCAATAAGGGGGAGTGTTGGAATTAGTTAATGCACTTTCTAGAAAAGTCCAGATCATGTAGTGATCTGCCATGTATTAATGTTATGAGTTCTAGAAAAATTACAGCTGTAAACTAATTAATGCACATTCTATGAGGTTCTTCTAAGTCGGTAGGGAGAGCTTTAGTAAGGTTGTAGACTCCTATAAATAGGTATGAACTCTTCTTGTGCTTTGAAGTTCTCAAGGAAGTAATATATAGAAAATTTCCAGAAAAATCCCCTCTGTTCTCCTCTGTTTTTGAGCTCTGCAGCAGCAACTCATTCCTTGTAATTTCAGTATCATTCCTCTACCAGTTCTTGGGCACTACTAGCCCATTCATATTACCAACAATAAAATCTATGTATGAGAATAGTATTAGAAGATACTCATCATAAAATGCAAAAGAATGAAATCAAGAATCAGTTATACAGGCAATAAAACAATCCCAGATTTTGGGTCCTTCATTTGTGTACTGTAAAACCCTTTTTAATCCATTATTTGAGTTAAACCAACCCCAAATCTCATCTAAAATTAAAATATAAAAATGGTGTGAGAACCTCACCTCTAAATGAAGCAAAAACCAAGTTGATGAAGAATAAATTCTCGTTTCTCTCTTTGGAACTTAGCTTTACTCTCAGTCTCTTTCTCTGTTTCTCGCGCATTGCGCTGTCTTTCTAATTCTCCCCACTGATTTGAGCTCCCTCACAAGTCTCTCTTGTCGCTCCTCACACCCAATATATACACGCATAAACGATCTAGTCAGCATATGCTTATATGATTTTACGTAAACATAATGTCCATAAACAATTATGAGATGCATATTTCGAAAAACTCACTATTAGATTAAATATTGTACTTATGGATGCCATGTCTGCTAAAAATCATATTGATTCAACGGTCGTTTTCTTGAAAATGTTACTGAGATAAATTGCGACAGTTTTCAACGGTCACAGTTTTTCATAGTTATATTTTGAAATTCAAACATTGAATCACAGTGATTTTTGGCATACATGACATTCACAAGTACAGTATCTAATCCAATAGTCAATTTTTCAAAATATGCGTCCCACATTTATTTATGGGTTTCATACTTACATAAGATATATAAGCATATGAAACTAGATCGATACCGTAGATCGAAACTACATTCAGCACTTTGCTTACATAAGTTATGTAGGAAAAATCCATTCAACCTCCCTTTTTTTTTTTATAGCCTCCCTTTTCTTCCTTTCTTGCATGTATGTCCAACTTGGGACAAGTACTTTCAGAAATCAACCGTTGGATTAGATGTTCCACTTATACAAATCATATAAGCAAAAAAATTATATTGATCCAACGGTTAATTTTTCACAATTTTAAGAAAAAAAATTATAAAACATAAAGAAAAATTATGAAAAACTGTTCCACTCTACCATTGGATCAATGGAATTTTTTGCATGCATGATAAGTATAAGTGGAACAACTAATCCAACAGTCGGTTTCTCAAACTACATGTTCCAAGTTGGTTAAACACACCACAGAGGAAGAAAAGGGAGGCGAGAAAAGGAGGTTAAATAGAATTGTTGAATTATGTAAGCATGAAGCCCATAGATAATTCTGCGACGCATGTTTTGAAAAACATACCGTTAGATTAGATATTGTACTCATGGATGTCTTGCATGCCAAGAATCATAGTGATCCAATATTAGAATTTTAAAATATAACTATAAAAACTATGACGACTGAAAACTATCACACTTTTCCCCAATGACATTTCTGAGAAACCAAAAATGTCATTGATAATAACAAACTTCGTATTTATGCTAATGAAGTTGTTTTTGTGCAAGAACATTGAATTGTAGCTTATATCATGTCAAGGATGCACATTCAACTTGTGAAAGCTTAAAGATCATGCAAGTACATTTATGGAGCTTAAGGTGTAACGCCGCAACTTAACATCCGTACCGACTCTTCCGGATAGGTCAATACATGTCAAGCTGAAGTTACAACATGTCCTACTCATCCGTATTTCCTCACGAGACACATGAATAATATATAATAAAATGATATGGCATGTCCTAACAATATGTCTCAATCGTCATATATAAAGCAATTCAACAAGTAATACATAATCAAAATATTCTAGTACCGACAATACACATATAATATAAAAATGCAATCACCAATGCAGAAGCAGCCTTAAATTTGACCAACAACCTTTAGCGAAGGATTTAGCTGAACCAAGAATGCAAACTCAAAGTCTACCTGCAATCTGCCGCATAAAAAGCAGGAGTGAGCCTCGAATCTCTCAATAGGAATAATATAACCTTTACCAATTAATAACAACACAGAGATACATAGGATATTTATGTAAAAACATTTATTTACAAAGTTCAACGAGTTTAGAAACCAACTAGAAATCAATGTTTAAAAGATGCGTGGAATTGCAGTGAAAAATCAAATTCTCCAGTAACAATACCAGTAACCAGTAACCAGGCATATGCCTCGCATGCGGAATGTCCCATCGCATGTGGACAATAGCCAAATAACGTCCTAGTCCATAGCATGGTGATACCGCCACACAAGGGCTCAGCATATTGCCATCGGTATGGACTTCGGCCAAATTGGCATATGCGTCACCTCAACGGGTCCCTAACATATACACTCTTGGATCGAATCATATTATAGGGCTGTTGATTCAGGCTAACAAACATTTAGCTCAACCGATCTACTACCAAATCTAGAGGACAGAGACCGTAGTCACGCCGCCTATAATATCAAGTAGGGCCATGGGCCCAAACCCCAAATGATATAATCCGATCCACATACATACATACATACATATATATATATATATATATATATATATATATATATAAATGCATGTCCTAAAACATACAATAACTATCATCATGTAATGTCCACCGGGAAGAAGAGATAAGGAGTGTTTTATGACAAATCAACTTCATCTACGCGTGGTAATAATCATAGTTACATAACCAAGGTCCATCATAAGGAGATTAGGGGAGCAACCTCAAGCTTAAACCTCTGTCATGCATGGTAACCAAATATATCCAGTAATCCAGAGCCTCAGCTCATTCATCGTATATAAAACATATCTCAAAACCATTATCATTTCCAAAAGAACAATGAATGGCATAAACGTATAGCCAATAGCATTTGTTATACATAAAAGCATTTAGAAGATGTGGTTTACTCAAATATCAATGTCGTAATCATCATTTCATAAAACAGTCAAGTCATATGCCCATCCACTCAGTTCATAATCCCATGGAAAGAAAATATCCAATTCTCACGTTTATCAAGGTTTGTCAAAAGTAAAGCATTTCCACTTGAAATCCATTAGATAACGTTTAAAACATGCCATAGTGTACACGGTTCATAACAGGTATATTCCATGTATCTAGTTGACAGAACATTAAAACAGTAGGGTTCACAAGCATTTATAAATCATATTGTTCAAAAGATGTTTAGAGTTCGTATGGTTCTCAAAGCGGTTGCAAAACAAATATATCATTATTATCAGTAAGAGGTTACTTATTCCTACCTCAATGCCACAGTGTTTCCAACCTCTTGCAGCTCCACGAGCCTCCCAACTACAATGCTCAATGCACCCACTGGAAGTGGTCCTCTAAAGAACCTTCCAAACTAGACACAACAAATAATGCAAGAAAAGAATCACAATAAAGCACCAAAAAGGTCCATAACTTCAAAAGTAAAACAGTTCGCTTTTCAAAACTGCTCACACGCGACTTCAAAAACTCAAAAATCCCGAAATAACAAACCAAAGGCCTTAAAACTTCCAAGACATATTCTTAAGAATGATTAGATGCTACACGATGAATTTCGTGGCCAAATGCCAAATGATTTGAAAGATATAAGCCAAAGAAGATAGAGTGCACACAAAGGGGCAAATATGGTATTTTACAAAATGCTTCTCTTTCCAAAATGAATTTGACTCCAAAACCAAAATATTTAGAAACTAGGTCTCACAAGCTTTCCTAGCATATAAAAATCACACAAATTCGAATCTGGATTAATGAGATACAAGCGCTTAAAGTTAAAATCATGCAGTAGAATTTTATGTAGGGTAAAATGATGCAAACAATCGACTGTCTGACTCAAACAGTCGACTGTTTGGGGCAGAAAGGTCTGGTTTGATTTTCTATATGACACAGTCGACTGTCTGGGCAAAACAATCAACTGTCTCCTCGATAAATCCAAAAATCTGGGTATTTTAAGCTACAAAACAACCTCAAAAACTTGAGATAAACCCACATAAACCCATGAAACCAACAATACTCAACTCAGCCTCACCTAATAACCCAAAACCTCACTTACAAGTCTCTTCAACCTCAAAACTCCAACCAAAACCCATTACAACCAAAGATTCATCAAAAACCCAAACTAATAACCCGTAAAACCCATTAACACACAACTTTCTTAACACCACCACAAATCCTTCAACAAATACACAAATCTATACTTAAACTGTTAGAGATATGCCCTAAAACCAATCCTAAAGAGTATTTCTATTTCATAGTATATTAATTAGAAGGTATTAATTGTCTTGTATATTTAATTATATATATGATAAAGTCCATGAATATGATAAGAGAAATATGCATCTCAAGTTGTTGAGATAGAGAGACTGATATTTCTCATAAACATTTATTCTAAGTTGTTCCTGCTCATGGGTTTATTAAAGAAGACCTTTTATAAACCACTAAGAGTAGCACAGAATTAAACTAACTCCAATGGGAGGATAGGTAGTCTTTCCTATCAGTGTAGTGACACTTTAGTTAATCTGTGGGTGCATATTAGAGAATATGTGCACTGAACATGATCTACAAGAATGTTTCTATGGAGATCAAGTCAAAAGGAATATTATTTTATTACTACACTGATAAGAAATACTATATTTTGTGGAATATATATCAAGTTGTTAAGATAAGAGTTTCACTGCATTTATCTTATTTTATTACCAGAGTGATATGTAAACAGTGAAAAGAGTTTCACTGCATTTATCTTATTGAGATTATATTTTGTGGAATATATATCAAGTTGTTAAGATAAGGTTTGACAAATAACTGTGGACACCCCATTTTTACCAATTATTTTATCATATATTTTTTAAAGTGATCGACTTGAAGAGTGGGTCATTTGATGGGGAATTGGACTTGTAAAGACCAAATTACCCAAATTATCATTTTTCGGGGAAAAGAGATAATTCATCATTTCATGCATACATTTGAATTGGAATCAATTCATTTGTATTGCATTTGATTTTTGAGGTGTCTTAGGATATCCCTGTAAATTTTCATGTCATTTTGACGAGAGCTCGATAGGTAATTAGGGTTTTTGCGACTTGATGGGCATTTTCGTCCTTTTTCTCTCGTATAATTTCCGAATGACCTCTGAATTCGAAATGGATTGTTCCGTGGAGTTTATATGGATGTGTGGAGTGTATTTGGAGTGTCAATTGAACTTTTGAATGGTTAGGGTGGATTTGCCCAAAATTGATCATACAGACAAGAATGAGTCGAATTCCAAATTAACCGTGAATTGGTCATTTTCATTAAAATCAAAGATCTTCAAAATGTGTTTTTGAGTATCAATTTCATAATAAAACCATGTTTTTAGAAGTGGTCTAAGCCTAATTGATCAATTTTACAAAACAATAAAAGGTCATATGACCAAATTTGGCACAACCGGGTCAATCGGCTAGCTTTTTACTAAAACCATTGACCATGGTCAACCATTTTTGACCCAAAACCATTCTAGGAATGTAGAGGATCAAAGCATGGTCATTTTGATACCTGGATCATTGAATTTGGATTGAAATTGAGCAAGATATGGTCAAAATATGAAAATCCCTTGAAAATGGGGCAAATTAGGGAAGGTCACACTTGGTGACCGTCCAGGCTAGGACAGCCAACCGTCCAGACTTGGATGGCCACCAGGATGGTCGACCCCTTTGAATTTGGAATTTGGGACTTTCCCACCTATTTTGCCCAACTTTGCTTGATTTTTTTGAATGAATTCAAATGTATTTCAGCTTGAAAACCCTAGGATGAACCATTCTAAACCCTAGGATGAGTTTTAGATGAATCAATCCCAACCATTCAAGGTTTTTAATCCTAACTCTATAATACACTTTGATAGAGTTAGAGAAGGAGGCTACAGGTTTTGGATTTTCGTTTTTTGGTTCATCATTGGAAGAGAGAACCAGAGTGAAGGAGAGAGAGAAGAAGAACTCAAGACTTGAAGCTTGAAAGAGATTTGTCAAGGAGAAGAAAGAATGGTAAGTGTTCTATCTTTGTTTATTTTATCTATTCTCATGTAACTCTTCTCTCTTATGTTATGGTAGAGGTTTAGTTCATCTCTGCATGAGATGAACTAACTTTCATCTTCATATGTTTGTCATGTATGACTGAATAGCTTTTTCTTACTTGTTTATGCATGATAGGATAAATTAGTTTGAGTTTAATTGTTTTGTCATTTGTTTAGTATATTTGCATGTTAGAATAAGGTATGTAGTTCATTCTTTATATAGGACAGTAGCATGTTTACATATTTTGTAACATATTAGTTTGATTAAGTAGTTATTTGTTATGATTTTATGTGAGTAAACATGTTTAGGTTGAGTTTTGTTATGATTTTATGTGAGTAAACATGTTTATGATGAGTTTTAAGATGATTTTGTGTGAGTAAGCATGTTTAGGAAGAATTTTGTTATGATTTTATGTGATCAAATATGCTTAAGATGATGTCTTAATGTATTTACAAATTGTTGAAATCTTGTGGTATTCATTTGAGAATCATGTAATATTAATGATTATGTGAGTATGTTGGTGCATTATTTTTTATATGTGATGAGTCTTGAGTCATTTTTTATACTTTTTATGATTATTTAAACACTCGATATGGATTTGATGGTTTGAATATATGAAATGTGTACGAGGGAGCGTGCAAAGGTAAGATCCTCCCCTTGTGTTTAGAATAATTGTTTAAAGCATGTTTTTGTTAGTTTTTGATATGTTTTTGAATAGTAATTTAGTCGAGCATGTTAGATTGTATGCTAGGATATTTATTTGTTGTTTTTCATGGATTAATAATGATTTTTAGGCTATTTTAAGCATGTATTCAAATCTGTCCAGATTTGAATATATGCTTTAAAGTGGCTTAATCACCATTTTTGAGCCTATTTTTATGTAGTTTCTTCATATTATCTCATAGTATATTCATGTAGGATGCATGCTAGGCCATTTTCATGATTTTTTCTTATTTTTTTAGGGTTTTTAGAATGGTTTAAAGTTTGTATTCAAATCTGTCCGGATTTGTTTATGCCTTTAAATTATTCTAAAAATTGTTTTTAGGGCCAAATCCAACTTAAAAATATGCCTAGGTTCACATAGTAGAATTAGTATGCATTTAGGAGCATTTATATGCATTGTTAGGATTGATTTCATGAATATTTGTTTATTTTCTTTAAATTTCAGCATGCATTGCATTAGTATTTTTAGGACTCTAGATTAACCTTAGGGTTAGTTAGAGACCCAAGGATTAGGAAGGTCACTTGACCTTCCCTAGGACTATCCTTTGTTGTAAAAATTATTATCTGAATTAAGTATTGTAATTGATTTAAGAGTTTATCTTCGAGAGATTTTCTAAAAAGGTTTTTAATGTGATTTTTATGAAATAAATATGATTTCTATGGAAGATTTGATTATTAAATGATTTTCAAAAGAATTTGAAGTGTTCTAAGATTTTTATCTTGGGATAAGATTCCTCCCAATATGATTTGTTTTCTTGAAATATCATTGAAAAAGATTTTCAATTGGAATTGAATTTTAAAGATAAGAATTATTTAGAATATTTGGATTTAGTGAAAGTCTTTTAATTTGAAATGATTTCAAATAAATAATTTAAAATGGATAAAAACTCTCGAAGATAGGGTTTTGAATTAAGTTGAATACTTTTAGATGATGTGGTTCATTACAATAGGAGAGTCATAGGGTAGTTGAACTACGTGGACTTTGATACTTGCTAGGTAACACTAGTAAGTTACGTAGGCGCTAATAGGGCTCAAGTCCGTCCTAGGATGCTAATGGGGTGTCCTAGGTTTTTAGGGTTTGTTTGTATATTATTTTTCTTATTATTATTAGTATAGATTATTGCATTTATATCACTATTTTGTTAGTTGATTAGATTATTTAGGATTATCTGCATTAAGATTTTAAATAACCCAAACAAATTAGAAGTCCTTTAATTAGGGCAAGGTGGGTGCCTACAAGTGAAAACTTGGAACCTTCCTACGTCGTAACCTAGCCATCGGATCCATCTCTTGTTCGTAGATTGCTTTTTTATTAAATGAAGTTTGTTTTGTTTTATTGAAAATAAAATATTTTTATGGTTTCCTTATTCCTTAAAAATAAGGTGGCGACTCATTTGTTTGTTTTCTAAAAATCCCTAATCACTCCCAGTGATGATGTGGACGAGCGGCTCCGCAAAGAGGCTAGTTCACAATAACCATACCCATGATCTTAACAGTAACATTAGGGGATGAAGGATTAAGTAACATGAAAGGTTCACATAGTTTTTCTATTCACCCAAACCTAGGGTATGTCATGATATGTTGCTAGATGCCACTCATGACTAGTGAAGGCCTAATGATAACTGTTATCATTGAGGGCAAAATTAGAATTGTTCCAATCGAACCAAAAATATAAAGTTTCTATTTTAGGGAACATGAGATGGTCTCGAACCACTACTAGGTTGGGGTGAACCTAATGGGTCACACACAAATAAAGAGCATAAGTGAGTCTTTTGAATTAAAGAGAGAAGGGAATTTCCTAATTTATAATTTAACAAAGAGCCTTATTATTAATTGTTAATAATTAAAGAGTTAAATTATAATTGGAAATAGTATTAAAAGGAAACCCTAGAGGTTCTCCATAAATACAAGTGGATGGGACATGCTAGCACTAAGCTTCCCACTCATCAAATAGAGAAAAGACAAAAAATAGAAGAGAGAAAACCCCTAGGGCCATGAGCTATAGTGGAGCACTCTTTCTCTCTCTCAATTTTTGTGCTTTCCTCTTCCCTCTTCTAGCTTGTCAAGTACAAGAGTTTAAGAGGTCTTGTGTTCGTGTGGATACCATCAGAGGCTTCATACACTTTAAAGCTCGCGACGAAAGTTACAACAAGGAATCTAAGTAAGTTTATTTAGAGTGTTTAAATATTTGTACTTGTATGCATAAACTCATGACCCTATGCTTATAACGATTCATGAATGTTTGTGATGATTGGATTCATCTTTATAAAATTTTATCATATGACTTCCGCTGCAAATCCATGTACGTCACATCCTTTCATAAACATGATCAAAAACACTTTTTAAACCATCCACATTCATCTCATATCATAGATCCAAACTTTACACAAAACCCATTTTCTTTTCTTTTAAACAACTTCAAGCCAAAAATACACTAACAAACCCACAAATTCTTATCTACACAACATACAAACATCACTCAACTCTTCCCCAAACACCACACACCTAAACACCACAAAATACAACTCCAAAACCCACCAAACGAACCACAAAGAAAAAGGAAAAAGAAGAAGAAGAAAAATGGAACAAAAAGGGAAACAAGTCTTATCTCCACTGGCCACGGCAACTCCGACGACCTCCGGCAACCTCCTCCATTCTCCCATTCTCTCACGACTGAAATGTGAAGAATGAAAGGGGTGGGGTTGGTTTATATAGTGAATGGCAAAACTGTAAATTTTGCAAATTTTTTTTTTTTTTTTAAATATTGAAATTAAAACTTGGGTTATTACATAGGGCAACCTTAAGGAACCTCTCAAGCTCAACAAGATGTGGCAATGCACCCTCCAAGCACTTTATTTGTTGTAAATTCTTTGTATTCAATTGAGAGGAGTGCTAGGCTTTATGTAAAGTTGCTTAATATGCATAAAACTTGTTAATGTCATAAACTTAGCATGTCCTTAGGTGATTACACCTCTTGAACCCTTGTTGGACTTGCTTAGGTGGCTAGAAATCGTTTAAGACCATTAGGAATGGTCATAGAATCCTTTAAACAACATATTATGGTTTTTTACACAGTCTTGAGCGATCAAGATAGTGATCGATCGATCAAGTAAATCGATTGAAGCATAGTTGGATCGATCGAGAAAGTGGCTAAAAACAACTATGGATTCTAGGTCCCCTTCGAGCAATCGAGTTTGTAACACCTCAACCTAACACCCGTACCGACCCTTCCAATTAGGTCGACACGTGTCAAAATGGAGATACAACCTGTCCAGCTCATCCATTTTCCTCACGAGAAACAAAGAAATATATATATATATATAATGCCATGTACATACATGATGTTCCAAACGTCTTATACATATATAATAAATCAAATCATAATAATGCCAACATCCCTGGCAAGTAGGATGTGCAGTGAACAATGACAAAATCCAACATCCAAATAAAGTAATATACATAATCGTAAAGATGCGATAACTAATGCAGGAACTACTATGTAGCTATCTAAAAATCCTCGGGTAGAAAATTGTGCCAATGCCAAGCATGCAACCCCAAGTCGACCTGCAATCTACCGCATAAAAAGCAGGGGTGAGCCTTGAATTGCTCAGTAGGAATAAAGTAACCTTTACTAATAACAATAATACAGTGATACATGAAATATTTTAAATAAGCAGAGTTTCCACAACGTTTATAAAACAGTAAGTAAAGCAGTTGTAAACTTATGTGGTCTTTCAATGAAAAATAATTCCCAAATAGTTCCACGTTTCCAAAAATCCATCTCAAAAACCCCATGGTATCATATCGATAGCACATGCTTTACATATCAACCATGTCCATCGCATGTCCATCGAAACCAGGCTCACTAACGTATTACAAGTAACTAGTTCCTAGCTAACAAGTCACCGGTACCAGCGTATCCGAAATCGACCACTACGAGGTCCTTCCTCTCTAGGGTACCGACCAGTTACCTTGTACGGTCAATTGTCAAGCCACTATGGGGCTATAAACTTCGGGTCCGCACTAAGGCTCCACCCAGGACCTTGTGCCCTTATAAAACTTCCCTGTGATACAAATCGAGCCCAAAACCGTATTCAGAACACTGTTCCATAAACCGTTCTCAAAGAACATCCATTTCCAAATCCCAAAACATTTCAAGGTTGTAAACTCATCCCTTTTATTCAAATTCGTAAAACAGTTCAGAAAAAGAGATATACGAGCAGAAAACCATTATTTGTCATGTTTGTGTAAATTGTGCCGCAATATGCCCTTTTGAGTTTCCAAAATCATTGTCCTTTCCAAAAGAGTTGGGAAAAGCTCAAATGTAAAGCTAACCACTTCCTTTATCCATAAAACCATTTAGAAAGTAGGGCGTACGCAAATATTGTCAAAACATATATCATTTCCCAAAAGAGTTAAGTAATATGCTCATCAATCTTGTTTATAAAACTATTGATAGAAAATGCTCAATTCCCACCTTAGTAAATAGTACGTCACTCATAAAATATCTCCAACAAAATCCTTTTTGATACAATTTAATAATCATGCCACACTGCTTTCACAATTCATAAACAAGTGTATTCCATGCATCTATTTGATAATTTGATAAACGACAGGGTTCTCAAGCATTCAATAATCATATCATTCAAAATGTGTTTAATATTCACAAAATTCTCAAAACAGCTATAAAACAATTATATCATCATTAACACTAAAGGTTATTTATCCCTACCTCATTGCAACGGTGTTTTCCAATCCTTTGTGGCTCCACGAGCCTCTCCACTGCAATGTTCAATGCACCCAATGCAAGTGGTCCTCCCGAGGACCTTCCAAATATGAGAATAACAGATAATGCAAAAGAAGAAATCAAAAGAAAGCACAAAGGATTCTAAAATCTCAAAAGTAAAACAACCCATTCCTCAAAATCCTTCACTCATGACCTTAAGGGCTGAAAACTCAAAAATGCTAATCCAAAGGTCTTAAGACTTCCAAGACATATTCCTAAGTATGATTAGGCGATGCATGTCCAATCTCATGGCTAAAAGCCAAGTGATTTAGGAGACAAGCCTCAGAAAAACCAACGGATACACAAAAAAGGTAAAACTGGCATTACCAAATTATCTCTCTCCAAAAATAACATGACCCAACAACCTCCAAATTCAGAAACTAGATCTCACAAGCTTCTCGAGCATATAAACATCGCGAAGAACAGAGTCTGGATGCAAAAGTTATGCTCGAAATGAGAATTAAGGAAGAAAATAAGGAGACTGCAAAGCCCATTACCGATAATTCACTAGGCCATTATCGGTAATGGCACCTTGCTGCCATACCAAAGAACCCCGTATTACCGATAATGCTAGGAAGCATTATTGGTAATGACTTCTCTCCGTTCAACCCAACAGCAAGCATTACCAATAATGCTCCTTAGCATTATCGGTAATGGCCACTTGGGACACATGCAGTTGAGCTCCCATGGAGTCCAACTCAATCCAACCTTCATTAAAACACCCCAAATCTTAAAAACACATAATCAAACCTTAGATCCATCAACACTAAGCCTCAAAAACCCTTGATCTTCAACCAAAACTCAAAACAAAAGACTAACCACAAAGATCCACCATGATTCATAAACAAAAACCCACAAAACCCATGGAAATTGCATGCAAGCATCAAAAGACCAAAACTTTTCCAAATCTTCCATTACACCCACGGATCTACACCCAAACCACCCTTTAAACACCAAGAACTCAGCAAAACCTAAAACAAAACCCTAAATCCACCACAAATCTGAAAATACAACAAAGAAGAAGAAAGGAAATGAAGCTAATATGCAAAAACTCACCTCTGACGACGACGGTACAAGGTTCGGCGAACTCCGACGTCCAACTTCCTCACGGCTCTTTTCCCTCTTTTCTTTCTTCACACGGCAAAAATTGGAAAATGAAGAATGATATGCTAAATTTGGGTTTTAAATACCTTGGGACATATTTGGCATTTTGAAAAGTTTAAAATGCCCCCCTTTTTTTCTAGAATAATAAAATCATTCCCAAGGCACCAATTAAATCATAAAAGTATTCAAAAATGCTTTAAATAAAATACGGGTCTTCACAGAGTTGATACCTCTATCGATCGAGAAGGTGACACATAGGCTATAACGGCTAGTTTGAGTAACTCGAGCAATCAAGGCTTAGGCTCTATTGATCGAGAAAGTGCAGATTTGACTTTTTAGCTTACTTTATGCTTTGCCACACTTATTTCAAAGAGGGTTTGACCCCCAATGGCTCTATGTCTTCTAAGGTCTATTTAAACACCTTTAAACCTCCATTGTGGGTAATGAGAATATATCCCAAGCACACCAACTAGTCATACACTTATGCAAAGTCTTTTATATATAGTAAGAAGCCTTCTATCATCTTCATTGAGGTTTAAACTTGTTTCTACATTGAAGGCAACTTAGTATGAGCTTATATTAGTTCAAATTAGCTTGTAAAGAAGCATCTCATTGTACTTTCTTCATCTTGTAATCATCTTCCGAGCTTGGGTTTTGGTTAACCTTGTGGTGCTTAAAGTTGGTCTTCAAGCAAAGGTTGATCTTGAGACTGCGAAAAGGATCATTGTAAAGGTTTGGTCTCTATCGGTCAAAGAGATCACAAAGTGGATTGGGGAATCATAGAGCTTGGTGCTTGAGGCATGGACTTAGGTTTGGTGTCGAACCATGTTAACATCGCATGTTTGCCTTCTCTATTTCTTAATTCTTGCAATTTCCTTTGCCACACTTAAGTTTGATATTTGTAAATTGCATAATTATTTGAATTGGTAATTTAGTTTTAATTTCCACATTAGTTTGCCTTAAACCCTATTCACCCCTCCTCTAGGGTCACCCTTTGGGACAACATATCCCACAATTATCTATAGGCTTCATGTTTATATAAACTTATTTATATATATATATGCAGAAGTGCAGAAATGTTTCTATCAGTATATACTGACTTTTCGTGAAAGCCAGATAAAGACGTCTTTACGTATCTTATTGTTAGCCTATCCCCACAATCTCATCAAGAATTCCTGATAAAAAGAGTGATAGGCATGGCGTGGGAGTAAGAACATCTCTATATGTCATCCTATCAGAGCATCCACTAGATCATGCCCTGTCAAGGAGTCTACATAGCGCATGCAAAGAGGCGGTATAGTAGGCACCACCGCCATATTAGCATCACCATACACTTAACGACACACCCGCTTGCCAAGATACCAGTATCTCTTTACTGGACTTTCAAACAAAACCCTCATGCAGGCAAGCTCAAAACAGTTCTGGAGAGGACCCGACATAGAGTCCTTCCATATTGCTTAAGGATCCTAGTTCACCTGAGAAGAGTTTCAAGCATTAAGAAGACTGAGTGGTCAAGAGAATGTTTCTAGTGTAAAGAGAAGAGAATACATACTAAGTCCACTATTAAGAGAGCTAAGAAGGCCTTAGCATGGGCATAGTCATGACGAGTTGACTCTGTGCCATAACAACGACCAGGGGCATATTATTGGAGAATAGGCCAGACTAGATCCTCCGCTTTGATAAGAGGATTCCCATATGAGGTACTCATACACCCATGTCTGAGAGAGATGTACAAAGGTTAGAATTCTAAGGAAATAGAATGTTTTTATGGAAAAAGAGAGAAAAAGTTCATATACCTCTCAAATAAAGGCCATCCTGCCAAAGTCTTTGCTTGTCCCTCAAGATTTGTCACACATACTTGTGTACATGGTGGCTAGTGCAACACCACGCCAATTAAAGCATTGAATATTAGACATACACTCCAAGCTGGCTAAAAGGCCAAGATAGGCTAAGTATTAAATGCCTGCAAAGAATGTGCAAAACACTAGATAAAGAAGAGAAGCCTACATAATGCATTTAGGGTCACAGTCAGGACCCTCCACCATATCATGGAATGTAGTATAAATCCAGTTGCGGTGGACCGCCTTCTTGTAGACTGGGGTGTCTACACCAAACATGCAAATCAGATACTCGCCATTTGCAAGAGCACCCTCATAGTATTCGAGGCGGTCGCCTCCCACCCTCAAGCGGGTGATCATGGTGAAGTCTATAAGGGTCATCATAATTTCCCCAAAGTCAAAAAGGAAGGTATTGGTGCTGTCCCACCATAACTCAGAAAGTGCTAGCAGAGCCTGCCCATCCTTTTGGTCCTGCAAGAGAGAGTCGATGAACTTTCCAAAACCCGCTCTTTTATATACTTTCGAGCTGAGGGCTGTAAATTCTTCATCTGGTGCCACCATTCTACAACGCCACCCACAAAAGACCGAGTGCGTATGTCAAAATTAAGCTACAAAAGAAAAAGATAAGCATAGTCAAGATTTTAAGGGAAACATAGTCTAAATATGAGAACATGTAATGGATCCATGAGCATCATTGATACATGGTTATAAATTTAAAGAGTTAACACCATGGTGTGGCTAAAAGGAAAAGCCATGCATTAGTTACATCAAGAAGATTGATACTTGGTGATAATAATTTGACACTAGTAGTTTTGTTTGGCAAATAGAGAGTTTCATATGCAATATGATTTGTGAAACTGAGGATAATAGAATTCACATGTAGCACTAGGAAAAGGTATGCTTGTTTACCATTGGAAATGGCTCAAAGTATAGATACTAAGTCATGATATTCTATTTTGTTAGAAATGTTGTCAAGCACATGACGTACACATGGTTTAAGTAAGTATTGGAAACCAATTGAGACATGATTGAATCGTCTCAATTCATGAGTATATCACTAGCATAGTGGTAGGACAAGTTTGGTTTGAAAAACCAAAATGTAAGCTCTTTTAGGAATTTTATCAAACACTTGGTGAGCCTATGGTGAAAGTGTGCTTTAATCACCATGTACTTTGGGAATGGCTAAACCCATAGAATTACATGAGAATATGTTTAGAAGGATGTGGCGTTGACAAAGGATTGAAAATCCCAAGTTTAGTTCACTTGGGAATTTTGTCAAACACTTGGTGTGCACACTTTCAAGCTTGAGAAATGCATGAAGGTGGTAACGTTAGCATCCCAAATTTCATCCCCATGGAGAGGGGAATACCAACAATCAAGATATGCAACCAAGCAATTAAATCTAGTGCAACCAAAAAGAGAAAAAAACATGGAAAAGTGCACTAACCTCTTCTTGAGAGTGGATGTAGGATAAGTGATTTTGGGGCTCCAATAGCATCACGGGTGGTATGGAATCACTTTTGGGAGCAATGTATTTGCTTTTTGTCTCATAATAAGGGTACTTTGATAGTGGATACCTTGGATGAGCCATGTTGGTGAAGATTGATGCAAGCTTGGGAAAGTTGAAAAAGTTGGGAAAATGGAGAATAAATCCCAAATGTGAGAATCAAAGGGTGAAATCCTTTACTTTGATTGTTGTTTTTGCGTTTAGAATAACACAAATTGGTGGTGAAAACCAATGGTTTTGAATGAAATCAAATTTGGAGAAGTTTGGAATTTTCTAGAGAGAAACTCTAAAAAATGGATGGGGATGAGCAAATGAGCACAAAAGTGGGAAAGTGAGGGATTTATAAGCCCAATATGTGCCCTTGCCTGCCGCTTCATCTCCCTTGTACCCAAACCCTAGCATGAGTTACTGTGTACGAAAAAAATTTGTCTTGGATTATTGTGTACTTAGAATAATTTTTACACTAATATGTTCTTTTTTTTTTGTACAAATAAATATATATATATTTTTTCTACCCTCAGTCTCTGACCTTACTGTGGGTTGGTTTTTGCAAATGCACTCACTCTTTTATAAATAGTTCTTGACATGAGAAATATTTTTTAGAATTAGGCATTACAAAGAAAGATATTCGTAACCTTGAGCCAGATTTTGGCTTTAAATGGACATGTAGTTCATCATTGGAGATTTTCTAATTAACTTGAAACGTAACCTAAATCCCTATCTGAAACATTTTCTTTAAAAGAGGTGCTCCTGAAATGAGAAAAAAAAAATAGAGGTTTAGTTTAAAATGAATGGTAACTAAAATGTTACATTGTCATGTAAGCTGAATTTGTTTGTAAAATTTGGGTGAATGGCTTAGATTAGAAGAATGTTTTAGCTCCATCTAGTGACAAGGAATTGTGAATGGCTTAGCATACCAATGCCATTGGTTTGAGGCGAAAAATGATTTCCTAGATTCAAAGGCTTCGAAAGGGGGTTGCCTGAGTTTTGAGCTAAGTGCAACTCTTTTTAGAATTCTCGGTCAAAGCAGAAAAATATTAAAAGAATATGCATATTTGAGATGTTTTGAGTTTTTTGCTCTTAATAATAACAATAATAGTAGCTTTATTTAGAATACTAGTTATGAAACTGAATGGTTCTTTGGGTTGTTCGATTGCCCCTTTGAATTTTTTTATCGCTACAACTTAAATTACTTCTAATTCAAAGTATAGAAAATAAGATGACAAAGAAAGAAAGAAAGCGAAATTCAATCCCATTAAAATCTGAAATTGAAACTGAGACTAAAATCTTGTTGTA
>JAESVK010000703.1:161062-207491 GCA_017140935.1 Hamamelis virginiana | reverse complement strand
GAAAAAATTGCACTTATACCCCTCTAATTTCTGACAATTAAAGAGACACTCCTTCTTTTAGGGAAATATAGCATTTTTCTTATTTCTTATTGGAGTATAATTGTCATTTTAATTACCATTTTAATGCCTTTACGGTTACGTCTCTTAGAGAGGGTGTTTCTATTATTATTGAAATTAATTTTCTCAGCAATTAAACAAGGAAAAAAAAAAAGGGCATAATGGACACCGCAGAGGCTTGTGAAGTGGAGGATCCCACTCACGGGTCATTCTCACAGTAATTTATTGAGAGGACATGTTGGAGATCGCTTTATATAATTCCAAAGATTAGTGGCCCACTATAAAACATTTAGTCTGAAAAGTAGACTGCAATGACAATAAAGTAAAATATTTTCACAATTTCCCCTGAAAATAAGTACGGCATCCACTACAAGAAAAAGACCCTATTGCAACCAAATTTTGCAACGGAATTGAGTGCTGTTGCAATAGGTACATTTTTGCAACGGAAAGAGCCGTTGCAACGAAGTGAACAGTTCCCCTTCCTCGATTTCTCTTCCAACCGTCGCAACATTGTGAAAATTGAATTTTTTTTTAATTTATATTATCATTGCGACGGAAAGAACCGTCACAACAATAAATATTAGTATTTTTATTAATTTATACGGTATATCAGATTAAAATATAATTTTTTAACCAAATAATCACATTTTTTGCAACCAAACACCCGTCGCAAGTTTTTCCCCCCAAAACCCACCCGCGCATCCCTCTTCCCTCTGCCCTGCCTCTCTCTCTCTTTCTCTCAATCTCGCTGTGTAGTAGATGAACAGGGCATCGAAGGAACCCTCCCACCACCGATCACCAATAGCGGCGTGCCGACCCATTTCCGGCCATCGTTGCATTGCATCTCCACCGCCATATTCCCGGCCCAATCTCTCGCTCGCCTGTCTCTCCCTCTGCAACGAACCTCACTCCAGCAACTAATGTAAGTCACTCTAGCCACGAACCTCCTCTTCCCCTCTGTTTCTCTCTCTATCCGACTTTGAATCATTCTAAAAAACCTAGGGTTTTCTAATATCTGTCAGACTGCACCAATACGCGGTTGGGTTGAAGCTCTTTAACACTCCCCCTCCTCATCCACTGTGATATGCAGCCATTCAAGCCCTTATAGAAGCATCAACATCGATAAACTAAGCTAAGGTAAGATATTGCATAATTATATATAGAAATTTTGTTTATGATTTTGATTATCAATGCTGATGCCTGTATTGGTTGCATTTGATGTGTATTTTCCTGTAATCTGTCGTCTTGTGTGTGGCCATTTCTCATACTATGACCAAGTTTATGCAGTTGTTATTATCTATTTTTTTGTAGGAGAATAGGGATTACAGCCTGAACTAAGAAAAACATGATTTGGGAACTGTAGTCATTTTGTGAAACATATTCAATTCTCTGGTGTAAGCAACTGTAGGGGCTATCTTGTCACTTTTTTGAGTTTCAAATCAGAACACCATTTTTAAACAAAATTGCCCTTATTTTCTATTTATGAGACTAAAAGTACTGCAGCAATAGCGGCATGCTATGATTATTTACTACAAGTTTTGTATTCCCAACCATGAAATTCAAAATAAAGTCAACAAAAAATCCGGTCACCTCGAGCGCTGAAAGATACATAATATACACAACTCCATAAAACATGAGCAAATACTGGCACACTAACCCCAAAGATTCTAATTGATACCACCAACCATAAGGAAGCCAGCTTACACACCAGGCTATAGTCTGTAGAGGTAAGAAGCAAAGACGAGGCCTTTTGTCTATAAGGCAAGGCACACGCATAAAGGTGTCAGCCATAAAAATCATAAATTAAAATTTATGGTCCACTTAATTAAGAAGATTTCAAAAGCAATGTTGCCTTTAAAAGGTCAGGTTTCTACTTGGACTGTGGCTCATGAGAGGATTAATAACAACGAGTTACTGCAAAGAAAGAATCCTGATATGCATCTTTCCCTTTAGTGGTGTGTGCTGTGTAGGGCTGATTCTGAGAGTTTGAATCATTTAATTCTATCCTGTCCTGTAATTACAACTTTATTGCATAAGTTGTTTCAACTGCTAGATATGTCTTGGGTGGCTTCCGTTTCCTATTATGAGATGTTGGAAATAGAGTTTCAGGTTCTTGGGAGTTCAAAAAGAGCTATTGTTTTATGGAGATATGCAGTTTTAGCTATCCTTTGGGTAGTTTGGTTTGAAAGAAATGGTGAATTTTTGAAGTTAGAAGTGATAGTATTGACAACCCATAGAATTAGTGTGTGGGGTTCTTTTTGAGCTCTGGTGTTTAAGGAATTTAAGGGTAATCTTTTGTTTGTTATCAAGGGAAATTGGGAAACCTCAAAACCACTTTTTTACTTGTCCAAAAGAGTTTTATACAAGAAAGTTTAGAAAGTTGGTGCATTTTTGCTCTATTTCCACATGAGTCAGCAGCTAACAATGAGACTCCAAATGCTGTTACTGAACTTTTACAACAGTATAAAGATGTTTTTCCACAAGAATTGCCTCTGGAATTACTTCCTATGAGAGAGATACAGCATTGTACTGATTTGGTACCCGGCTCCCCTCTTCCTAACGAGGCAGCCTATAGAATGACTCCAAAGGAAAAGGTGAAACTGAGCAAAGAAAATTTAGGTTTTTCCAAACAGTTGGACTTCATACAAGGGAAAAGATCTACAAGAGATGCTACCAGTGAATAAGACATAAAGGAAAAGGAGGAAAGAGACAGCAGGATACATATTTTGAAGAAAAATCCTAGAGAGATAGGGGGAAGAGTTGAAGAAGGGTCTATTTAAGTGATAATCATGATTGCAACACTATTTTCCAACGGAAATTGAGGGCAAGTTTCTTTAAGGGGGGAGTTATGAGATGTATATCTTTATATTTGATTTTATTATAAGGGTAGTTTAGAATATTCTGATTTTATTATAAGGGTAGTTTAGTATTTTCTTTATCTCAGGGTTATTAGTTTTATCTTCTATTTTTAGGCTTGTAATCTCTTGCTTTTATTAATTAATAGAATTGGTTTTCTCTCAAAGTCACATGGTATCAAAGCCATAACAGCAACCATCCCCCATGAAAGCAGCTTCCCCTTGTGAAGCTACCTATGGATAGAATAACAGCTTCAGGACATCATAACAGAATATCTCTCTCAATACTTATCCTTCTCCAGCCCTAATTTAGTCACCCTAGCATCCCAAACAAGCATCGAACCACCCTAACACATCCAGACAGCAGCAGCACCTTGAATCCAACTATACAAAACATTATGAACTTGAGAAATCTGGTTGAAGTGATGATGTGCAGGCTCTGAAAGAGTTCGAACCTCAACTCAATGTTTCACGGCTGATCTATACTGGGATTTACCCTTATTAGGCTATCTTGTGCAAAGTAGTTTGATAGGATCTTAGCCTGATTGGCAGATCACATGCAAGATTCACACATTTGCTATCATCATTACACATAACAGGTAACAATTCTGTCTGATGTACAAATATTTATTAGAGTTTATTAACAATCCTGGAAGAGGTTGTTTATTCATTCTGCTGAAGTGGTTGTTAGGAGAAAATTGAGGGATTATAACCTTCTTTCTGAGAATGTATATTGTGAGCCTTGACTTAATGCAATATATCACTCAGAAATTCAAATTCTAACTCAGTCCTAGCAAATAACAAATGGTGGATACCATACCTAATGGACTATTCTCTCTCTTATATATTTATTTTTTCAATTGAAAAAGGTCTACAATTGTATGGCATGAAATATATATATAAAGTTTTTGATTTCCTGAACTATGTTTGAGACCTGTGGCTCAAATTCGTGGTTATGGTGATGGTTGTTGCTTACCATAAGTCTTGATTTCATTGCTTAATTCTAGCTTTTCAGATTATTTTGGTACATTAACATTCTTTGAACTTCCACCTGTGCTTTGGTATTTTTTCTAGGATACTGACTGTGTATGAATTTTTTTATTTTATATGATTTGTCAAGTATGTTTTATTGAAATTAACTGTCACTTTATCTTATCAGGACTGTTATCTTCAAATTCGTTCCTGAGCCATTTTTTGTATCTAAGGAATTTGCAGTCTCTTTGCTGATTGCTCAACTTAAATTCGTCCCATGTTGCATAAACTATCTCTCTTGTTTTTGATGCAATGTCATTGTCTCAAGTCTCAACCAATTATAAATGTTACATCCCATATAGTTAAGTCATAAGTGTGTTTTCATCCATGAACATTTACCACAAGTTATCCTCTTCCCTTTGAATATTCATGGGAGAATTTAGGATATTTTTTAGGAAACTTTCATAAGTGTTGTCTTATTTTATTTGTATGTATCACAAGAGCATACTTAAAACACATAAATAATTTACCTAATGACACATTTAATCAAGTTCGATGGGTATGCTGCCCTTTATTTCCCAGGAAAAATGATGGTTTTGAGATATATACATAATTGGTTTCAGTATGGTTTTTTGGTGGAATTGTTTAACCTATGTTGGGTTATGGGTCGGGTCATGGCAGGGTACTTTTATTTGAACCAGGTTCAGGTTGGGGTCATCCCATCTAATATAAATTTATGTCATATAGTTGGCATTCTTCATAATTATTCAGTGACAATGTTGGCATTCTTCATAAATCATAATTCTTATTTAATCCCATATAATCCTAATTACTTCTCAAAATTTTTTAACTTACTTAATATATGTGATATAGTTGGCATTCTTCTAGGACGTTTCACATGGATAAGAGTTGGATCCATCACCACCGATGCTCTCTCGAATATCAGACTGGACTGCAAAGTTTCCTCGAATATGCATTCGCACATTCATCAACGAATGGGAAGATTTTATGTCCATGTATGAATTGTTGTAATAATAAGTGGCATGGTTCGAGCCAAGTAAAAGAACACGTACTTAACTATTAAGGGATGGGCAAAAGGTTACTCTGTTAACAAATGGTTATTTCATGGGGAATTAGATAATACTAATGACCCTGTAGATGCGTCCCTCTTTGAAGGAGATGAAATCGGGGAGTCGATGACATGCAAGGAATGTTACATGGGGCATTTGGTATATATGTTTAGTAAAATCCCAGGGTCATTATTATTATTTTTGTAGTCCCAGCCCCCAGGAATATACTACAAAACAAAGTACAAATATATTAATGATTTTGTTAAAATTTAGGATGAACAATTTGTTTGAATTGCTTGGACTACAGACATTATTTTGGGCAAATATACCTGGTTGTCATGTCCAAGGATGGTGCTTTTATTTTCAGCAGTTGGCAAGTTCTTACTCTGAATTGGTGGTGATTTTAGGGGCAAGCACTGGCGAAGATTAATATAGGTGATGTTTTGGATTCTGATGTTAATTGGGCTGGCGCATTAGATGCATTTGAAGAGGGATACATGTAATTATATCTGTTCTGTCATTTCTGTGAGATTCTATCTTCTTGGTCATATTGCTTATTTTAAATTAGAGGGTGGGTTTTCATTTTTTCAATGAGTAATGACTTATGTTGACCACAAGATTCTGGTATGCAATGTGGTAGATGATGATTTTGTTATATCAAACAATTGATGCGATCATCTCTGCTGCAGTGTTTCTTAAAAATAATGTTAATCAGTGTTGAAGACTCCCTCGTAATGGCACCAGGCAGCAGTGCAGTAGGCAGCAGGCAGCATTGCGTCTCTGCAGCAGCAGCAGCAGCCACCACCAGCAACAGCAGTACCAGGCAAGAGGTTAGAAATTTTTTTTTTTTTTTTCTAGATTTCCAGCAATATTCATACTTTTACCATAGCCTAAAACCGATTACACCGACCAAAAAAATATGCACCGAGCCGAGCCGATGACTAATGGTTTAAAGACTTTTATGGTCGGTTTTGGTTTGCCATTTTTCCAAACCGAAGGTGGTCGGTTCAGTCCAAAAATACTACCAAAACCGGCCGAGCCGGCAAAGTTGTCTCACCCTTACTTGTAGCTTTTCCTCCTATATGCTAGCATTTATATTGACATTTTTCTTCCAGTTTCTTGTATGTCTACGAGACTTTATTGAGTAGCACACTCTCTTATATTTGGAAATCTGAGTACAGGCTCGAATGCTGCAATCAGTGCTTTATTCAGCTGCAAAAGATCCAGAAAATTCTTCCAGCACTAATAAGGTAAGCATGCTGTCTTGAGTTGTCAACTTCTAAAAATAATATTAGGTTATAAAAAAAAGGATGCGGTTTTTGAGCTGCCACTGGATGTGGCTGAAACTCAATTTCTTGCCACCTCCTGTGTGCAAAAATGTTCTTAAACATCTCCCAGTGCAAATGAGGGGATGCCTATTTTGTCAGATGTAAGTTTTTCAAATCTTTTTGGGCAGGGTTTGTTAAACACTCTTATATATGGTTGCAATCCCAGATCGATTCCCCACCTCATCTTTCTAATATATGCTCTTGTGATTTCTTAATTCCCTAGTTCATGTATCGGTTAAAATGTTTACATTATAGACTATTATATTTATATCAAATAAATATTCTCTACAGTTGTTCGCACAGACAAGTTTTTGTTTTGGGGTTTTTGTCAATGTCCAACCATGCCAGTTGCCTTGTACGCTTGTCAGATGCCAACACCTCTATCCGAGTCATTGTTACTTGGGCCGCAACATATCCTCTCATCTTAACAATTAAAATTAGTTAATGTAGAATCTCATTACAACTTTGTTAATTGTAACTCATTATAATTTTGTTAATGAGAGTTTTAGTTGTGTTTTTCATCCGAAGCAGTTGAAAGTATTATAATCACTTGCATGTTTCTTAACTAATTCCAATTGTTAGTTCTAGATGGCATCTAAGTTGGATTGTGTTTGGGTGCTGGTGGCATGTCAATTTTGTCAAAGTTGATCATTTCAGAGTCCTTATGCAGCATAGCTGCTTGAGTTCCATATAAGAGACGATTTCCACGTCCTTGATGTGCATAACCCCTAAGTATGCATCCTGCTGCTACTCTTTTTGCTATTTTCTTTATTCAGTGTCCCTATCCAACCTTCAGTTATGATTTGTTGCTATGTAGAAATATATAGTTCTGTTTTGTCTGGTCAAGCTGTTCAGCGTTATGATTACTCTTGGGTGAATCTGTTTTTACAGGGTGGTACTGCAGTATGGTGCATTGGATTTCATAAAATTCAGGGTCAAGGGATTACAATTTTAGGAGGTATGGACATTGAACTAAGGCTTTTCTCTAATTACTCAATGAGATTTTACATCCAATTTAAAGCATGATCAAAATTTTCATAAATTTTACCAGTTATGTCCATGAAACAATTAAAATTTAAGTTTAAGCTAAAAACCTTGTGCATAAGGTTTTGGTATCAAAATGTCTTAACTTTCTTGGATTTCAATCTATAAGCAATTGAAGTGCGAGTCAATGTTCAAGCTTGGAATTTTATTCTCACTGTTTCCCTTGTTTTTGTGGAACATTCTGCTCGCGAGATTAGCTCCTTTTTATAATATATTGGGGCTATTGCTACTTCCACTTATTCATTTGTTTCTTTTCTTTTTCTTTTTTTAACTTATATTGCTATTCATTTATTTCAATATCACTATATCAGATATGCATGCTCCTTGAACTTTTCGTTTTATTGATTGCTGAACATATGCTCTATAAATCATGGCCAGCTTTATTGTTGTTTCCTAAGATTTTCCTGTTATATTTGTATTTATTTATTTACCTGAGTAGTATGCTTCTGGTTTTTCTGCATTTTTTTTTTTTGGTCTAGTTGTGTGTATGTTGTTTTGGTACTGGGCCTTCTATTCTGGGTATTTCTTTTGATCAATGTGGGAAGTAGTATCTCATCTATGGCGCACTCTATGATTAACAAGACACTTTACTCTTGCTCGCTTTATTTTTTTTCGCCCCCCTCAACAGGTCAAGAACTTTTGCCTCTGAATTTTAAATTAATGATGTTTAAACTTTAACTCAAATAGTTATCGTTTAACTGATGAGGTTTTGTTTACAACTTTCAGCGTGTCTTCAAGATGGAACGAGAAGAATACACAAAAGAGGAGATTGATTGGGGCTACATTGATTTTGTTGATAATCAAGATGTGATATCTCGTTATTGAAAAGGTTTTTCCTGTGTATATAGCTAATGATTGGTTATTATAAATGATGTACTTTTGCTTGGACAATTTTTGTTTTAGTGCATCTCTAGTGAAGAAATATAATCGATTATTAGTCTCAGATTTTTAGATTGATTTATTTGTTTCTGTATTGTCTACGAGCTATGAGTTAAGAGCCATTAAAATTATATTAGTTTGTATGAAATATAATCGATTGGATAGTCAGGGTTTATTTATTTTATTCAATAAGTGATGAATCATATGATTGAATTATGGTTTCAATAAAAATGGAAATAGGCTTTGTTCAAAAAGAAAAAAAAAGGGGCATTTTGCAATGGCTAATTTGAAGAATAGCTGTTGTAAATTCGTGTGGCGGAATTTCTATTGGTAGAATATCAAATTGCAACGGCAACTTTTGTGGCTAGTATATTTAAATCTTGCAACGGCAAATTCCCTCGCAACAATTATTAATAAATAGTAATAAAACCAATTAGAACTTTTTGCAACTGCATTTTCCGTTGCAAAAATCTGCATAAAATTTTGTAACAGCAAATTCCCTCGCAACAATTTTTGGTGAGAAACATGAAAATTTTTGCAACGGCAAATTCCGTTGCAAAAATGTTGCAACGGCAAATTCCGTCGCAACAAGACTTAGTGAGAAACCGAATGATACTTTTTGCAACGGCTTTTTCCGTTGCAACAATTTTGCAACGGCAAATTCTCTCGCAAAATTTGTTATGAGCTAATCGAATGTAAATTTTTTGTAACGGCATTTTCCGTTGCAAAAATTTCTTGTAACGGCATTTTCCGTTGCAAAAATCGGTATGAAATACCGTATATTCAGGTCATATCTTGCAACGGGAATTACCGTTGCTATATTTATTTTGCAACGGAAAAAGCCGTCGCAACGGTTGTAATTGTTGCGACGATAGCAATAGCGACGGACTAGCGACGGTTCTTTCCGTTGCAAGAAGCTCATTGCGACGGGAAATATGCTTAATTGCAACGGAAAAGTCCGTTGCAATAGATCATTTTTTTTGTAGTGATCAATCTAGTGCAATTCATATTCAATTTTTCCTGGTCACCACTCATATTGTTATCTCTGTCTTAAATGCATTCCAATTATCGTATTGTTAAGTGCTTATATACTGCTCATTATCATTCTTATGATCAACCAATGGACTTCAACTTTTGTCACAATCACTCCTAGTATAAAAATTTTGATATATGAAGACATGATTTAAACTCTACAGAATGTAATAAGATAGCTCTCCAAAAACGATTTTAGAAAAAGTTAACAAAAAGGCCTAAAACAATTGTAGTATATTGTATTGTTGATGTTAAAAATCGTTTTTTGGAATATGGATCGAATCAAGGGTTGAGATGATCATACAGGATGCTTGTTCAGATCACGGTCACTGGTGAGGTACCTGCCTATTAAAATCCGATGGTCAAGTTAGTCATCAGAGGAGATAGAAAGAATGAAAGAACTAGCAGGGGTTGTGAGAGCATACATTGTTCTTCTTGAGTAGTGCTCTTATGTAGTTGTTTTGGTGATTTGACGTCCGCATGATGGAGGTCATCTCAGTGGTTTAGTAACCTAATCTGTTCCATTCACTTTCAATCACATTTAATGTTTGCGTGATTAATCCATTCGGCCATTTAAGAAGGGTCTTACTTAAGCAATCATTTCGTACTTTACCTACGCTCAGATTTGGTGTCAAACGTACAATTCGCAATTGTAATAAGAACGTACTTAGACGTCCCATCAGTTATGTTCATGTCAAGTTCACCAGATCGGAATGGAATACTATAATACAGGTCGGGGTTCATGAACCACTACTCGATGGTTCAACCCTTAAATGCGTATAGTATCGCAATCGGGTATCATCATTGATCAGATGTCAAGTAATCCAATCCGACTAATTGTCATGTTTCACAACCCGGTTATCCATTAGACACGTGTTGCTCGATTAAGGACTAGTCGGATTTCACCCTCTTCAGTTGCCCCCTACTTGGGAATTTGGTATGTTTAGAGAAACTTCGCAAGTACCCATTTTCAATCAAATATATCCGATCGGGTGCCTTGGACTGTTTGTTAATTGATTCATCTCTCATAATTTATTTTGGGTCTCGATGTGACCATTCGTCAGTTCCATAAATGGAACGAGCCGTCACTCATTAATTAGCTCCACACCGCTCGAGACAACAGGTCTCTTTGAATTTCGTGATCGAGGTGATGGTTGAAGGTAGTAATGATTATGGTGATGTCATCCGTCAATTTTAGACATGTGGCGCCCATTGAGTGGTTCTCAGATGGGAGGGTTATAAAAAGGAAGAATTCTTTCTTCCCTCCTCACTTCTCTTCTTCGTTTTCGAAACCCTTGCCGAAGAGCGCCGCTGTATCACCGAAGTAAGCATTGCCTATTTTTGGGTTCTTCAAGTCACTTTTTCCAGTATTCAGGCCAATCTAAGGTACTTTCTTCCATCCATTTTCATTCTTACCGTTTAGTTTTTCTTTTTTGTTATTGTTGTGGAGATTTAGAGTCTGTTTTCTAGTTCTCCGACTGAATCCTTAATTTTTCCGACGAAACCTTTGAATTTTCCGGCAGTTTTTTAGGAACCTTTGTTAGTTTGTGGCTTCATAGTGTAATTGGTCGGGTTTATTTGTAGGAATAGCTGAGCGTGGGGGGTTTTAGAGACTAGGCTCCGCCGATCGTTCTGATGATGAGCCCTCTTCGTCGGGGTCTTCATCCGATACGTTCGAAATCGACCCGATTAGAACGTTGCCTCCTTACTTCTTGTCCAAACCCCCATTCCCATCTGTTCACATTAATTTGCTTAGGGAAGACGTGGAATCTAGGATCCGAACTAAGTATTACATTCCCGATTCGGTGAGGATCCGCATACCCGGCCCAAACATTCGTGCTACAGATAATCTATCCGGGGAGGTCTGTTTTTACGAGGAGTCCTTTTTTGCTGGGCTCAGATTTCCTTTTCAGGGCTTCATTAGGGAGACACTGCATACCTTAGGAATTTGCCCAGCCATGCTTACCTCGAACTCTTGGAGAGTTTTGATAGGGTTCATGATTTTGTGGCGGTCTAATCAGTGGGATTTGGAGTTCTCCAACCTGATGTGTTTATGCTTTGTAAAGGAGAACACCCGGGCTTCTTCGGGTTGGTGGTACATAGGGAACCGGACCAAAAGACCAGGTGTACGTGGTTTTCCATCTTCCATAAAGGAATGGAAGAATAAATACTTTTTTGTCAGCGGGATAGGATGGGAGTTTGGCGAAGGAGAAAAGACAACTTTCCCCATTCCCCTATTATGGTCTCCCCGGCCAGGTCTGATGCCCTTCTGTTTTATTCCTCTATGCATTCTTAGTTTTTATTCTGTCTTTGCTCCAACAGTTTCTTGATTTATTTTCAGCAAAGAAGTCGCATCGGTCTCCTCTTCCTTCTAATTCCCTTCTTGAGAAGTTTAGAGTGCTTAACAATACCATTCGGGAGTGGAGTCATCTCAAGTCGAGTTCAGCATATCGGGATCATTTTTTGTGGCACCAAAAAACTCCAAGGACTTGCTCCCCGATCGACCACCGTATCGAGATCGTACGATAGACGGCCAACCGATCGAAAACTTCCTCCAAGAATCACGAAATTTTAACATCGGAGGGGGTACCCGAACAGACGAAGAAAAAATATTGAAAGAGATTTGGGAGACAAGAAGTAGTAAGCGGGTAAAGAGAAAGAAGGGACACGACACCGAAGAAGGTATCCTGATCTCTATTACTTAAGCATTTTTTTTAAACGCTGCTCTTGTATTCTTAGCAGACATGATTGATCTAGATGACATCCTTGGGGCAGACGATCTAGTCCGGGACCCAACACCTCCCCCTCCTGCATCTGAGGTCGGGGAAGGTAGCCGTCCCAGGAAGAAGCAGAAAAAACGTCAGCCAGACACGGTTCCTGAGGAGACAGTTCCCGCTGGAGATGTAGAGGTTAGGGCTACTCGAACTTTCACTGGGGAATGGTTGAGTATGGGTGGCCGTGCTTTGACTGCATTGTCAATTCCGGGACTGAATAATAATAGTTCGTTGCTGGTTAACAGCCAGGCCTGCATAAATCTTCAGAGCGGGGTGTTATTTAACAATGATCAGGGGAAGAGCATGGTTTTTGAGAATCTCACCAAGCACTATGCTACCACCGCTGTGAGGGTAATGTCACTTTCTTTCAGTGAATTCTGTAATTTAAATTTTTATCGTACTGATTCATTTATTCTTTGTAGAGTGCCTTGGCCGGGTTCTATGCCATCAACCAATACAAAGAGGCTTGGAGACTGAAAAATGCTGCTGAGGAAGAGCTACGAGTCTCTAAGAGTGAGGCTGGTCGGTTGGCACAGGCCGTTTCTGACGAAAAAGGCCGATCGGGGTGCAGAAAAGGCAAAGGCTACGACAATGGAACAGTAATTTTTACGGAGGGTAGTTGATCTTGAGGCAGAGCTGATAAAAGCTTGGGATGCTGTAAATGCGGCTCGGGAGGAGGCCATTGCTGATTACAAGGCTTCTGAAGATTTTAAGCGGGCTCTGATTGGTGAAGCTAAAGGATTTCTGACGCAAGGTTTTTAGCTTGCTCGAGATTTGGTAGCCGAGCTACATCCCGAGGCCGATCTGTCTCTTGTCACTATCTAACAGGCCAGGGCTCGGAGATTGGTGCGCAAGACAGCCCCTCCAGTGGAAGCTACTACCTCTCATCAAGGCAATTCTGCGACCCCCGACGCAGTTCTGCTTGTGACCCCGAGGCCTGAGCCCAATGATGAGGAAGAATCTGTTACCTCGACTAGTCGCGAACAAACTATCAATGTCGACTAGTTTCTTCTTCGCTCTGAATTTTATGTAATTAGGGTTTTGATGCCCTTTTGGATTTCGAACATTAAGTAATGGTTAATTCAGGCTTATTTTCTTTCCGTGTTGAATGGTGACTTTTGTGATTTGTTATGATTTGTTATGGAGTTATCCTTGCCCCACAGATCAGGTCTAGATCAATCTACTACTTGATCTGTTTGCCTTGGTCGTTTTATTGTGTAGATTGTTCTAGATACAGTGGTATCTGAGGCGAAACTTTTTCTCTGACTGATCAGGTCAGGAACATTTCATGCCCCCCGATCCCCATGATCGGTTTCAATAGAATTGGGTTTTCTATTGGCCCAACATCCCTTGGGTCTTAGTAGGTTGTAGATTTATCCATTCAGTGAGAGAATTCTACAAAAGAATACCCCGATCATTGTTTTTTGGAATAAATTTAAAAACTGAATTATTAAGGCATATAAAATGTGAGCAAAAGATGAAGTATATTAAGGATGTTTATGAATTAACAAAACAAAAAATACAATTTTAAGTGATCGGGTCACTTAGCAAAATTTCAAAAAGAAAATGTTCATTGCTGTTGGTTCCAACCCGAGTCCTGGTCACTCCAACTACTGGTAATACTTCTTCAGGTGAGTGGCATTCCATGGTCGTTTCAATTGTTTTCCATCTAGATCGGTGATCCAATATGTCCCTTGTCGGGTGAAGTGTTGAACTTTGTAGGGTCCTTCCCAATTGGGTTCGAGCTTGCTGGGGTTAAGGACTTTTTTGAGAACGAGGTCTCCAGGTCGGAAGTGTCGGCTCTTGATGTTCTTGTTGTTGGCTCAAGCCATCTATTGCTTGTAAGCCTCTATTCGGGTTCTTGTAGCTTCTCCTTTTTGCTCAAGCATATCCAAATTGAACCGTAGTTCCATTTCGTTCGTATCGGGGTTAAAGGTTTCAACCCGACAGGATGGAATGCCGATTTCCACTAGAATTACTGCTTCTGTCCTATAAGTCAAAGAGAATGGGGTCTCACCAGTCGGGACACGACTTGTTGTGTGGTAGGCCCATAGCACGGATGGGAGATCATCAACCCATAGACCTTTAGATTGATCAAGTCTCTTTTCTAGAGACTGGATGATGGTTCTGTTGGTGACCTCAACCTGTCCATTTGCTTGAGGGTGACCTGGTGAGGAAAAGTTGTTTCGGATACCTAGTTTTTGGCAAAGATGTCTGAGACCATTGTTGTTGAACTGGGTTCCATTGTCAACAATCAGGGTTCTTGGGATACTGAAGCAGCAAATGATATTCTCCCAGATAAAACTGCAGATGTTGGTTTCTATGATTTGTGCCAGTGGTCGGGCTTCCACCCATTTTGTGAAATAGTCGATGATGACTACTAGAAATTTCTTTTGATCTCTTGATCGAGGAAGAGGACCGACAATATCAATGCCCCACTGGGCAAATGGCCATGGGCTGGAGATCGGGATGAGTTCAGTAGGAGGCTGATGAGGGATAGCGGCAAACCGCTGACATTTGTCGCATTTTTTAACGAGATCGGTTGCATCCTTTTCCATGTGAGGCCAATAGTAACCTAGTCTAGCAGCTTTCTTAGCAAGGGATCTGGCTCAGCATGGTTGCCGTATATGCCCTCGTGAATTTCCCTAAGGATGTATTCGGCTTAATCGGGTCTGACACATTTGAGGTATGGGCCAATAAAGGACCGTCGGTAAAGACTTCCATTTTGAATGCAATACCGGGCCGCCTTGCTTCTAATCCTTCTTGTTTCTCCCTTGTCTGGTGGAAGAGACCCTGATCTGATGTAGTTAAATATTGGATCTAACCATAAAGGATCGGGTTCTATTGAAAATATTGGTTTATCCAAAATATCAATTGATGGATACTCAGCTAGCTTGATGACCACCGATCTAGGGAGATCAGCTCGGATTACGGATACCAAGTTGGCCAATGCATCAGCGTGGCAGTTTTCTTCGTGGGGTATTTGTTCAATGGAAATGTGAGTGAACTGGTCGAAATCATCTTTCGTCTTGGTCAGGTAGCTTTGCATTTTTGGCTCTTTTGCAACGTAGCTTCCTTTGACCTGATTGACAACTAGTTGTGAGTCGCTGAATATATGTAGATGCTGAACAGATAGGTCGGCTGCCATTTGAAGTCCTGCTAATAGAGCTTCATACTCAGCTTCATTGTTGGTTGATTTAAAGCACAACCAGAGTGCTAACTCTATTTTTTCTCTTTCAGGAGATAATAGCACTATACCTGCACCTGATCCCTTTGAGTTGGATGAACCGTTAACAAACAGGCTCCAAACTAGTGGGGATGATTGTTGCTTTTTATCTTTCAAAGGAGAAGAAGATTGATCAATAGTGGGAACCTTCGTTTCATTTGTTTGCTTAATAGTTTGTGAATCAGGTGTAAATTCAGCAATGAAATCAGCCAATACTTGCCCTTTTATCGCTAAGCGTGGTCGGTATTCAATGTCAAATTCACTCAATTCAACGGCCCATTTCACAATTCTCCCCGAAGTCGCTAGACGATGAAGCACGTGCCATAATGGTTGATTTGTGAGGACCATAACTGGATTGGCTTAAAGTATTGTCTAAGTCTTCGGGCAGAGACCACCACTAAAAATGCTAACTTTTCCAGATAGGGGTAACGACTTTCAGCGCCGATCAGCACCTTACTGACGTAGTAGATAGGTTTTTGGACATTCTGATTTTCCTTGATGAGAACCGAACTGACAACAGTTAGGGAAACGCCCAAGTAAAGGAAAAGGGTTTCTCCTTGGACGGGTTTCGCAAGTAACGGAGGAGATCCCAGGTATTTTTTCAATTGTTAGAATGCGTCTTCGCAGGTCGGTGTCCAGCTGAATTTTTTATTCCAACGAAGGATGTTGAAGAATGGAAGCCCTTTCTCGGAGGATTTGGAGATGAACTGTAACACCCCCTTAGGGTAACCCAGACCCCAAGTTAGTGACAGTTACTCATCCAATTATCAAACATTTATTAAAATATCTAGTAATAATTATTATTTAACACTAAAGTTTTATTGTTATGCTCATCGACATTCATACATAATATTAGAGTTTAAGACTTAAAGTACAAACCACATTAACTAAATAACATAGAGTTCTCATATACAGTCATATGATAATAATTAAGAGGAGATTAACATATAAATAGCAACTTCTGAACTCTCGATCTTCATGTAACCCAGCTATCTTTAAGGCTCAGGATGGCCTGCGACTAAAAGAATAAGATAATAATAGGGTGAGCAAACCACAGCTCAGTGAAACACAACCACCAACTCAATCATACAAAATTTTTTAACAGTATATGGAAGCATTATCTATCCAAACTTTCCCTTTTTAGTATTCAAAATTTTAATGCTAGATGAACATCCACGTGAATTATAATTTTTATCTCCCACAAGGACTGTTAATGCATATGCTACGTGAGCTCAATGCAATGTCAGGTATTTATGAGATGCAATATGCAAACATACCTGCCCACTAGCCACCTTCCACCTGCAAAATAAAATAGAGCCTCACATGGGAAACTCATACCAATAAAGGCTTTCAAGCCTAGGGTGATACTGTCCCACTAGCAACCCTGGATGATTTCATTGTCCACATGACTCCATCACCCTACGACCTCAGCACATACCCTTTCACAGGACATGTGTGTATTATTGCCCACTTCAGGCCCAATGCCATGAGCAAATAATACATTAGTGCACTAAGTGGGAGACACAGCTCCGGTCGTATCCACGTCTCATCATATCACAATTTCAAGAAGAAGAAGAATAATAATAAATATATGCGCATGCATGAATAGATACCTCACATAATCATTATTTTTCTCACATGAATGCCGACATGTATAAGTCAAATCTCAAATGAGAAATATATGCAAGCAATTTCCACATACATGCTCAAGTATCCTCAAATTCAAAGCTTGTAAAGCATGTCCTGTGGCCATTTTCTCATTCAAGTAGAATAATTAACTCACTCAAGTAGAATAATTAACATAGACATACCAATTAAATCGAGTCCACGACTAATAACTGTTTAATGAACATATCCTAGATATTTTGAAAATTTACTAATTTAATTTAAAATAATTTCTAATTATAAGAATGTTTATAGTTATGTCCATACATATCCAAATCCTATAAAATTTACCTCTACTATTTGAATAGGATTTTAAAAGTGTTATAATAATTAAAGTCACTTGCTAAAAAAATAAATAGAATTTTGTAATATGATGTAATTTAATGGATAGTAAGCAAAAATCCAAGTGTTTGTCTTGGTATTTATTTTAATTGAAGAGTATATGATTTGGGCCTAAAGAAGCCCAAAAAGACAAAATTGATTCATGTAGCTTGTTAGTTTAATTGACCTCTTAATCCCATTAGAGTTTGTTAACCCAATCTTCAAATTAGCCCAAAAATGTCAACCCAATTAATATTGATTGAATCCATTACACAAGATAACTCACAACTATTTAAGATAGCCCAAAGCCCTTATCCCACAAGAATGAATTCAACCCACAAAGAGATAGGCCCAATATAATTCAATCTACTCACATCCAAGTTTTCTATATATGTATTACACCATAGATTCTCCCAAAAAGCATGATTTCCACTTTCGTAGTAGACCCACTCTCTCTCTCTCTCTCTCTCTCTCTATATATATATATATATATATATATATACACACACACACACATCATCTTCTTCACTTCACATACACAGGAAGCCTTATGGGTTTTTACGTTCTCTCTCCTCCATGTTAATCATTTTTACACTATTTTCTTCCCTTTTTTTTTTATCCTATGAATTTCTAGCACTAAACACTACAATATATCAAAAACTTAAAACTTTTCATGACCATAAGATTTATAAAATTTGGAAGAAAAAGTTCAATCCACCATTAACAACCTTACAAGTTTCTCACATGGGTTTAACTCATATATATATATATATCAATACATATCTAGTATTACACAAGAATTTTAATTACTTTAATATCTCATGCAACCATAGAAAATTAAAAATTATTATATGAGAGAGAGAGTGAAAGAGTCTCACCTTTAACTGAAATTCAACCGTAGTCCCTGTTATGTCAATACTGTAAAACCTCTCCTTCTCTTTTTTTTTTTTTTTTTTTTTTTTTAACAGGATAGATAGTTATATATATACATATTTCTAACCCTTTTTTTGTCACTCTCTCTCTTTCTTTCTTCTCCATGTCACCCTCTTTCTCTCTCCTATGATGTGTCTTTCCCCCTTCTCTTATATTATTTCAACACTTTCTCTCTCTAACGTGGCCTTTGCAGGTTCTTATATTTGAACCAATGAAAAAAAAAATCTACCTGTATAGATAGGAGTAAGTAACCACTTGGTTACTCTCCAATGGTAACTAAGTAGTTACCTTAACTATGTCCAAATGTTACCATTATATATATACATATATAATTACATTGTATTAATAATAAAATGCAAAATTAAGAGAAATTTACCCCATGCAAAATTTAATTATGAATAATAATAATACTAATAATAATAATAACAACAACAACCTTTTTTTTTTTTTTTTATATTAATAAAACTATGGGTCTTACATGAATCTATTTAGAGCAGCTATCCGACCCGTTAATCGTTGAACTTCTTTGATCAACTTTGGGGAGTCCATGTCCAGAAGAGCCTGTATCTGATCGGGGTTTGCTTCACTGCCCCTCTTCGTTACTAGGAAACCAAGGAATTTTCTAGATGATACTCCGAAAGAGCACTTTGTCGGGTTGAGACGCATACCGTACTGTTTGATGATTGCAAATGCCTCGGCTAGTGCCGAATGTGGTCGGGGGCTTTTAGACTTTTGACGACCATGTCATCAATATATACTTCCATGGTCGACCTGACCAGTTTCTTGAACATTTTGGTCACCATTCTCTGGTAAGTTGATCCAGCGTTCCTTAGCCCGAAGGGCATTTTTGTAAAACAAAACATTCCAAGGGCAGTGATAAAGGCCGTTTTTTCTCGATCGTCAGGGTGAAGCAAGATTTGATTGTAGCCTGAGTAAGCGTCCATAAAACTTAGCAGCTCATGACCAGCTGTAGCATTAACTAGCTGATCAATTCGGGGGAGAGGAAAACTGTCTTTTGGACAAGCTTTGTTGAGATCTTTAAAGTCTATGCATACTCTCCATTTTCCGCTTTTCTTCTTGACAACAACGCAGTTTGACAGCCAGTCCGGGTAGAAGGTCCCCCGAATAAATCCGGCCTTCAGAAGTTTTTGAACTTCTTCTTGAATGGCTTTTGTTTTTTCTTCTGAAGCCACATGTTTTTTCTGTCAAACTGACTTGAATGATGGATCCACTTTAAGCTGATGCGTGGCTATTGAGGGGTCTATACCTGGCATATCTTCAGGCCCCCAAGCAAAGATGTCCCAATTTGCCCTTAAAAAGACTGTCAGCTCTGTCTTGATCTAATCGGGTAGTTGTGAGCCGATGAAAACTGTCTTGGACTTATCGGTGGGATGAACCTGGATCTCTTCTAGACCTTAAAGAGGGGTTGAACGTGGGTTATTTTCATCCCTGAGATCTTCCATGCCATGTTCAAACCTGGTTAATTGCTGTTTGGTCGAATCGGGATTTTGTCCTTCCTTATTGCTTTGGGGCTAGGTGCTTGATGGAAGACCAATTGGGGATAGTGGGGGTGGGGGTGGCAGTTGTTGTAAGATCAGGTGGATTGCCTCTTGGGCTGACGCAATATTGAAGCATGTTCGAGCAGTTGCTTGATCGCCCTTAGCCTCACCCGTCCCGTGAATGGTAGAAAACTTCATGGAGACATGTAAGGTAGAAATTGCAGCTCCAAAGTCGTTCAAAGATGGCCTTCCAAGGATCGCGTTGTAAGCTGTCGGACAGTCAACAACAATGAACTGCGCGTCTTGGGCGGCTTGTTTGGGTGGGTCACCGATTGTGATTGTGAGATTGGCCCAACCAAGGGGGTGTATTGAAGAACCGTTGAACCCGATCAAGGGTGTCTGGATTGGTGAAAGATTAGATATTTTCCTTCCCATTCTCTCATAAGTAGTGACAAAGAGGATGTCAGCCGAACTGCTAGTGTCAACGAGTATTTTGCAAACTTCAAAGTTAGCAATAACAGCCTTAATGACTAAGGCATTATCATGAGGAAGATGGATGCCTACGAGCTCTTCTTGGGAGAATGTGAGCATGCCATATCGGGGGGGTTTCATATGAGTTAGGTAACACATATGATCGGGTGGGGTTGATCGAGCTGTTCGAGCATAAGCTTTTATGGCGGAATTGCTTTCTCCAGCTAGGGTGAAACCACCATGGATTGTGTCAATGATCCCGACAAGTCGTTGATGCAGGTCGGGTTGCTTTTGTTTTTGATCCGTTGTTTTAGCTTGGCTAGTTTCTACTCGTACCTGATCAATGAACTCCTTCAAGTACCCCTTCTTTATCAGGCTCTCGATTTCATTCTTTAAGTCAAAACATTCTTCAGTAAGGTGGCCATGATCCTGATGAAAAGCGCACCATTTGTCCTTGTTTTTTTTTTTTTTTGATCGGATCTCACCTTTTGTGGCCATTTCACAAATGGTTGCCCTTGAACTTCATTCAGGATGTGATTGATAGGCATTTTGAGGGGAGTGAAGTTGGTAACTCTTCTGACCGGTGATCTATCTTTCCTATCAACATCGGATTTTTGTTTTTTGTCAGATGGTCACTTGTCCTCCTGATCTTTATCCTTCCTCTTTTGGTTGGAGTCTCATTTCTTCTTGTCGGAGTCAAATACGTCGTCTACATCGATGTATTTTCTTGCTCTTTCAACCAATTCTGTCAGGGTCTTTGGCTCCCTTTTTGCAAAAGAGATCCTAAGACTTTTAGTCCTTAGGCCCTTCATCATGGGCGCAATGGCAACTCCCTCATTTAACACATCGATCTCCAGTAACGCCGAGCTGAATCTATGAACGTAGGCCTTCAAGTTTTTGTCTTTCTCCTGATCGATGTTGAGCAGGTAGGTAGCTGGCCTTTTTGGTCAGTGACTGCTCACAAAGTGAGCCACAAGTGCGGTGCTCAAGCTATGAAAAGAGTCAATAGATGAGGGGGCGAGCCTTTGAAACCAGGTCCTCGCAGGCCCTTTCAACATCATGGGAAAGGCCCTACACATGATCGGGTCAGGTATCCCCCTTAAGTACATATGATCTTTGAAGGTGAATACATGTTCCCTAGCATCCGTGGTCCCATCATAAGAATCAATTGCTGGAAGTTTAAACATCTCGGGGATAGATTCTTGAAGAATTAGGGAAGTGAACGGGGGGAGGTATGGACGATCTTTTCTTGATCGAATCGGGTATCCATGTGTGGATTATTCCTCTGAGTGTTTGCTGTGATCGGTCGGGTGGTTCCTACTCGAGTTTGCCTGGGAGCTGAGGATTGGGAACCTCGAGATCTCGTTTGGGCACGATCTTCTACAGGTCGGTGCCTCTGTTCAAGGTTGGTCGGTCTCCTGCGTGACCGTACTTCGGAACTGCTGTCTTCACCCTCCTGAGGACGGGGATGAACTTTTTCATGGTTAACGGGGAGAATAGATCGGTGACTTTCCTCGGCAACCCTCCGTTGTTGTGAAACGTTGTTATGTTCCATTATCCCTCGATGGATCGGGGCATTCTGGGCCTGATGTGGGATATTCACCGGGGAATGACTTTGGACTCCATTTGACATAAAGAGCTCTTGTTGGCGAGACAGGTTCTGAATGATTGAAGTCATATTCTCCATGTGCTTCTGCATGTAGAATATCTGCCGCTGAACAGGGTCATTAATCGATGAAGATCCAATCTCATGGTGAGGAGGGACATTCTCAGGGAAGATTGAAGGTTCAACTTGTTCAACGAGTGTGGGATGATCAACCTGTGGAATGGATCCGGTTAGCGGTGAGAGAGGAGCCACGGGAGGAACTTGTCCGCTGGGAGGTGGAGGAGTGCTATGTGCACCTGCAGTGATGAGTTCACCCTCATTGTTGACGCCGAAGCGAGTGACCATCATTTTGATCTGAAAGTGATGAAATTTTTTGAAGAAGGGGCGCCGAAATCAAGATTTTTCGAGCCCCACAGTGGGGGCCAAATTGTTGATGTCGAAAATCATTTTTTGGAATATGGATCGAATCAAGGGTTGAGATGATCATACATGATGCTTGCTCAGATCATGGTCACTGGTGAGGTGCCTGCCTATTAAACTCCGATGGTCAAGTTAGTCATCTGAGGAGATAGAAAGAATGAAAGAACTAGAAGGGGTTGTGACATCATACCTTGTTCTTCTTGAGTAGTGCTCTCATGTAGTTGTTTTGGTGATCTGACGTCTGCATGATGGAGGTCATCTCAGTGGTTTAGTAACCTAATTTGTTCCATTCACTTTCAATCACATTTAATGTTTGCGTGATTAATCCATTCGGCCATTTAAGAAGGACCTTACTTAAGCAATCGTTTCGTACTTTACCTACGCTCAGATTTGGTGTCAGACGTACAATTCGCAATTGTAATCAGAACGTACTTAGACGTCCCATCAATCATGTTCATGTCAAGTTCACCAGATCGGAATGGAATACTATAATAGAGGTCGGGGTTCATGAACCCCTACCGGATGGTTCAACCCTTCAATGCATATAGTATCGCAATCGGGTATTGTCACTGATCAAATGTCAAGTAATCCGATCTGACCAATTGTCATGTTTCACAACCCGGTTATCCATTAGACACGTGTTACTCGATTGAGGACTAGTCGGATTTCACCCTCTTCATGTACGTACACAAAACATTGACTTTTTTTATTATCACAAGAGTTGTCTTCTCCCTATAATACAAGGATTAATGTCTTCTCTAATTTATAATATATACGGCCAAATACCACACAGGGCCCGATTCCCATAAACTTTGATTTGCCCTCTAAACCGTTGTTCAAAGCAAGTTAGAGACATCACAAAAAAATAAAGACGAGCATGGTGCAATCTTTTATAGTAAACTCTCTCTAATGCAGCTCATTGCTCATATTCCTCTTTTCCTGCTAAAGGCTTTACTCATTCATTTCCACCTTTCAAGCTCTATATGTTTTCCATTATCCACTTTGTCATTGCGTGAACTACCAGTGCCTGCTGAATATCTTTACTCTGGCTATCGATTTGCTGCTGAATATCTGTTCTAAGTTCCTCTGTTTTGTTTAGAGGATTAAGAGCAGGGGCGGAGCCAAGGCCACCCTAGGGGGTGCCATTGCACCCCTTGCCTTTTAAAAACTTAATATTATATATATATACATATTTTATTTTATGTTATATTTATTATTCGTGATCAAATAAAATGGCACACCTTAATTTTTAGAGAATGAATGAAGGAAAAATTTATCAAAACCAAAGTTCGAGAAAATGTATATTTTTCACATCAATATGCTTATTTATAGTGGTTTTGAGTAAGTTTGAATTATGTATGCTAGTTTGAAAGCTTGGAATGTCCATCCATGAAAAATATGAAAATAGTGTACATTATTTGGCTATACTAGACTCTTTATTTTTGTTAGAATTTTTAGTTATATAATGTTGGTATATCATGAAGGAATTTGCAGTAAATTTTGGGGAATTAATTCCATGTGAATTATTTTTTGGGATTTTTTTTTATATTTGAAAACAAATACGCAAAGAAATCTATATATTGAGATAAATTATGAGAGTTATATAATTTGTAATAGGAGATTATGAGCATTTAATAGAAATTTATTTCACCCAAAAATGATTGGGAAAATGATCAATAGGCCCCTGATTATGGTCTTTTTTATCATTAAGTGCAAAGTATAATATTTTAAACTGATAGGCCCCTCCAAGTCAACTAATAAGTCAACTAATAAGTATAGATTGTTAGAATTCAACTAATAAGTATAGATTGTCTATAATACCATTTCCTTATTTTAAGCTTGATTTTAGTTAAGATATTATTTCATAATTTATTGTGATTAGATAATTTAATATTTGAATAACATCTCTTACGGATTAGGTAAGTGAGATATAGGTTTATTTTTTATTTTGAATTATATTCAGAGTATTATTGGAGACCTTTCATTGTCCAATCTCAATAATAGCCCCAACACCAGTTTTATCTGAAACCTCCATAGCTTCACGTGTTCCTTCATAGCTTCCAGTTCAAGCACTTCCATAACAACCCCAACACCAGTTTTATCTTAAACCTCCATAGCTTCACCTGTTGCTCTATAGCTTCACGTGTTCTTCCATAGCTTCCAGTTCAAGCATTTCCATTATTGTTGTTTCACGTGTTCAAGCATTCTTCCAGTTCAAGCATTTCCATTATTTTTAAGTGGCTGGTTTGTTATTCAAAAAAGGTAAGTTTTATTTTATTTTTTACATGATTTATATGCATATTTATATCTTGTTTAATTTTGTGAAAGATTTATTTTTTACAGAGATACATCTCTGTAAATTCAACTAAAATTTCCAAAAACTATCCTTGCAATAATCCTATTAACCAAACCATGCTGTGCTGCTTCACGCTAAATCATGCAGCAGATAGTTCTTCAAGATGGGTACAAAACTTGTGCTCAAGCATTGTGACAAATCCAACACTAATAGTATCTAATTAAAGTAATATGGGCATTTACTCCCTCAACCATTGGAAATACACAGAAAGCTTATAAAGCAGATTATACATATACACTTATCATTTCGTTATAATTGCGACTGGGAAAACGGATGAACCTTGACCAAATATATTAAACTTAATAGTTTCATGTTTCCTCTTCTAAAATGTATAGCTCATCATACTCTTCTCACTATGAGGTTTCACACCCACACAGAGTCATGACTCTGTGTAATAATTCAAGATTAGTAATCACGCCCACACAGAGTCATGACTCTGTGTAGTGATTCAAACTTAAAAATAACGACTACACTGTGTCACAACTCTTGGTAATGGTTCTACTTTAAAAATCATGCCCACAATGTGTCACAATTCTACTTAATAGTCTTTTCTATCAAGAGTCACGCCCACAATGAGGCATGACTAGTATTAATGTGTAAAGAACATGACAAACATAGAACAATAAGTTCAGGTCATATGTTTTGATTCGCCCCAAACAGAGTCATGTATACATGAATTATGTAGTAGGGGAAATGTCAAATGTGGTTAGTAAAAGAACAGTTCTTTTCAACCTTTTTTTTTTTTTTTTTGGGTGTATTTGACCAACTTTGGATAACTTTTTTTCCTCAATTACACACTCACATATATACTTATATCTATGTAAATTCGGAAAATATGTATAAGAAACTGTATTCTAATTCTTTGTTCTAATGTCAGATATTGCATACCTCACTTGACCTTTTGGCCCTCTTTTTATAGACGAAGATGATGATGAAATCCCTTAATTTTATCTTGATATAATCCCTTGATTTTAGGGAAGTTGATTAGGATGGACTTTCCTTTGTAAATGAATTTCAATATTTGAAATATTCCTTGATTCATGGAGATAATATTGGATAATATTCTGTTAAGTTGATTTTCTGATAATAGTGGATAGTATTGGATAATATCCTGTTAATGAAAGGGTATTTTTGTCAATTTTAATCAACTTTCACAGATACAAGTATCATCAAAAAATGCAGGGACCTATTGGTATAGCATTCTTGTACCAAGGTCCTATTGGTATAAAATCCAAAATGATTTAAAATGAGAGTTATATTCAATTGGATTTTTAAGAAAATTATTACCTTAAGAACATGTATTTGAAATTATAGTTGCGAACTCGCGAACTCGAACCAAGTATACTGAACTTGAATTAATGAACAATTTGATCTGTTGGATTCTTTGCGTCAAATAATATTACAAAATAAAATTGTATAAATTTTTATACTATTACGATTTTGACCTTAAGGGTCAATAGGTTGAACCGGCCGATCCGATCCAGATTTTACAACATATTATTTACTCTATAATACATTTACAATGGCTTTGTCAAGGAAGGTGGGTTTATTACTCATACATTTTTTTTTTTTTTTTTTGCGCCCTTCAATTTATGATTGAATGATTAGAGTTGAATCTGGGTAAATTTATCATAATACATACATGTCTACAGATAAACTCAGGATGGGTTCCCCAATAATAATGGCTTTGTGAAGTAAGTCATGCTGCCGCGGTAAGGAAGCTAACAGGGGTACATTGATCAAGCAGACAAAAAGCTAGCTGGGCTCACAACCATTACTATAGAGGACCTAATCTCCCATTGGTACGAGGAGACCCTTATCCCTCTTGCCATGAATTTTTTCATTTTCCAACTATTTTGGGTATGCAATCCAAGATATATGTCACATCATCATATCTATAAAATTCATTACAAATATGTTAGAAAGAGTAATGCTGGGATTCCAGTGAATGAAAATCGTGCCAAGGCAACCCATTTCATGGAATAAGGTCTACACTAGTCTTGTGTTTTAGTGGGATTCCCATCTACTAAGACCCACATAGGCATTGGTTAAAGTTAACCAACACTAAACCTAACTGCACCAACTAAAGTTAGCCTAGTTGGTGGGCGGGGTGGGGTTTGTGATAGTTGGTCTCCGGTTCAAGATCCAATGCTAGCATCTTGTAAATATCATTGAATTGTTGTAATTGATATACTGGCAGGTAAGTATCTCTGCTCCTATTTGCTAATGATTATCTATTCTATATTTCTATGCTCCTTTGTTCCATACAGGGGATGGAGGTACGTCCAGAAATGCTTCCTTTCTCCTGGTCACTTTAATTCCAGTGGGGAATTCAGGAAGAAGGTAAGAACTCAAAAGAAAAGAGAAATGGAGATTGTTATATTAACTACAGCAAAAATCACCGAATACTTGGTTGAGCCAATTGGGAGACAGGCTAGCTATCTGTTCTGCTACAGCAGCAACAAGAGGACTCTCGAAAGGGAAGTACAGAACCTTGGTGGCATCCAAAACAGGGTACAACATAGAGTCGATGAGGGTAGAAGGAATGGAGAACTTATTGAAGATAATGTTAACAGGTGGCTAACAAAAGTGAATGAGACCAGTGAAGAAGTGAAGAAATTCTTTGAAGATGAAGTCGAAGTAAACAAAACTTGTTTGGGTGGACGCTGCCCAAATCTGATTTCACGTTACTCGCTGAGTAGGGAAGCAAAGAACAAGGCAAGAATTGTCACTGAGCTCATACAAAAAGGATCTTTTGAAACAGTATCTTACCTTGCACCTCCAAGAGGGATAGTACATACCCCCACTGGATGTTTTGCGGATTTTGAATCGAGGAAATTCATTATTGAATAAATCATGGCAGCTCTAAATGATGACAATGTCAATCCGATTGTAATATGTGGATTGGGCGGTATAGGAAAGACGACAGCTGTTAAAGAAGTTGGTAGAAGAGCAAAAGTTGAGAACTTATTTGATGAGATCGTGATGGCAGTTATTGCGCAAACTCCAGATTTGAAAAAGATCCAAGTTGAAATTGCAGATAAGTTAGGTCTCAAGTTTGAGGAGCAGAGTTTACCTGGAAGAGCAGAGAGGTTACAGGTGAGACTAATGGGTTGTAAGAGGGTCCTTGTAATATTGAACGATGTTTGGACAAGACTTGATTTTGAGGATGTGGGAATTCCTTTTGGAGCTGCTCACAAGGGTTGCAAAGTCATGATGACGGCGTGAAATGAAGATGTATGCAAATTGGAAACCCGTAAGAGTTTCACAATCAGAGTACTATCTGAAGAAGAAGCGTTCTATCTTTTCAGGGTAAAGGCAGGCAAGTCTGTTGACTCTCCAGATCTATATCCTATAGCAAAAGATGTCAAAAATGAATGTGGAGCTTTACCAATTGCAATTGTTACTGTGGGAACTGCACTAAAAGGTAAAACCAAGCCTGTGTGGAAAGATGCACTTCTCCAACTCAGACATTCTAGCCCAGAAAACATCTCAGGAATGCAAGCAAAGGTGTATCGGAGTTCGGAGTTGAGTTATAAATTTTTTAGAGAGTCGGGAATCAAAGTCATGTTTGTTGCTTTGCTGCATATTTAAAGAAGATGATAACATTCTGATGGAAGATTTGGTAAGATATGGGATGGGGCTAGGTGTCACTGAATTAGCAGAAGCAAGAGACAGAGTACACGCATTGGTGGATAAACTTAAAAGTTGTTATTTATTGTCATATGGTGCTTCAGAAGGATGTGTCAAAATGCATGACGTAGTACGTGATGTGATCAGATCAATAGCCATGGGAGGCAAAGATGCTTTGATGTTACGACATGGTTTGGAATTGAAGGAGTGGCCAACAAAGGGTACAGCTCAACAATACACTTCCATTTCACTGATATCCAATAAAAATCAGGAGCTTTTACTTTTGGAAAGCATGGATGATTCACTAGAACCGCCTGACAATCTATTTGAAGTGATTAAGGAACTCAAAGTTTTAGAGTTGAGGAGAATGTTTATTCCATCACCACCGCCTTCACTATCAATTTTGACAAAGCTTCAAACATTGTATCTGCAAGGCTGCACACTAGACAATGTATCTGTAATTGGAGAGCTTGAGACACTTATAATTCTCAGCTTTCGTGGTTGTTCTATTAAGGAGTTACCAAGGGAAATTGGGAAGTTGACTCATCTACGATTTTTAGATTTGACAGGATGTACCAATCTTACAATAATTTCACCTGGGATCTTATCGAGCTTAATTCGACTAGAGGAACTATACATGGATAAATCTTTCGTGCAGTGGGAGGTTGAAGAAGGCAGCAGTGAAAGGCATAATGTGAACCTTGCAGAGCTTTATGCCTTGTCTGATCATTTGGTCGCTTTACAAGTTCATTTACCAATTGCCAAATTTTTGAGTCACTTTAAGAAGCTGGTTAGATTTCAAATAATTATAGGCGAATTTTTGAGTTCGAATTGGGACCAAAATAATCACATCAGGAATGACTTGATTATTAATCTTGACTCGGGGATTTCTGTTGAGAGTGGGATTAACGATCTGCTTAAGAAAACTGAAACGCTTCATTTACAAGTGCAAGGTGTGAAGAATGTTTTCAATGACACAACTGGGGAGAGTCTTGTACAGTTGAAGGCTTTAGACCTTTATTGTTGTCGTGGCCTAGAATATGTTATTGATACAGTGGATTTGGTTCAGCAAAGCATCTTCCCTATCTTGGAGTCATTGAAAAATTTTCAAGCCGATAATTTGAGAATGATATGTCACAGTTAACTTCCAGCAGGGTCTTTCAGAGAACTAAGAGACATGGATCTAAGAAACTTACCTAAATTGATACATTTGTGGAAGGGTCCCAATCAACTTGTATCCCTTGGCAACCTAAGGCATATTATAGTGATTGGCTGTAGGAAATTGGAAAATCTCTTCTCACAATCCATAGCTGCTAGTCTAGTGCAGCTCCAAGATCTACAAGTACAAGAATGTGAGATGATAAAAGATATTGTTGGAATTGAAAGAGGAAAAATAGAGTTTTATGGACTACCAAGCATCATCCGGTTCCCTAAATTAAGTCACTTGTCGCTTTATGGACTACCTAGCATCGTCGGTTTTTGCAAGAAGCTGGATGATCGAGATAGAGTTTCCTCAATTGACCACATTACTCAATGGCCTACCAAAGCTCAGGAGTTTGTGCCTGAGCAGTTTGGGTTCAGAGGGTAACCATGAATATGATGATATTGCCACACAACATCTATTCAACCAAAAGGTATGATTCTTTGTTTGAAGAACTATATTCCCTGATAGTTGCTTATTTTCTTCAAAATGTTGTCATAGATGAAATGTTTATTGATTTTTTAGAATTTTAGGAAGTGGTAATATTTCAACTGCCATCAAAATTTAGGAAGTGGTAAGATTAGGTGTATTAGTGGATTACCTCACATACAACTAGCTGCCAAACTAGCTTACATTTTCCCAACGAAGCATTTACCGCCTTTTCAAGTTATATTCTTATGGAAACATACATGTCAAATGTTTTTTGCAAGATGTTTATATCAAGCAATTTATGTGTTGAGATTTACTACTATTTTTTTTTTCACTCAATATTCACATGTCGTAGTTATTTTATAAAAGCAAGTATCACCTTCTTTTTGCATGTTGTTGAATAGGAATATTTTGGAGGTTGGTAGAAAACAATTCATTCAAATTTTGATAACAATTTGAGTTAACTATACCTAGCCATTACGATTATTACATCAGTGACTAATGCTTATAGTTACACAAATAAAACTTATGCTCACAACAGAGAAAAGGTTAAAACTTAAAATAGAACTGAGTCTGGCTGGTAGCTTTAAAAATTAGGAATGAAGAAGCTAGAAAAGAGAAATAGAACTCAGAATATTTTTCATCAGAGAACAAAAAAATAACTTAAAAGAAGGAGAAAACAGGGGAGTTGCAGAGCTGCTGTTCTTGCAATATTGACCAAAGCCACAAATTTCTTGCACAAAACAACCCTTACGGCCTTATATATATATATATATATATATACAGGAAGTCTGAGGTCAGGCCGGCCTCATTTAAAAAAAAATACGGTCATCCCATTTTGGGGGTGATGCAGGTCACAGTTTCACATTTCGACCGTTGGATATTCTATTCAGGCAGTGCTTGTCATGCCTACAAAAAATCATAGTGATCCGACGGTTGGTATCTGAGAAAACTGACTTGGAATAAAACTGTCATTTTTTTTATTATTTGAATTGCAGTTTTTTTCAAAGTTAATTTTCTCAGAAACCAACCGTCAGATCACTGTGATTTTTTGCAGGCATGACAGGCACTGCCTGAATAGAATATCCAACGGTCAAAATGTGAAACTGTGACCTGTATCACCCCCAAAATGGGGTGACCGTATTTTTTTTTAAATGAGGCCGGACTGACCTCAGACTTCCTGTATATATATATATAAGAGAAGACTCAAGAGACCACACATTAAAACATTACTGTCCTAAGCACCTTGGAAGATGAACAAACCAAAGAAGAACACTTCCTAACTGCAAACTTCAAATGATCTTTTATAGTCTTCTCTTCAATATTAATTGACAAAATTACACATCACTTTCTAAAATATATATCCGGCCAGATGTCCAAATAAATCTCTAAGTTCTCAAGTTACTTTTTATTCAAATCAAGGACAAGTCAGATGGCCCAAGACCCAAACCCATCATCTGATTGATATGTCCAACTTTAAGGATTGACTTGCTAGAAGTAAAACATAGATGAATTCAACGACGATATATATGTACCATCTTACATGCATTAATTGCTTCCCTCTGTCCCCACACACACACAAAAAGCGGGTTAAGTCTGTGTGTGAACTGAGATCCATGACGGTAAGCTGCTGTAGAGAAGTGCTGAATGTTTTTTCATCCAATTCGGTACCAAGCCTAGAGAATCTTGAAGAACTTAAAGTAAAGGAATGTGATTCATTGGAAGTGGTATTTGACTTTGTGGGAATGAATATTGAGAGAGGTCATGCAGCTGTAACACTCTCTCACTTAAACAATTTTGTGTCAAGTGATCTACCTAAGTTGATACATGTATGGAAGAAGCTCCCCCAAGGAATTCAGGGCTTTCAAAACCTAAAATAGCTAAATATTACGCATTGTGGTGGTTTGACAAATTTATTCCATACTTCCATGACCAAATGTCTTGTGCACCTTGAAGAATTATTTGTAGAAGATTGTGAAATACTGGAAGAAATAGTTGCAAGGGGAGAGGAACGAGAAGAAGAAATGATGGATAAGATTGTGATCCCTCAATTAAAAAATTTGGGACTTTCTAATCTACAAAACCTCACTAGCTTCTGTCAGGGTCTCTATGCTTTTGATTTGCCATCATTGGAGGATGTGATAGTTGAAGATTGCCCCAAAATGAAGACTTTTTCTTTTGGATTTCTAAGTACACCAAAGCTAGAGAAAGTGCAAGTAGGATTTCAACAAGAGAAGTCCTTTTGGATGGGAGACCTTAACAACACCATACAACAGCTCTTCCAAGACAGGTACGTCTTCATTCTTGATTGTAAATAACTACTATTTATGTATAGTATTGTTATATTCAGGTTAGAATTTTTTTGTTGTTATTAAATGAATTTATAAAAATAATCCCCCTCACAAAATAATCAAGGCCAATCTCAAATGTATTTTTATCTTTTTTGGACAAAAGAGTAATCTACAAACTTTAAGATGTGAGAAAATAGTTTTATCTCTCATTTGTTCTAAACCAGATCTCTCCCCTTTTATTTTTTATTTTTATTTTTATCATCTTATCTCACATTGCACTCTAAAATACATTTCTCAACCTCATCACATTTTTAAACTGAAAATTAATTTTAAAATAGTCTTCTTTTGGCATATATATATATATATGTATATATATTTTTTTCATTTTAGGTAATTTCCATGAATAATCCTAAGTTTCCAAAATATTACGCCTATGAACCCGATCCAAAACATATTACGGATATACACTTATTATTATTTTTTTGGATGAAATTATCCTTAAAATTGAAGTTTGACCAATTTGTACAGAATCACCAATTTTATGTATAATCCCAAAAAATAAACAGAATCCCCAATCCCAAATTTATCTAATAATCACTAATATTGTTAAGAATCACCAATCCACTTTATGTCACATCAACATTTAATACTTGTCATTCAATGTCCCCTGAATTTTTGTACAGGATCCCCAAAAATAAATAGAATCCTCAATCCCCAATTTATCTAATAATCACCAATATTTAATGCGGGTCATTCAATGTCCCCCGAATTTTTTGTACAGAATCCCCAATTTTATGTATAATCTCCAAAACTAAACAAAATCCCCAATCCCCAATTTATCTAATAATCACCAATGTTGTTAAGAATCCCCAATCCACTTTATGTCACGTCAACATCATGCATGTCATCCATTTAGGGTGCACTTTCCAAGAACATCAAATCAATCAAATTTTGTCTACTCTATTGGGTATTCTTAGTAATATTGTGGATTTGTGATTATTTGTAATTCTAGTGATCCTTTATAATATTGGGGATTGAGGATTATACACAAAATTAGGGATTGTGTTGATTATTGGTGACTCTTCGATTTTTTTTAATTCATCCGTACAAAAATTTTGACCATTTCAATGGTCAAATTGTAAATACTCATATAAGTGGAGGGTATTTATGTCTTAAAAAAATATTTGCGTAATTAGTTTTGGATCAGGTTCGTAGGCATTAATTTTGGAAACTTAGGATTATTCATGGAAATTGCCCTTTAATTTTTTACAAATAACTACGTTATTTATTTTTTGCTTTGCACATGCATCATGTATGCCTCGAAGTCTAGTTACTCACAATGGCAACAATTCTTTTTTTATTTCAAGGGCCTTCATCAAGTAATTTTCTTCAGAAAATATAGGTCATATTTGCTGGAGTAGATACAAACAATCTACAAGCATGGAATAAAATATTTCCGATATCCTCGATATGTCTCTGATATATCCATATCTCTAAGGGTATCGATACAATATTAAATTTACATATTTCTACCGATATTCGATCTATCATATTTTTAAATCAATATCAATATTTTCGATATGATCGATATATCTGTGTTTTGGGACCATCGAAATATCTATCTATATTGAGTGAACCTGATGATCGAGCTCCATTCAATAGTCAACGGAGAGCTAAGAGGGTTCTCTGTAACAATTTCTTTTTCTTTTTCTTTTTGTGGAGCTCTTTAATTAAAAGATGAATAATTGATAGTTTTGTTCTATCAACTAGCTAGCAGCTTCTTTATAAGATTTCACAAGTGTAAAATGAAAAAAATATAAAGAAATATTACCATACGGTTTCGGTTTACTAACACCGATTATATTTATATCTAGAGTTGTTGCAGTAATATGATTAAACAAATAGACTTCATTAAGCTTATTATTATTATTTTATGTTTTATCAAGGAATTGACGGTGAATCAAGAATTAATAGTGCCACAAGAGTATGACCAACACTCCAACAGAGAGACCAAAGTCCTTGAAAAGCCAAATATGGAGGTAAGTCCCTGGTGATTATTTACCATAATTGAGGACTATGATAGTTTTTTCCACTTGTGCAAACTCGAATGGGACGTGAACCCCTCTCTCCCTATGCAAAGGACTACATCCATGACAATATATTCATACCCACATGTATCTGTCCCTTTTCCAAGGTAAAAGCATTAAAAAGAAACATTTGATAAATGTTGTAATATTAGATAGAAAATCATCCTTATTGGTACGTCAATAAATGAGAAACTACAAGCCTAGCCAAGCATTGCCTAGCTTGGATTAATTAAACTCATGTTTATGGAATTTAACTTAATCTTGGCAAAGATTCAGCCTCATTATGGTGCAGGTAAGCTCAATATTGGCTTAACTCGGCTCCTTATGGTTTTGACAGATTTGGATTCAGCTCAGCTTGTTTTGGACATTAAAAGCACAAGCGTCCTTGGATTGAATACGACCCAAAGACTATGAATCGCATAGGAACCAGACTCCAATGCCTGTAGTTCTTAATACAACTTATTAACTATGAAATTAATGTATAAATTATATATTTTGTATCCTAACCTTGCAAAGAGCTCTTTAAGTTACACACTTACACAAGCCTCCTATCAAAAGAAAATGGTTAGAAAGAAAAATATCTAGATGAGCCTAACCCACCCACTTGATTTATTGCTTTTAAGCTAAATAAGCTTGGATTGCATATATGCCTTATGATCGATTCAGCTCAAGCTCGGTTCCTTGTAAACCAAGCTCCCAAGCAGGCCGAACCACATCAGCTTATTGATAGCCCTAACTACTTGCACTTAGAGAGGGTGTTTCTATTATTATTGAAATTAAAACGATTTTTTTTTGTAATTATCAGCAATTAAAAAGAGTGTAAATATTATTTTTTTAACAATTAAAAAAGTAAAAAAAAAGGGGCATATTGGATACCGCAGAGGCTTACGAAGTGGAAGAGCCTACTTGCGTGAACTGGTGTCACGGGTGATTCCCACGGTAATTAATTGAGAGGACATGTTGGAGACAGCTTTATATAATTTCAAAGATAAGTGGTCCACCGGAAAATATTTAGGCCCCGTTTGGATCAGGGGAATGAAAGAGCATGGAATAGAATTGGAATCAGATTTTTATTTCATTAAAAGTGTTTGGATGCTAACTGAAATTATAGGTTGGAATGACTGTCCATTCCATTACTTGTGTTTGGCAATGTTAGGAATGAAATTAAATTTTCTATAATTTTTCAATTTTATCCCTTTTCTTTAAAATAACACATCTTTCACTTCACCAAATTTTTATCTGACTATATTTAAATTAATATACATTATAACCAAGTTTGAAAATTCATATATACAAGTTTTTTGTATAAAACCAAAAATTTCATACATTCAAATCAAACCATATTGATGTTCATCAACATCAAAAACAAATTTTCCATCCATCATTCCCCAAATATAGCAATACCAAAATTCATCTAACAAAATAGAGTTGAACCCAAAATTATTTCCGTCTAAACCAAACCAAAACCAAATTCATCAATCCAAGTAGGTTCCCATTTTTTCATCAACCCAAAATGATGTCCACCTAAACCAACCCAAAACAACCAAATAACTAGAGTTTTTTTTTTAAATGGCCTTTTAAAAAAAAAAATATATGGGAGAGTGGCCCTCTAAAAAAAATATTTGGGAGAATAGCCCTCTGACCCGGTCAAAGGAATAAACCGCTGTTAGAAACAGCGGTTATTGAAATGGTAAAGGAACATCACCAGTTTTATGTTTGGGATCAATTCAACAAGGGGAATAACCCGTTCCTTCTCCCTTGAGCCAGAAAGAAACATCTTTGAAGGTTTGCATACAGTGAACGATGTCTGAGTCTGCTGTTGCTGCAGCGATCCATAACTCCCAGTATGTAGTCCCAATGACCCTCCAGTCATTGTACCTCCGAACCCACAAGTTCACCTCTCGTCTCCTTTTTCCCTTCGAAAACCTTCTCATTCACAAAACCCAACAATTCTGCCGCCAAATTAAACTCAAAAATGCCGCACCACCATGAATTATTTCCCAATTCACCAACCACACAATTCTTCTCCAGGGTTTAAATTCAAGAGTCTAAATGGTTTCCTAATTCACCAATCCACAGTTCTTCTCCAAAATTAAATTCGAAAAAATGCCATGCAAACTCAAAATCCACAATTTCCAAAATCTAAATTCAAATACGCCATACTAACTCCAAATTTTATATCCAAGTAATCCAACACCCATTGTTATTTTGCAGAGCTAAAGTCAACAATACCGCACAAATCCAAATTCATCCTCAACTCAACAAACCCACCACCAAACCACCACCAAATTGATCCCAAACAGCGGTTTGAACCTTGAACCCAGCACTAAGACAGGCATCACAAGCTGTGAGATCAACGAAATCTGGGCCGAAACCAGCATTAAGAGAAAGACAGAGACAATAGAAGAGAGAAGAAAGAGGAGAGAGAAAGAGAGAGGGAAGAGAGAGAGCTAAAAGAAGAGAGATAGAAGGAAAAAGATCTTTACCGGCGGCAACAACATATCGCCTGAGGATATGATCGCTGGAAGTTTCGAAATCACCAGCGGAAGTAGTGGAGAGACGGTTGCTCGGAGAAGATGGGTTTTTGGGGATCAGATCTTTATTTGCATCGTGTATTAATGTAAAACCGCTGTTTGAAACAGCGGTTATGCCCTTTGACCGAGTCAGAAGGCCATTATCCCAAATATTTTTTTGAGAGGGCCGCTCTCCCATATATTTTTTTTTTAAAGGCCAATTTAAAAAAAAACTCAAATAACTATGTCAAGTGAAGTATCTTGTCTACCCACTTTTTGTTCAAACTGTCAGGCATGCTAAAAGGAAGGTTAACTTTTATTGGATCTCCCGTGATATTTGACTTGCTTCAAGTATGTCATCCTCCTTCCCAAAATCCTACAGGTCATAACTGCACAAGAATAAGAATATATTCAATGTATGAATTCCAAACATATATCAACATGATGAGATAATCCAAATTAGAACCATGCTAATTTAGGCCATTAATTAAGCACTAAATATTTGACAAAATCAGGTGCTCATAATGGTATTTGTCCCCCTTTTTTTTCCCTCTTCCTGCTTCCAAGGAAAAGGGGGCCCAACGGAATAGAAAACCACCCAGCTGCATAATATAAGAAGAGCACCAGACCTCAAGCATATTGTCATTGAGAAACGACATTAGTTTCAGATTGCCAAGGCTTCATATACGCCAGTTTAAATCACAGAATTTCTGTTGCAACTTGATACACTATTCCAGACTGAAGAGCTCCCTAAAATCTTGTATTAACACACAAATTATATTTCAACTTGATACACTTAACCCCCTCTTTCATGTTGCTAGCAACATATATCTTTGAAGCAAAGGCTCCAAGTTTATATCAATGTTCTTACTTTTTTAAAAGTTTGCTCGTAACACTCCATACTAAATTAAATTATATAAAGATTGTATATTGTGATACCAAAACAGAGAACAAAGCCAACAAAAAAATAAAATAATAATTGTTTAGTTCAGTTTGAGTTATATTAATGCATTTCAGTTTCCAGATTTTGTGATAATGTATATACACAGGCCCACACATCATAATGGCCTTGAATGACTGCTGGAAAACACTTACAAATCAATATTTTCACAATTAGACCTATTCATCCTAAGGTTCTAAAAACATTCCAAATCATTAGTCAGCATCAAACATTCAAGAGCATCATCACGTAAGTAACTTCTACTAACATGTCGTTTCCTCTTCAGCTTATACTTTCTATAATGCATAAGAGCGGCGACGTAAATTCCACAAAACATATTCAAAAGATTCATCAATACACACACAAGTACTATTTTTTCCCTCGTTTCCAAAATCCTACGGGCCATAACTGCACAAGAATAAGAATATATTCAATGTTATAGACTCTGAAAAATAGAATGTTAATAGGGATTGGCCAAAAAAAATACTCTCTTAGCCTCCCAAAAGAGAATGTTAGCAAACTAGAAAACAAAATTGAATTGGTTTTATATAATATGAGAATTGACATGTACCAAATTGATCAATTCACCTCTGCAGATACATTTCTTACACAACGAAAATAATATGAGAATTAGTTTTATATGAGAATGGGAAGGCTCTACTAAAAAACTGTAGCAAGTCCCATAACCTACTTGTGTGATGAATTGGTTTTATCTCTTTCCTCTAAATTCCCACCTAAACTGAAATGTAATTTGGACCTATGGTTAAATCTCCACACACATGTCTGGTGGCCTCTTGTTGATTAGAACCCACAAAAGCATAAGCACAAGAAATCTAAATGCAAACCAGAGCAGGCAAAATTGAACTCATCCAAATTACAACGCAAATCAGAAATTCCAACAGCCCTGATAACCTAAAAGGCAAATAGATCTAGTCTGAAAAGTGACGATTTTTTTTTCTCTTTTTTTTCCCCTAAATAATTTCAAAGATTAATGACGATAAGGTGAAATATTTTCACAATTCCCCCTTACGGCATCCAACCAGTGCAGTTCATATTCAATTTTTCCTGGTCAAGGCAGCGCCACTCGTATTGTTATCTCTATCTTAAATGTATTCCAAATATCTTATTGTTAAGTGCTTATACACTGCTCATTATCATTCTTGTGATCGACCAGTGGCTACTAAATATTAAATTAATCTATACTGACAGTCCCAATCTATTTAGAGTATGTTTATATATTTTATGTACCCAATAGATAACTATACGGTACATGTTTCGAGAAATTGATTGTTGGGATAATTATATGGTACATGTTTCGAGAAATTAATTGTTGGATTAGATGTTTTGTCTATGAATGTCATCCATGCCAAAAATTACAGTGATCCAATGTAAAATTTCAAAATATACACTAGTAAAACTGTGACAATTTTTGTAACCATTGGAAAATGTTACAATTTTTCTCAGTGACATTTATGAGAACCGACCATTGGATCACTGTTATTTTTGGCATGCATGACATACATAAGTATAGTATCTAATCCAACGATAACTTTTTTGAAACATGTAAATTATCTACTAGCTTCATGCTTACATAAACTCATATAAGCATATGCTGACTTGATCATTTCTCTCTATACTAATACATAAAGAGTACTCCGTAGTACGCTAACTAGGGCCGGTCCTAAGATTTTGGATGCCCTAAGCGAGCTCCTTAAATGTTGCCCTTATTATATATTAACTTAAAAATTTTACATGTAAAATTTTAGTTCTTGAACATTAATTTCTCATAAGCTAAAACCTACAATAATCAATTCAAAAAGCGGGCTTTCAATAGACTCATCCCGAACTTCCTATCACCATTACAATTATATATATATATATATATACACACAGTAATGCTATTATCATGTCAGCCTGATGCAAAGTTGTGTCGGGTCGCTTTCATATGGCCAATTTTAGATTACATCTTGTAAAATTGACCGTTGGATTAGATGCACATCTTCTGTATGTCATGCCTGCAAAAAATCACAGTGATCCAACGATTGGTTTTTGAAAAAACTGACGTTAAAAAAATTGTGATATTTTGAAGAACAAATAAGTTGTATATTTTCAAAATGACATTTTTCAAAAACCAACTGTCGGATCACTGTGATTTTTTGCAGGGATGACATACAGAAGAGGGGCATCTAATCCAACGGTCAGTTTTATGAACTGTCATATAAAACTGGCCATATGGAGGTGACCTTTTGCGTCAAGCCGGCCTAGTAATAGCATATATATATATATATATATATATATATATATATATATATATACACAGCTTCTATTATAAGGTGCACCTTATACAACTTTGCGTAAGGTGACCTCTATAGGGCCCAATGCAAAATGGATTTTAAAAAACTGACCATTGGATTAGATGAACTGGTTAATGAATTTCTTGTTCGCCAAAAATCACAGTAATCCAACCGTCAATTTCTGAAAAATATTAAAGTGAAAAATTGTGACTTTTTTGTTCTTAAAAAATATCAAATTTGATTACAACTCTTGAATATAATTCCACAAAAATGATTATAATTCAATTATATTTTCCATAAATGTGTCAAACAAACATAGAATAATGCTACCAAGAAATTTAAAAATTAAAAAAAAAAAAAATCATATTCTAAAGGAAAATGCAACAATAAAAAATAGAGACTAAATAGTAGAACATAACCGAGTAATCTGACTAATATCATTATCTCCATCAATTACTAAAACATAGTTGACTTCTTCTTTTTATGCATTCCAAAAGGAAAAAAAAAAAAAACTTTGTACATGCCAAGAGACATATAAACATAAATGTAAAAATATTGTTTATTGTTTTATCTAATTACCTTGAAAAAAAAAATTCATACCTACAGGCCAAGTATCACTTAAATTCCTCTAAGTTATAAGCCTATAATAAAACCGTGTTTCCATTCCAAGATATCACATTTACCTTGGGTCATACACTCACAGAAAACAAAGAAAAACTATTACAAATTAATGCCCCAAACTGTTACACATTTTTATATTTTCATTCTTCTATTTAGTGTATATATATATTGTAAACATATATAGTACTCCCTCCATCCCACAATTATAGGCCAAAGTGGTCAAGGCACGCATTTTGAGGAAGCCGATTAAATATTGATTGGGCCATATTTTTTTAATTTTTTTAAATACCCTACTACTATAAGACTAGAATAGTATTTAAAGAAAAATTTGGAAAAATATGACCAAATCAATATTTAATCGACTTCCTCAAAATGCGTGCCTTGACCACTTTGGCCTATATTTGTGGGACGGAGGGAGTATATTATATACTCAAGTGAGAATGCCTTAATTTCTTGATTAAGGCATTCCCACTTATATGTCATTCCTGCCTTCTCTGCACTCTCATTATCCTGTTTATTACTATGCATGAATCATGATGTTTATACACTTCTCATTCTCATTACCATTCCTGTGGCTAGTGAATATCTCTGCACCAACCTACTGCTGATTATCCATCCTATGCCGATCCTTTGATCTATCTATATATCTATCTATCTATATGAGATAAAGGTACGTTTAAAAAAGCATTCTTATTGTAAAAGTAATAAAAAGTAAAAATAGAAGAGATAGGAGAAGAAAATGGTGTCTTGCATGTGTCTTATTCAAGGAGCCTAAGTCCTCCTTTTATAGGCTTACAAGATTGAATATGGAGAGACAAATGGGTATAGGTTACAAGCCTTAAAGCTAGAGGGGGTTACAAACCTTAAAGCTAGAGGGGGTGTTACAAGCCTTAAAGCTATAAGCTGTAGAATTGATGATAATACTCCCCCTGATGAGTATTAACTTGACTGATCACAAACACGACGCATCCCGATATCATATATCAATTTCTTGAATGTTGATGATGGCAAAGCTTTGGTAAATAAATCTGCAACATTATCACTGGATCGTATTTGCTTCACTTCAATTTCATGGCTCTTCTGGAGTTCGTGAGTGAAGAAAAACTTTGGTGAGATATGCTTCGTTCTATCGCCTTTGATATATCCTTCTTTGATTTGTTAAATAGACGCAGCATTGTCTTCATAAATTGTTGTTGGGGTGCTTGTAATCAAAGATAATTCACATGCATTTCGAATGTGTTGTACCACTGATCTTAACCACACACATTCACGGCTTGCTTCATGAAGTGCAATTATCTCAGAGTGATTAGAGGAAGTGGCAGTGAAAGTCTGTTTGGTCGATCGCCAAGAAATTGCAGTATTGCCACATGTGAATACATATCCTGTTTGTGAGCGGGCCTTATGAGGATCAGAAAGGTATCCAGAATCTGCATATCCTTTTAGTGTTGATTCCTTTGAATAAAATAAACCCAAATCTGTAGTCCCACGAAGGTAACGTAAGATATGTTTCACACCATTCCAGTGTCGTCGAGTTAGTGCAGAGCTGAATCTTGCCAAAAAATTAACTGAAAATGCAATATCTGGCCTTGTACACTGCGTTAAGTATAACAAAGCACCAATTGCACTAAGATATGGTACTTCAGGACCAAGGAGTGCTTCATTTTCTTTCTTTGGACGAAAAGGATCTTTCTTAGCATCGAGAGATCTAACAACCATTGGAGAACTTAATGGATGTGCTTTATCCATGTTAAATCGCTTCAAGACCTTTTCGATATATGTTGACTGATGTATGAGAATTCCATTAGACTTATGCTCGATTTGCAGGCCGAGACAATATTTAGTTTTTCCTAAGTCTTTCATCTCAAACTCATATCCTTCAAATATTTAGCCGCTTTTGTGAGCTCTTCAGGAGTCCCAAATAAATTTATATCATCAACATATACTGCAAGGATGCAAATCCTAATTCTGATTTCCTTATAAAAACATAAGGGCATATAGGATTGTTAATATACCCATCCTTGATCAAATACTCACTGAGACGATTATACCACATTCTTCCGGATTGTTTTAATCCATATAATGATCGTCTCAACTTAATTGAGTACATATTTCGTAGTTGTGATGTATTTACTTCAGGCAATTGAAATCTGTGGACACCCCATTTTTACCATTTATTTCTATCAAATGTCCATGCAAATGATCAACTAGAATAGCTGATCATTGGGTGAGGAATTGGCCTTGTAAAGACCAAATTGACCAAATTGCCCTTTGCTGAGGAAAAGGACAATTCATTATTTCATGTGTACATTTGGATTGGAATCAACCCATTTGTATTTCATTTGACTTTTGAGGTGTTTTAGAACATCCCTGTAAATTTTCATGGCATTCTGATAAGAGCTCGATAGGTAATTAGGGTTTTTGCGACTTGAAGGGCATTTTCGTCCTTTTTCTCGTATAATTTCCGAATGACCTCCGAATTCGAAACGGATTGTTTCATGAGGTTTATATGGATGTGGGGAGTGAATTTGGTGTGTCAATTGAGCTTTTGAATGGTTGGGATGGATTCTCCCAAAATCGATCCCGCGGGTAAGGATGAGCCGAATTAGGGTTTCGATCAAATTGACCGTGAATTGGTCGTTTTCACCAAAACAAAAGATTTTCAAAACATGTTGTTAAGTGCCAATTTCATGTTGAAACCATGTTTTTAGAAGTGGTGCAAGCCTAATTGATCAATTTTACAAAACAGAGAATGGTCATTTGACCAATTTTGGCACAACCGGGTCGATTGGCTAGCTTTTTGCTAAAACCCTTGACCATGGTCAATTGATTTTAACCCAAAAACATTCTAAAAATGTGGAGGATCAAAGCACGGTCGTTTTGAGCCCTGAACCGTCGGATTTGGATCAAATTTGACCAAAATATGGCCAAAATTCGAAGACCCTTGAATTTGGGGATCGAAATATGGAAATTCAGCACGGTGACCATCCTAGCTAGGACGGCCAACCGTCCAGCCTAGGACGGCCAGCCGTCCAGGCTAGGACGGCCACCAGCATGGCTCGAGCCAATTTTGCCATTTTTAAAAACCTTGACTTATTTTGGCCGATTTGATTGGATTTTTTGGCTTAAATGCGAAGGGATTCAGCATTCAAACCCTAGAAAGACTCATCCTAAGCCTTAGGATCGTTTTTTAAAGAATTTAATCTCAACCATTCAATGCTTTTAACCCTAACTCTATATATATTGCACTATAGAGGTTCAAAGAGGAGGAGAGAATTTTAGGGTTTGAGGAGAGAGGAGGCTACAGATTTTTGAGGCTCCTCACTCTTGCACCATTGAAGGAGTAAGAGGAAAAGGCTGAGGGCTTGGAGGAGGCTAGCTAAGAAGGAGATCGAAGGGTAAACTCTTAACCTTGACCTTCATTTCTTCATGATTTCTGGTGTAAGTTGATGAGGCTATGTTGTAAGTCCTCTTGGTTTTCATATGATATGACTTCTCTCTTTTCTTTTCATTCTACTATGAGTATGATAGGATTTAGTTTTATTCATTATTTCATGTCATATGCATGTTAGGGTTAGGTTTTCTTATTATTTTATGTTTAGCAATCATGATTAGGGTTACTTTTATTATGATTTCATGTGGTTAAATAGGTTTAGGATTAGTTTTGTTATTATTTTATGTTAGTATGCATGTTTAGGATTAGTGAATTCTATTGTGAGTCTATGTATGTATGCATGTTAAGGTTAGTATCTTGTGATTTGCATGTTAGGGTTAGTTTCTTGTGATTTGCATGTTAGGGTTAGTTTTTTTGTGATTTCATGTGTGTATGCATGTTAGGGTTAGCTTTCTTATTATTTTATGTATATATGCATGATTAGAAGTAGTTTTTTATTATTATTTTATGTAAGTAAGCATGCTTAGGATAATGTTTTAATGTGTTTGCATGATTTTTGAAATCCTGTGATGATTATATGATATCCATGATTGTGTAAGTATGTTGAAGCATTTTTATAGTGAGTCTTGAGTTTTTTTCTTTCGTGTTTTTATGATTATTTGAACACTCGATATATTGTTTGAATGTATAAATTGTGTACGAGGGAGCGTGCGAAGGTAAGATCCTTCCCTTGTGTTTAAATTAATTGTTTGAGCATACTTTTGTTAGTTTTAATGTTATTTTGTGTACTAATCTAGTCAAGCATGCTAGTTAGGATTTTTGTTCATCATTTTAAATGGATTAATTATGTTAATTAAGTCCCATAGAGTCAAGGTTCAAATCTGTCCAGATTTGAACATGGGCTTAGATGAGGCTTAAATAACATTTTTAAGCCATGATTTCATGTATATTTTATAGGTTAAATTTGTATATTATGTTAGTATGCATATTAGGGTTTTTGTTCATTATTTTCCATGGATTAAGAATGATTTTTAGGTTATTTAAAGTATGTATTTAAATATGTCCAGATTTGAATATATATTTTAAAATGGCTTTATTATCATTTTTAAGCCATGTTTTCGCATGATTATTATAGTATTCTCGTAGTATATTCATGTAGGATGCATGCTAGGTCATTAACATGATTTTTATTACTTCTTTTTAAAGTTTTTAGGGTGATTTAAAGTCCGCTTTCAAATCTGTCCGGAATTGAAAATGGCCTTAAATGACTTCTAAAAATTATTTTAGGGCCAAAACCAACTTAGAAATATGCTTAGGTTCACATAGATTAATTAGTGTGCATTTAGGAGCATTTTCATGCATCTTTAGAATTGATTACTTGTTATTTGTTTAAATTTCAGCATGCATTGCATTAGGATTTTAGGGTTTCTAGATTAACTTTAGGGCTAGTTAGAGACCCTAGGCTAGGAAGGTCACTTGACCTTCCCTAGGAATTTCCTTTGTTGTAAAGATTGCCATCGGATTTGCGGGTTTTATTTGATTTGAGATGTCGATCTTCGAGAGATTTCTAAAAGATTTTTGATGTAATATTTATGAAATAAAAATGATTTTATGAGATATTTGATTATTAATTGATTTTCAAAAGATTTGAAATATTTTAAAAGATTTTTACTTTGGAATGAAATTCCTCCCAATATGGTTTGTTTTCTTGAAATATCTTTGAAAAAGATTTTCAATTGGAATTTAATTCTAAAAATAAGAATTATTTTGGAATATTTGGATTTTATGAATATCTTTTAATTTGAAATGATTTCAAATAAATGATTTTGAATAAATGATTTTGAATAAATGATTTTGAACAAACAAAAACTCTCGAAGTTAGAGTCTTGAATTAGGTTGAAATACCTTTGATTGATGTGATCGATTACAATAGGAGAGTCCTAGGGTAGTCGAACTACGTGGACTTTGATACTTGCTAGGTGATACTAGTAAGTTACGTAGGCGCTAATAGGGCTCAAGTCCGCCCTAGGATGCCCGTAGGGTGTCCTAGGTTCTTAGGGTTTGTTTGTATATATTTTTATTTATTTATTTATTAATATAACTAATATAGATAATGCATTTATATCAATATTTTTTTTGGTTGATTAGATTATTTAGGATTATTTGCATTAAGAAATTTAAATAGCCCAAATAAATTAGAAGTCCTTTAATTAGGGCGAGGTGGGTGCCAACAAGTGAAAGCTTGGAACCTTCCCACGTCGTAACCTAGCCCCCGGATCCAACTCTGGTTTGTAGACTGCTTTTCCATTAATGGAGTTTGTTTTATTGAAAATAAAATGTTTTTATGGTTTCCTTATTCCTTAAAAATAAGGTGGCGACTCCTTTGTTTTGATTTCTAAACCCCCCTAATCACATCGCCCGGTGATGATGTGGACTCACACCACCTAAAGCCCCGTCCGCGAGGCTGGTCCACAAAATCCTTCAGGGTTGTTAATATAGGATTGTTAATATACCCATCCTT
>JAESVK010000703.1:105149-154648 GCA_017140935.1 Hamamelis virginiana | reverse complement strand
TGCCACATTTAACAACAAAATTTATCATGTCATATTTAAATTTTCAAGAAAAACTACATTCTTACAGTTATTCAAAATGTCACAATATTGCAGTCATTTTGTTTTTTAAAACCAACCGTTGGATCATCCTGATTTTTGGTAGGCATGACATTCATAAGATGAGTATTTTATCCAACGGTCGATTTTTTAAAATATATTCTGCAACTAACCCTATAGAAGCGCAGAATGTCAAAATATATAAAATTGAAGGTTTTTTGACATGTTAAATTTTGTTGTTAAATGCGGCAATGTTATTTTATTTTGTTGGCGTGTCTATGAGTTAAATAAGAGGAAAAAAACGGGTCGACCCATGGGTCGGGTAGACCCATGAAGAGATATCTTGAATGAGATATATATATATATATATATATATATATATATATAGCATGTTAAATTTTGTTGTTAAATGTGACAATTTAATTTTATTTTATTTTATTGGCATGTGTATGCATTATTTAAAATATATTATTAAAAAAAAAAAAACGGGTCAACCCATGATATATGGGTTGGTGGGTCGGGTTGGGTCGACCCATGAAAAGAGAGATCTTGAACGAGATTTGTATATATATGACAAGTTAAATTTTAATTTTAAATTCGGTAATTTTATTTTAAGTTTTTTTTTTTTTGTTGGCGTGTATATGCATTTAAAATTTTTTTTTTTTAAAAAAAAAGGTCGACCCATGATATATGGGTTTGTGTGTCGGGTCGACCCATGATATATGGGCATGGGTCAAGACATGGTACTAATTAAATAGGTATATGTCACAAACCTAAGAACATTATATAAATAGATTTAATTAGTTAGGTACCCAATGGGTGCCCATGGGTTACCCATATTCAACCCAATTATAAATGGGTTTAATTGGGTGACCCAATTATGACCCGTTTATTAAATTGTACCAACTCAAACCCAATAATGTTGGGCGGGTTGATCGGTCTGGGCCAATTTTGCCAGCCCTAGTGGCCGAGTTGTGTGGGGAAGTACCTAACTTCAATGAAGGATGAGTAAGTTTTGATTATTAATTTATGTTATTTATAAATTGGATATGAATGATATAGTGGCTATTGATGATCTAGTGGCTTAGAAATCATATCTTTGGGATATATTTATAAGGTTGTGACCTTCTATAGTAACTGTGTTGAGAATTCAGGTATGTGGGATTATTGAATTGGGGCGATGAGGCTGTGCAGAAGTATAAGAAAAGAAAAGAAAAGAAAAATATAGAATAACCGGATTCATTCCTTATTTTTTAACTTCTATTTTTTATTATTATTATTTTTTTTATTGTAGGATGTTGTTATCTTCTGACAAAGGTTTGTTTTTTGGCTGAATTTATTTGTTTCTTGATTCTAGTTCTTGGCTTCGGATTTGTCAGTGATATTTGGTTGCACCTTTTTCTTTAGGAAGTTAAGGGCACTGGTGCTGGACTCACAGCAGCGGTTCTCTTGGCCACGGTAAATTATACAGTGGATATTTGTAACTATTATAAGTTTTTTTTTTATTTTAATAAAATTATGGTAGTTTTAACGGCGGTAATGCAACATCAATTTTCTTGCATGCCCTTTGCAGTTTGCTCTGAAACATTACATTGTCCTGTTTTGATACTATTCATATATGCACATTCTTGATAAATTCTCAGTTGTTTGTTCGAAAAACAAATTGAAAGAAAATAAACTGTGATACTTGTATGGATGTCTCAAACTATTATATGAACTCTAAATTGGATGAATATGATGTGGTTCCTTTTTAGTATTGTGACTGGTATAGTTCTCCACAAATAATGCATATGAAAACAACATATTATTAAATCTTCTCTTATTTATATATTTATTTTTCCAGGTTCCATCATACGTATCTCGATCTGTGGCTGGGAGCTATGACAATGAAGCTGTAGCTATATTTGCTCTGATTTTCACTTTCTATCTTTATATAAAGGTTAGATATTGATCAAAATCAGCACATTTGATCCTTTTATGTTATAAGGTTTTTTTCGAGGAATAGTCAGATCCATTTTACTGGTTAATAGTATGACCATTCATACTTTGTTTCTCATGTATTGTACATTGGAATATTTATACGAATTATTATAATAATTAATTTACTCTTTGGAATATTTATACGAATTATTATCATAATTAATTTATTTTATTCTGACATTGATTATGTATTCTATGCAGACATTGAATACAGGATCCCTCTTTTATGCCACGTACTTTGAATGCCACATCATGGTAGGCTTTTTGTGCTTAAGTTTTTAACATTCTTATCTATCCTTCATCATATTTACATTGGTTGGTAAATTGTTTCCTCTTTTAGGTTTGCTCTTGGGGAGGATACACTTTCATTATTAACCTTATTCCAATGCATGTGCTTCTGTGCATTGTGACCGGCTGTACATTGCATATTCTCCTCTAGTAAGTATCTATGTCACTCATGAAGCATAACCTGGCTAAGGTGGTAAAAACGCTACACCCCAAAAGAGATTGCATGAGAAACCCTGTTTTCCATATACTATTATTAATCTGTGCAGCTATGTTTCTCACACTGTTATATATAATACCATTAGATGCTTAGACTGCTATCTCTTTAATTTGTGTGTGCACATGACTATGTGTGTGGGTTAATACATGGTTCTAGATAGTCTGCAAGGTCTGGGATCGTTTTCCTTTTGTTTTATTTTAAGCTCTTATTTTCCCTGTAGTTTTTTTATTACTTGTTTTAAATTACCTTCTACTGCATTAGCAAACTAGTAATTATGTTTGTTTTATATGCATTTGAACTTTTATATGTGATTTTTATAATCTGAGTTAACATGAATGATTGTCGACTTCATGAACAGGACAAGCAAGGGCTCTGCTGCTTCCATCAGCTCAAGTAAAGCAAGCAAGGCAAGAGGAATGAGGTGTCAGAGGAATAGAGGAAAAATTTGTGCTGGCAGGTATTCAAGCTTCTGAGATCCTTTTCCTCTTTTGCTGTTGTGGTTTCTCTCCAGTCACAATCTCTATCGTGATAATGACTTTATATTGTAGCCCTGGTGAGGAGATGGCTCTGTAGAGCATTTGAAGGGCATGTCTCCGACCTCAGGAGCAAAGAGCGAGCTTAATTCTTTATTGAGTTCTGCACATCTTCACTGTGATTCGTCTGTTATTTGCACTTGTTTTGAGGCTCCTTTCATAGACTGAACAGGTGCCATATTTCTTATGACCAGGTATATTTTGTTATAGAAGAGGGATCAAATATCATTGTACAGAAACTATGCAAGAACCTGGAAGAACATGGTATACTTGTGATGCCAGAGAGCTCATCCAAGTATGTTTCAATCCCTTAACATCATCTAAAATCCATGAATTGTGTGTTTTAGTAAGACTTAACAGTCCTTATTTTGGTCGTTTAGGCAAAACACTCAACTTACTTTACATGTAGAGCTTGGAAGAGTAAACATGTCCTGAATTATTTCATTTGTAGGAGTATATAAGATATGCTGTATCCCGAATCTCATCAAGCTGATGACTTATTGCTAACATGAAGGCCGTGTCGGTGTTTTATATATAATTGTCATAAAAATTATTGATTGCAAATGCGCCCTGATTCATAAAAATTATAATCTGTAAATTGTAAACCAACCAGGAAAATTTAAGTACTTTCCTGGTAAATGTTCCATTGAAGATGCCAACTAGGTCGTTAGTATGGTCTATTGGTGGTGATCCTGTAGACTTTGGTTCGAGTCTCCTTGTGGGCTCGAACACTGTCTTCACCTTTTGCAAACTCCCATTTCTCCTTTCTCTTCTCCCGCTTTCCAATTATCTACTAAAAAAATTTCACATTGCCCATGAGTCATGTGATATGAAAGTACTAGAATTGGTATCCGGAACAAATTTTTTAACATTAGGCTTGCTCCATTGTTCAAAGAGCAAAAATGTTTTGCCAAATTTTACCATGTCCTGAATTTAAATTTGTCTGAATTCTTTAACTTTGCTGAATTAATGGCTGCAAATGCTTTGTTTTTTCCTTTTCCCAAATTTATTGGACCTATTGAATCATCTGTATTTTCCTTGAATGTCAGCAAATTTTTTTTTTTTTCAAAATTTTTAGAAGCCTAATTCTATGACCTTCTCCCCTGAATTTCCTTAATATCAATTTACATAAAGTCAGTAGAATTGTATTCTCCCTAAATTTTAAATCAACTTGAATACCTTCAAATTAGCAGGAGTACAAAAATCCTGGGAGTAATTGGTTTTAATGCATTTGACAGTCTGAATTTTGGGATCTAATTTATAACAAAGTGCACTAGAAACCTCAACTTTTTCTTTATTATAATTCCCATCCAAAACCATGGTTTCCTAGAAATCTTACTTGATTACCCACCCATCTTTCATACACACACACACACACAAACACAAACACACACACACACACATATCTTGTTTTGGTTTTCTTTTCTTTTTATTATTTTGAGAATTTGAGGGGTTGGTGGATTGGTGGAGGGGGTCAACAAGTTTTAATAAAAGAAAAACTTCCTTTCCTCCTATGCAGCAGCCCATCAACGAAAGTCAGTGATTGATGGTGCTCACCTCTAATAACTTCTGCAGTGAAATTTTGTTTTGGGCATTCTAGGGTGTCTGATTAGGGTTGGGGAGTGGGGTTGGGGTTTCACAATTTCAACGCTCTGTTTGGATCTCATAAAGAATGAGAGAAAGGAAAGGAAATGAAAATACTGAAATTTGCTTAAAAATCAAATCCTTTCTAAAGTATTTTTGCTCTTTTACTGCCCTTTCCCTCAACATTTTTGAGTTCCAAACAAAGGCCAAGCGATTCTCTGCAATCCCTTTACTTTTCATTGAATACATCTCTGTAGAATAGTAAACTCTTCAAGTCTTGAAGTTTTGAGATTGGGGAGTCAATTAGTCATGCAATAAGAAATGAGCATGGTTCAAAGTCGCGGTCGCGGACAACTCGTCGCGTCTCGGGCGAGATGCAACTTTAGGCATGAAATAATGTTCAAAAAAATTTTAAAAAATCATAGAAAATTCAGAAAAAATCAGGCAATTAAATTAGAACTATCAAACAAGCAAAATAAATGGCTTAGAGTGCTTGATATGACTTAAAACATAAAAAAAGGCGCTAGCACACTGAATTGCAGCATTGAAATACATATATTATTATCTTTTGCATGATTTATGATTTAGCACATCAAATGTCCATTCAAGTTCAACTTTTTCTAGTATTTCATTGGCAAAAAGAATAGGTAAACACATACCAGTTCCTTTTCAACGATACGTGGAGTGGCGATGATGTTGAAATCCTTCTCCCTCTCCTTCATATTGTCGTGGTAAATACTGAGGTCCAAAGAAGAATGAGAAAGAGAAGCCTTCGCCTGTATCCTGTGAAGAGTGGCCACTAGAATTCTATTGATAGATTTGTTGGTTGGGTGGATAAATAATCTGTGTGCCACTGCTACTGGAGCCATAACCACCATCAAAATAACCCATAGACCCACTTGAGGCTCGGTCGAGATATCCATAACCACCACCACTACTACTGCCATAAGATCCACTACCATGGTGATAATGTCTATCCCAATCATAGTAACCACCAGTGCTAGTGCTGGTAGATAGTGGTTCTCCATAACTTATTTGCGTCACGGGATTTCTAGGATTTCTTGGAGGCGGAGCATTCGGACGATCCTGACAAACTCTACCAGAAGTAGCACTGCAACGAGATCTCCGCAATGGGGGCGATGGCTGTGATGAGGATGGTTGCCCATATCCTAAATGCATTCTGCCCATTTGAACATCAAGTGTAGGCCCCGTGGTACCTGGTTGACCACCCAGCCCTTGCCGTCTCCGCATGACTTCCTCGTATGCATGATCAGGTGTATCACTATCCTCACTTGGAAAACCAACCAATTGATCCCAATACCTTCTCCGTGCATCAGCAGGATTCGTCTTCGGCGTTCTTGTTGACTTTGGTCGAAATCCATGATCTGTATCTTGTGTGGCATAGAACCTGTTACGCCCTTTTTGCCATGTCAGGGTTTCAACTTGGGTCGAATCCGGATAACTACCACCACCACGACCATCATACTCATCCTCGTCACCATTATCTCTACCACCACTAAATCCCCCACCTCCGCCTCCACCTTCACCTCCACTATCACTAGATTCACTGCCACTACCAGAATTTTCCTCTTCTGAGTTTCCCTAATAAACCCCCTTTCCACAACTTGTCTGTGAATCCCTAGCATCCCGTGCTCGCTCGCTAATGCGAGGTTCAGCACTACCACTTCGCCCTTGCCCTCGTGAACGACTACTACCTCCAATTTCATCTTCATGGTCATCATCCCCACCCAATTCCTGGATACCCTCCTGTAACCATTCATCAGTAGGACTGAACAAAAGTTCTTCAAACTCCCGAATCCATGAATCCAATATGTCTTCATCCGTAAAGATATGGTTCAGGTTAATTGGATTGTAGTAGTCATCATCCTCTTTCCTTGTCAAGAGGTTCCTCACTTGAAGGCGCAAATTGTAGTGTACATACACGAGTTGCTCTAATTTTTTCATACCTAGGCGGTTTTGAATTTTTGTATGGATTAAGGCGAATGTGCACCAGTTTCTTTCACACCCTGATGAGGAACATGTTTGGCTAAGCACTTTAATTGCAATTTTCCTCAGGTTTGGAGCAGATTCCCCATAATTATACCACCATTCAGCTATAAATACAAATTTCACAAAATGTGTTAGTTTGACAATTTTAAAAACTCTATACCTTCACAATAAAAAGTGTAACTCTAAAAAGCTCCAATTTATTTCAAACCTGGAAGACAAGTAGTTCTTGATTGTTTAGTTAGCACTTCTCCAAATTCCCCCCTCGCTTCTCTGAATAATTTTACCTGCAATTAGGTCATCACTATTAAGTTTGATCGAATGCCCTAATATTATTTGTCATTTTGTGATAAATTACATTAATTATACTCACTTCATTAAGCGCTTTTGCCTCTATTGTCACATCAGGCTCAATACGCTTAATTACTGCTTTTAAACCCCTTCTAACCTCTTCATCATCACTGAAGCTGTTACTGTATTGGCACGCCAGGTTTAAAAAGTATGCTGTAGCAACCGAAGGAAAGTGTAAAAATGTATTCATCTAAATTCAAGAATTATATACGCAATAATTTAAAAACTGTGAAGGTCGAAGAATGAGATAATTTACCTGCTGCATGCAAATCTCTGTGGAGCTGAGTCTCCCATCTTTTGTCAATAATTGACCAAATCTTATTCCAAGATTTACATGAGACTTTGATTGCCATCTTTGCCCTATCCATGCAATCATAGATAACACCCAACGTCGGCTTTTTATCCTGGTCGACAACTTTGAGTACTTTTATAAGTGGCTCCATCATAACACGGACATCCTCAGCTCGTTGCCAGAATTGTTCAGTAAGAATGAGGTTAGATACCTGTGTTCTCAACCCCCTTTTCTCACGATTGCGTGAGTATGAAAGCCCTTGCAACTCATGGGATGAAAACATCCTCTTTAAGGCAGCTTGGTGTCTCAGTAGGCTCTCAATGGCTATATACTCAGTGGCAAAACGTGTTATCCTCGGCCTAAGGATCTCTCTATTATCTGTGAATGTCCTCATTAGGTTAACGAGCGCATCACTGTTATATATATAGCTTGTGATTTTACGGGCATCGGTGATAATAGCTTTGACATTCTTTATTTCCCCAATGTCCTCTAGCATCAAATCAATGCAATGAGTAGCGTAAGGAGACCAAAACAAGTGCTTTCTCTTCTCCATCAATTTAAGGCCCGCAGCCTTATATGAAGCCTCATTGTCTGTGACAATCTGAACTACATACTGCTCACCTACCTCCTCCACGACCTTGTCCATAAGCTGGTAGAGATAGTCGGTTGTTCTTGATCCTGCGTTGGTGTTATCTACAAATTTGTGGAAGACCATTTCACAGTCACAGTAAATCATAAAATTGGTGATGGGGTGCTTGTTTTGTGATGGCCATCCATCGCACATAATTGTACACCCATATTCAGGCCACTTTCTCTTTATACTCTCAAGATATTTCGTCAACTCTTCGACCTCTTCATTCAGAAAAATTCCACCAATTTGATATCCTGTTGGGCCAACCACTCCCGGCCCACAGTCAGCTATGGTATTTATCATGACATGATAATAAAGGCCACTGTCTGCTGCATTAAAAGGAATGGCATTGTAGTAAAAGAATTTGGATATTGACTTTCCCATTTTCTTTGCCTTTTCCTTAAAAAGTGAAGTCTTTAATTTTTTTTTGTTTTGCATCAGGTGGCCTATACATAAAGGGATCAATCCCTCTTAATTCAAGACCTGAAACCCTGTGTGGATCCCGTACATTGAAACTACGAGGAGGTGGGGCAGAAGTACCACCAGCAGAAGGACCAGCTCGAGAAGGACCAGCTCGAAAAGGACCTGCACCAAACTGTGACGGTCTAAAAGGATAACCTGCCATATCAGATGTTGAATGCCTGCGGGCATCTACCTCATGAAATGCTATCCTTCGGCTCTCTTCCATAGCGTGTCTCAACTGTGCCTGCTCATGTCTAGACATTTCATCAGCCTGGTAGTCACCACCATCAAATTCATCGTAATCATCGATGTAATGCCGAGGATGACGCTCAAACTCAGCCTCATCTCTTATGCTGTTCAAAAGTTGTTCTTTTTTCCTTTTCTGAGACTCCCTCATCTGTATAGCTTCAGAAAGAGCCTTATTCACCATCTGTGCAATCTCTCTGGGACACTCCTGGCACACTGTCACATCACCTCGTACACCAGCAAGGTGTTGTTTCAAACGTGTGAGCCATCCACTGATCACTTTATGACAATAATTGCATTGAATTTTCTTTTTATCTGCAGTGACGGCTGTACCATGTTCCCAACCAATATTTGGCAGCTTATTTGACATCCTATTAAAAAAAATAATAAAAAAAATTCATAAATTGGAAGGTATTGAATCTAACGGTCAGTTTGTCAAAATATTTATCATAAGCAGTGTTTCGAGGTGTAAGCATAAGTGTCAAAATAGGGTGTAAGTGGGGAACGTGACTGTTGATTTTTGGAAATTACTAAGTGTAGATATTTTTTTTGTGGCTTATAAAATTGTTTAGATAAATTTGTTTTTCTACAAATTAGAATAAAATGTAATTTTGTACAAGAAAATTATTTAATTAGTTGCAAATTTTGGAATTAAAAAAAAAAAAAAAAAAAAAAAAAAAAAAAAACTACTTAGTGTTCATATAATTTTTATAAAAAATTCAATAAAACTTAATTCACATGCTTATAAGTAATAAAAAATTACCTAGTGTACATAGAATTTTTGAATAAAAAATTAAATAAATCTTGGGCCTAGTGGTATAAAAAAAATTATCTTTGGCACTTATAAGTATGTAGCCCAAAAATATATATATCATGAGATTCTATTTTATACTGTAAGGTCCCTAAGATTTCAAAATTCATATGCTTATTTGTTATGTTAAAATACTTTGGGACTAATGGTATGAAATAATCTTATTATTTTTTTTTTAAAAAAATAACTAAATAACTATAGGCCTATTTATGTAAAGGGTCGTTACCATTTTTTTTTTTTACCATTATTCCTACCATCCATTTTTAAAACACTAGTGTCGATTTAATATTTTAAGAAACTAAACGTTGGATTAGATAATTTTTTGTATGTATATCATATATGCAAAAAATCATAGTGATCCAACAGTTGGTTTCTAAAATATATCACTGCGAAAAATTATTATAATTAGAAACATTGAACCTTTTATAGTGAGATATTATAAAATCTGACCGTTGGATCAATGTGATTTTTGGCATGTATGACTTGTATAACAATAATATCTAATCCAATAGTCAATTTCTCAAAATATTTAATCGATATTAGTGATTTGAAAATGGATGGTAGAATTAATGGTAAAGGAAAATTAAACAACAATATATTAATATATTTAGTCGAAAAATAAAATTATAAATTATAAAATTAATTTTTAGGGGAAAATACACTTTGTACAGGGGGGGAAAATACACTTTGCACCCCTGTACTAAAGGCCAAAAACACTTTGCACCCCTGCACTTTAAAAGTGAACAATCAACCCCCTGCACTTTCAAACTTTGGCAGTTTGCTCCCTTCTGTTAGTTGGCCGTCCATGTATTTAACGGAAAAGTTGTCAGATGAACTTTTTTTGCATGTGAAATGACTTAAATGCCCTTATTTTAATTTAATATAATAAATGACCAAGTGGATGAAACATTTAAACGGTTTGACCCGACCCACTTTTTTCCACCCTTCTTGTTTATAACAGCAGTCTCATTGAAGGGCCATCACACCCATGAGACTATGAGCACCCCAATGCCGACCCACTTTCTTCTTCCCCAACGCCGGCTAATGTGTGAGCTCCCCAACTCCGGCGACTGTGTGAGCACCCAACTCCGGCGACTGTGTAAGGATAGGAGGTTTTGCTGGTGCTTCTTATTCAATGTAAGGATCTGAACAAAAGCTTTCTCTGCCCAGCCGCAAAAAACTTGAACCTGTACAAGAACAGTATAAACACACAAAATGGGAAACTCAGACAGTAGTATGCTTTTTTCTTCTTATTTTTTTTCAGTTCATCTACTGCGCATGAGAATTCAATGAGACAAAATGTATGGAATTTGAGAGCTAATTAGATATATATCCTCAATTTGCTGGGTATAAAAATGCACATTTACTGAGGCAAAAGAGACCAATCCGTTGTCAGATAAAAATGCACATTTACTGAGGCAGAATTTTGTTAAATTTGGGCAACCCTTTCCCACCGCCTCAAGACCTATATTTGTTACTCCTCGGCAGGATGTAAGTGTGAAAGACTTCAACTTTTGCAACCCATGACCATTACCCATCACCCAAGAGCCTCTCTCGCTCGCATTTTGGAGGCCGGTGAGGACTAAATCTGTAACTGCCTTGCCATAATGTCCAATAAAAGCAAGTGAAACATCAATGATGTTCAACGCCTTGAGCTTTACCTTTGTCAGGACGTAAGAGGCTGACGAAAACAGATTGGCAATTCCTTAATCCCCAATAAGAGGGCAGTCTTTGATAAAAATAGACTTCAGATTGAGGAAGCACCGCTGTTCTTCATTCCCAATGTTTGAACAAGATTCTATAGTTAAAGCAGTCAAATTAGGGCAGTTGTTCGCAATTACGAGCAAAGCCTTGTCAGAAATAGCCGGACATTGACAAAGATCAAGCTTCTCTAGCAAGTGATAACCATTAGCAATCTCAAATAGGCTTTCATCTCCAATGGTAGATACATTCCACAGAGAAAGAACCCTTAATGAAGGGTAGCCACAGGCGACTGCCCTAAGGCCAACGTTTGTAACACCACGGCTAGAATTGCTTCCTCGGATCGAAAGCTTGCCCAATCCTCTGCGGCTACCGGTTCCAACAGCAATAGCAGCAAGTCTGATATCTGTTGCTTTCTTCCCTTTCAAGCACCTTGAAAGGTATTCATCACTTAATTCCCTGATCTTTAGCTTCAGCTATGAATTCTCTACCATTAGATGAGTCAACGGGTTGGTCTCGTTTGGGTATAATTGTATCCCGAGAACCCGACCCAGAATTTAACCCAAATATAAATTCAATTTACAATGGGTAAAATGGTAATTTACCCTCATTTTTTAACACCATAAGCCCCTATGCCAAAGTTTGAAAGTGCAAGAGGTTGATTGTTCACTTTTAAAGTGCAATGGTGCAAAGTGTTTTTGGCCTTTAGTACAGGGGTGCAAAGTGTATTTTCCCCTAATTTTTATGTATCTTATAAAAAATAAAATGTTAAACTAAGATATTTAATCCGGTTTAAAATATCAAAACCAAAATATTTAACTTAAGATATTTAATAAAATAAAATCAAGATATTTAAAATGAAATTAAAGTATTACTTACCGAAAAAAGAAAAGAAAAAGAAATTAAAATATTACTTAAGATAATTAATAAAATAAAATCAAGATATTTAACTAAAGATATTTAATATTTAAGCCATACTTGAAGACTGGGACCACTCGACCAGTCAACCAGTCGCACTCGCACCAGACCACCAGTCGCCTCTAACTCTGAGCCCTAGAGTGTAGAAGAGAAGCCCTCGCACAGTCGCACTAGTTGCACCCTCGCACCCTCGCACACCCCTCCATTTCTCTCCAGGGAAGCACTGAAGCACCGCGGAACCTCCAACCTCGCTTTCTCGCCGGCGCTATCCACGAAGAGCTCCTCGGAGGTCTCAGATCAGAAAAGAAGAGGAAAAAGAAGAAAATAGGCTGTCGGTAGTCTCAGAAATGTTCAAAAAGATGGATTTTGAGTTGCCATGGGTACTCAGATCAGAAAAAAAGAGGAAAAAGAAGGTGAAGAGGAAGAGGAACTCGTCTCTTGGGATATGCAAAAGAGGAGGACCCGTGACCTTTTTTGCTGCAAGCTTACAGGTCAGTTCCTCTTCTTTTCTTCCATGGAATCTCTCTTTTGCAGCTTTTGTTCTTTTCAAAATCTGAATTATTTGAAAATCGGTAACGACTCGTTCATCTCGGACGATATCTCGGTCGAGATGAGTCGAGAAGACGAGATCTCTGTAACTCGTCTCGTCTCGGCCAAGATATCGTCCGAGATGAACAAGTCTGCAACTACTCGCCGTGATTTTTAACTCGGGATGAAATCTCATCCAGGTGGTCTCCGAGACCTGGTTGACTCGTCAGAGTCATCTCAGAAACGTCTGATACTTCGAACCCTGGAAATGAGCCTTATTGAAAGTTTGGAGTTGACAATGCAGGCACGCCCTGATTAGTACAATTTTTATTTTTAATGTTTACTTGTGAGACATTTTGTTTTAAGTTCGATAACCTTAAATTTTCATGGACAGAAAACATTTAACAGAAAGCTGATATTTAGAGTTTGTTATTTCAGAATAAGACTCCTCGTCCACCACCAAATTTCAATTATTTCATAATAGAGTTTGTAATTGTGCATTAGGTTGCTATGGATTTGGACTAGTTAATATCCTGTTGTGCACGTACTTAACATGTTCTTGTTTTTTATATTTAAATTGTTTTTTCCCTTCATCAAGTTAATAATCAAATATTGTTTGCTTTGAAGAAAATTTTGGAAAAAATGTGCGAATCATCCACTTCTCTTGACGAAGAGAGTTGCTGAAGATTTACTAGACGAGATGGATTCAACACTAAATCAGGATGACCTTGGTGTGGTAGAAAAATTGGCTTTCTTGTACATTGGATTTTTTTTTTTTTTAATTTTATAAATGTTGTTCAATGTTGGGTCTTTCAAAATGTATGTCAAAGAACAATTTAAAATTGTGAATAAAGGTTTCCATTTTTGTATGGTTGAGAATCATTTAAAATTAGGTCTTTCAAAAATTTTCCAATAATTTTATTCTACTAATTTATTTATTTAATTTATTTTTTTGCCAAAATTTTTAGCAAGGGCCGTTGATCCTAACTAAAGGTATGTTGGTCGACATTGCTAAAGAGTCTATTTTAGTAAGGGTTATGGTCTTTGCTAAAGGTTTTAGCCTCGGTACGCTTTAGTAACGCCTAGTAATGGTCGGCCAATCATTCTCTTAATGGAGAATGATGAAATTACACATTTTTTGGGAATGCCACTAGGACTAGTTTCATGTAATTGTTTGTGCGAAGAAATGTATTTTCTCTTTGAACATGGACATATATATCAGATTCCTCCTAATCAAAATGAGATGTGGCAATGCTAATGATAAAAATCCTACACATATTTAGCCAAGTTACTGGTTTCATAATTGGAGTTATTCAACATTAGAAAGCTTTCAATACAAGAATCATTGAAGCACTGCAAATCAATAAACAAAACCAGCAGCAGTACCTCAGTGCGTGTTAAAAAAATTATCTCAGTGCATCTGTGCATGACAAGCTTATGAAGAATAGTAGAATACATCATTGCTTAGAAAACAGGCTCTGCTGACTTAAAACATTTTTCAATTTTTAAGTTCCAATCACAAGTAAGAGTAATAATAATCAACCAGGGAAACACTAGCACACTTGAGATCGATGAATTAAAAGATATAATGGAAGCTCAATTCTCAAAAGTAAAATGACAAAACACGATCCTTGCAGTCAATCCCAACAAATTTAATTAGCAAAATCATTCCATCTCGTTCTCCGTATCAATTTAAACCCATACTATTATATAAAGTCAATAAAAACAGTTGATCCATCAAATACAAATGACAGTTAAAACATCAATATCATTCACAAAGCTCTGAAAGTGATTCTGTAACTGCCCAAAAATAGAATCATATCAACTGCTATGAAACTGAAAGCAGTATCATTTTCCCAAAACAATGCACGATTTCTTCTCTACGGGTTTCATGCTTATAAATATCGTGGGAGAGAGAGAGAAAAAGAGAGATTTTTTATTATTATTAATTTAATAATCTTTCACAGATTTTTATTTTTATTTTTGACTTCAATTGAATATATTTTGCACTTTCGTAGGGTCAACTGCATATCATATTTTGAAAAATCGATCATTGGATAAAATTTTCAAGTTATGAATGTCATGGGTGCCAAAAATCATGGTGATCCAACGGTCGGTTTTCGAAAAAACTGACTGCAAAATTATGATATTTCGAAGAACAAAAAAAATCACAGTTTTGTAGTCAAATTTTTCAAAAACCGACCGTTGGATCACCATGATGTTTGGCAGTCATGGCATTCATAAGATGGATATTTTATCCAACGGTTGATTTTTCAAAATATGATATGCAGTTGACCCTAAAGAAGTGCAAAATATATTAAATTAAAGTCAAAATTAAGTATTGTCAGGTGGCACCTAATGCAAAATGCATCAGGTGTCCGCTTGTATAGCCACTTGAGGTAAAATTTTTGGAAAACTGACTGTTGGATTAGATACATCTATCATGTATGTCATCCCTGCCAAAAATCACATTGATCCAACGGTTGCTTTCTGATAAAACCGACTGTGAAAAAAATGAGAACATAGAAAAAAAAAATCATAGTTATTCAAAGTTACATTTCTCATAAACCAACTGTTGGATCACTATGATTTTTGGCAGGCATGACATACATGACAGGAGTATCGGATCTAATGGTCATTTTCTCAAAATTTTCAACACAATTGACAGTAAGCACAAGACTTGATATTAGCAGCTTTGTAATTTAATAATAATAATAAAAATCATACAATTTGACACACACATTCACTCAACGATGGTTGGAGTCTTTGAAATGATGAAGGGTAGTTGATGTAATTGACAAGAAAGAATGAGGGTAGAAGTGGAAAAAAGATGATTGAGCCAAAATTTGATGAATGCACTACTCGAGCAACTCCCATCAAAGCCAAACCCAAAAATCAGAAAGGCACATTTTTCCATCAAATTTTGGCTTTGATGGGAACTATTTGATGGAACTATTGGAAATGCCTTAAGCTCTTTAACATTTGACTGATCGTCTGGGAACAAGGGAGATTATTCCTTGTTAATGATCAAGATTAATATATTTATAAAACCACGTGTTTGTTAATCTCAATTCAATTGCGATTGGCGAGCACGGGTGTCGAACCACTGGGAAATATATAGATTTAAAATGAAAAACTATTAGATTTAATTAAAGTGAAAGAATAGTGTCAATTTAATTTGGTGGGGAAAAGCGCTTTAATTGGGTTGAAGCAGAAATACTGAATTTAATTAAACTGATTAAAACAAGATGGATTAATGGAATGAGCGGAACTTAGGCGAGAAGTCCATTGAATATCAAATATGCAAATTAATTAGTTATAAAATCCACGATATAGTAATTATGTATGGTGGTTCATCCAACTACAAGAAGGAATTCCCAAAAAGATGATGAATAACAGGACCGGCAGGTTTATCCTTGAAAAGGAATGAAATATCACTATCCACCTTAAATAGGGATAAAGCATGCTAGTTTGTTATTCATCCCAATAAGTACTATTGCATAATTATATAATTGCAATCACAGATATACAATTATATTATATTATATTTAGCGATAGTGTGCGGTAAACCTTCACAACTATGCAATCACATAATACAAATAAAGGGATGTTTATAAACTAGAAATACATAAAGAATCCAACTTCATCCTCACCCAAGCTTGGAGTATTAGCTACACATCAATGGAAGAGAATATCCTTTATCCATGACAAGCTCTAAGGGGTCATAGGATGGAAAAAGTAAAATTAAAGCAGAAAGTAAATAACTGAAGAAATAAAGAAAAAGTGATTGAAAGAAATAAAGAAAATGGCGTAAGTAAATAAAGAAAAGAGCTTAAATAAATAAAGAAAATGGCTTAACTAAATAAAGAAAAAGGGCTTAAGTAAATAAATAAAATGACAGTAAAAGTAAAGAACAATTCTCAAGTGAGAATTGAGCCATGCATAAAAAGGGAAAATAGCATAAATTAAAGTGCAGAAATTAAAGACTGAATAAGTAAAGAACAATTCTCAAATGAGAACTGAGCCATGCATTAAAGGAAAAATTGCAGAAAAGTAGAAAAGTGCTGAAAAAGTAAATGACCGAATAAAAAGCATAATTGAATTGTAAGATGAAGTCTATTAAAAATGACAGAGTAATGATTCAGAGCAAAAGTCATGAACCATCTTTAAGTCACCCATACACGTGTATATATAGAATGAATTTACAAAAGATGAAAATGCCTTTGAAATATCTCAAAATATCTAGAACAGCCCACAGCCGCCTCATGTCTATTGATAGTGAAGTTTGGCTATCGATAGAATTTCTATCTATAGCGAGACTTGGCTATCGATAGTCATGTTGGTTCATTGCTTTGAATTTGCAGAAATTCTTCTGCAGCCTTTCGCACTTCATTGCCTATTACTGATCTTTATAAAATGCTTCTCACTTGTGACGATAATCAAGACTTCATGGGTGCCGGCTTCGTATTATATAATCTGCACAGTTTTTTTGTAAAAGAGAATTTAACCAAGTTATACAGATTTTATACAAAACAAGATATTATTAAGCAACTATTTATGTAAGAGAACACAGTAATACCATATATTGAAAGCATGATTGTGATACAATCACACTCCCCAACTTAGGTTTTGCTAGTCTCTTAGCAAAAAGCTAAACTTCGAAAGATGAAAAACTGAAACTAAAAATTGAAAGGCCACTTTCGCAGGGAATCGCGATTACATTTAGCGTATGTAACAAGCCTTTTAAACCACTAGGTTACCCTTAGTGGACTAGTGCAGTCTCGTGAGGGTTTGCAGAAATGGTACCCACAAACATGAAAGAATAAAAGAATCATGTGATAAAGAATTTAAAGATAAAACAATACTATGTACACATTAAGAGTTTCATCTACAGATATATCAACAACATATTTGAAAATTTTAAACACAAAAAAATGCTATCTTTAACAGGTAATTAACAAGTGTTCAACGTGTAGTGAAGGTGAACTTGATAGAATCAAAACAAACGCAATAAGAATATGAGTATCAACCATAAATAAGTTTCAACTTCAAGTCCTCACTGGTGGTCTCTCGCAAAAAATGTTTGCTACGAAAGGTTAGTAATCCTGCGTCCCAAATGGATATATATATATGTATAATACTCATATATTAAGCTCTAAAAATAACCAATGGAAGATAAAAGCAATGAAGTTATACATGCATAGAAGTGCAGTTCATACATAAATAAAACTTAAATAAACAAGTAATCATAAGAGAATAGTGCACATACTTTTAAAATAAAAAAGGACTTTATAGGATTGTAATGTATTTGGTTTGTAACAGAAGAAATTTGAGACTGCAAAATTAGGATGGTTCATAATATGTTCAAGGTTACTACCCTAAACCATCCTATAACCCCATACTAACCCATAATAACTTAAAAACTCTATCCAAAAAGATATCTATAACACAAAAAGAGCAACCCAGACTCATGACTGAGCAACATCCCTCATCTCAACATCTGCCCTCATCTCTACCTCGCGCTGACCGCGGGCCTCATCGGAAAACTGATCATCCCCAGGTGGGATGTCAATTCCAGCTGTGGTCTGTGGCTCATCAAATAATGCTCGGTCGGCCTCAGAAATCGGCTCACCGTCCATACGTCTCCACATAACTCTGAGTTGTGCAGACTGTCTCTCCAGCTGAGTAGACTGTCGCTCCTGAGTTGTCATAAAGGTCCTCAGCCCCTCTAAGACCTGAAGTAACAAGTCCTGAGAACTGGCAGATGATGTAGCTGGCGGAGCAGGTGCAGCAGTAGTCAGAGCTGGAGTAGCTAATGGCTGAGTGGTAGAAGCTGGAGCAGGCTCTGATGGGTCAACAGACTTTGTACGTGGCTTCTTCGGCCGGGCTGCTATACTCCTAGCAATAGTGGTGGGAGTGATAGGCCCTTTGCCCCACCGGAGCGGCTCATCAGTCTCAACACCTGCACCCAAAGCAAACGCTGTAATCATCTAGGGGTACGGCATATTGTTGCGCGGCTGTGTAAAAACAAAAGTGCGGATCTCGCTGAAAATCAGTAAAGCGATGTCCATCTCGTGGTCGCTGAGAAACTCTAATAATAGCCGCACAGACTCCACGGGGATCTGAGAATCAGTGCCCCTCGCTTTCAAATTACAGTAAAATAGCTTATTCATTGCTGCGTAGGATGGGTGCATGTGCCCGGTTGTGAAATGAAGTCCGTCCCATAGAGCGCGGTCCACACACACTATATTTGCACACTGACCCTCTGTCAGTTCCAAATAACTGCTCTCAACCTCGGCAGTCACCGGACGCTCGCATCCCAAGTAAGTAGCGATGTCGTCCGGGGTAATCTCAACAATGCGGCCTCTGACTTCGGCTCTAAGCATCTGGTGCTGATCCTCTGCCATGTGGGCGGATGTGAAAAACTGTCGAACCACATTAGCCATATAGCCTGCGCCCTTCCTCAACCAGGTGCTGAGGTGCCTATCCTGAAGTGTCTCGACAATCAAGCCTTTATGTTTGAAGGCTTTGGGTCGACTTAGCGCTCGACATTAAAATTTTTCGTTGCGAGAACTGAAGGCCACAGTTTCGGAGCACGTCGGGTAGGTAATTTCTTCGGTCCTCCCTCGGTCTGTGTGAAACCCTCGAAGTTTCGAGTCATGCGAGGCTCGCCGGTCTTGCCAATCTCAGGGTGCTCAGAATCAAACACCTCCTCCACATAATGTGAACTCGTAGAAGGCGCACTCGCTGGTGGTTGACTAGATGACTGACCTCTAACAGTAGGTCTCTGCACAGGGGCTGGTGGCATGTCGGACTCAGAACTGTCCGATGAATCAGGCACTGTACGCTGGGCCTTGCCCCTGCCAGTGGCTGTAGACCTCTTCGGTCTCTGTAACGGTGGGGCAGGATCCTGAAATGCAATGCCCCTTACCCCGGGCCTTATTCGTCGTCTTGAGGCGAACCATAGCTCTGTACAGAAATTCACACACACACCCACAGCAGCAGACACAATCACAATCAGTAAGAAAACACCACAGCGGCAGAGATAAATGACTCAAATACGGCAAATGAACCCAACCACAATTTCGCAATAGCCTAACATCCAAGCTGTACCTCCATTTCCCACCAGTGAATCATAATTCGAATTACAATCCAATCCCAACATAAAACCCACAATAATCAAACCCAAATATGCATAACTCAAATAACTATCCAAACCAAGTATGATAATTTGGGAAAATAAAACAGGGATTAAAACTTACCTGTTAAAAGTTTTAGAAGTGGTGACACGAAGTGGGTTGGCCGGAAAAAGAAGCTCGCCGGAGTGTGCTTGAAGTGTCAGTGACAGTGGCGGAAAATAATGGATGTAATCGAATATAAATGAAGAGGGAGGTATGAGGATCGAAATAATGGTGGATTTTGGAGGCTGTGGTGGCCGGAATTGGCGTCGAATGGAGGTTGAAGGTGAAAAGGCATGGTAGCAATGGCGGATTCCGGTGAACTGAAGGTGAAACAGTGGGCAAAAACGCGCGGGGAAGCAGTTTAGAGGCAATTGTGCGTAATCTCTATCGATAGCGAAGATGCGCTATCGATAGCCAAGGTGGTTCTGCTGCGTTTGGGGTTTTTATTTTTTTGAATTTGAACTAGCTATCGATAGACTGTTTATCGATAGCGATGTTGGTTTTTTGACATTTTTGAATATTTTATATATTTTTTTTATTTTTCTAAACATATTTTGACAACTTAATACAAATAACTGTACAAGAGACACCTCGTTACCCACGGCTGCTAAGTTATCGAAAAATTTGGCAACTTTTAGGCTCAATTAGGGTACTACGGGGGGTCCTATACTCTAGCAATAATATACAAAGCACAAGGACTCGAAAAAGAGCCTTAAATCATTTTTCAAAAATTGCACAATATTCTCGACTGATTAGCAAGTTATTTGCATTCTAAAATACGCACGAATTAAGCATTTACGCAAGATATAACAAATAAGCAATAACCAAGAACTGAACTGAAATGATGAATATTTGAGTCCTAAAAATGATCGAATGGTTCAAAATTTGCATTTATTTGTCGCCAGTCTCCACTTTTAAACGAGTTTTTAGCAGATATTCTAATTGCAAAATATGAAGATTAAACCAAGTTCGTGCATGTGTAAGAGTTGAATACAGGCTAATCACAGTAAAGTTACATTTAATGTATCGAAAATAGACAAATAGATATGATATAAATGAAGGAATAAAACTCACAGTTACAATGTATTTATTTATCAAAATCTATACAATCAATAACTATACAAACCAATGGTATAATATGTGCAAAAGAAATAGAAATAATAAATCATTATATATGCAAAAATTTAAATGAATAAATAAATCAAAACAGAAAATAAAATATACAGCCCCTCCCCAACTAGAAGTAGACATTGTCCTCAATGTTACAAGGATGCCACGACCAGAATAACCTGTTAGTGCAAACTACGGGAAATGGGTGGGGGGGTTAAGTTTAACGTCTAAAGCCAGACGTGAAATTCCACTCTAGTCAAAATGATAGGTTGGGTCTTCCAAACTGACAGACTCAACTTCCAAACCATCCCTAATGCCCTCACTATCAGCTATACCCTCAATAAACGGCTTAAACCTTTGTCCATTCACAGAGAAGGACAAACCAGTTCGAGGATTTCTAATTTTAACAGCACCATGAGGAGCAACCCTGGTCACCACAAATGGTCCCTCCCAGCGAGATCTAAGCTTATCAGGAAATAGCCTTAATTTGGAGTTAAACAGCCACACCTTCTGATTAGGTTCAAAAGATTTTCTATTGATGTGTCTGTCATGAAACGTTTTCATTTTGGCTTTAGAGATTTTAGAACTTTCGTAAGCCTCGTTCCTAATCTCTTCGAGCTCATTTAATTGAAGCTTGCGGTGAGATCCCGCTTCCTTCATTTCAAAATTAAATTTCCTAATGGCACATAATGCTTTGTGTTCTAGCTCGACAGGGAGGTGACAAGGTTTGCCATAGACTAAACGGTACGAAGACATACCAATAGGGGTTTTAAATGCAGTCCTATAGGCCCACAATGCGTCAGTTAGGCGCAATGACCAATCCTTACGATCGGGCCGACAGTTTTTTCGAGGATATGCTTAATTTCCCTATTCGATACCTCCACTTGCCCGCTAGTCTGAGGATGATATGGGGTTGCAACCTTATGAGTGATAGAATATTTAGCTACTAAAGTTGCAAAGGGTCGATTATTAAAATGTGACCCTCCATCGCTGATGATGGCCCTTGGAAACCCAAACCTAGAGAAAATGTTCTCTTGGAGGAATTTCAAAACCACCTTGTGGTCATTAGTCCTAGTGGCTACTGCTTCTACCCATTTAGACACGTAATCCACAACCACTAGGATATATTCGAACCCATGGGAAATAGGAAAAGGTCCCATGAAGTCGATGCCCCAAACATCGAAAATTTCGATGATTAAAATAGGGTTAAGAGGCATCATATCCCTTCTAGACATAGAACCCATTCTCTGACAATTCTGGCAGGACTTGCAAAAGTCCAAAGCATCTTTAAATAGAGTGGGCCAGTAGAACCCACATTGCAAGACTTTAGCGGCAGTCTTTTTCCCGCTAAAGTGTCTTCCACATGCTAAAGCGTGGCAGAACTTCAAAACGTCTTGCATCTCACCTTCCGGGATACACCTACGGATAACCTGATCAGCACAGTACCTAAACAGAAGAGGGTCTTCCCAATAATAGAATTTTATATGAGAAAAGAACCGATCCTTTTCCTGTTTTAACCAAAGAGATGGTACAAGGCCTGTGGCATGATAATTCACAATATGAACATACCAAGGTAAAATAGAATGAGTGATGGCAAAAAGCTGCTCATCAGGGAAGGAATCCCTAATAGGCGTGGGGTCACTCTCTTCTTCAACTACTATCCTGGAAAGGTGGTCTACAACGACATTGTCAAACCCTTTTTTATCCCTGATCTCAAAATCAAATTCTTGCAGTAAGAGAATCCACCTAATCAGTTTAGGCTTCGTTTCTTTTTTAGAGAGCAGGTACCGCAAAGCGGCGTGATCTGAGTACACAATGGTCTTCGATCCCTAAAGATAGGATCGGAATTTGTCAAGTGCAAAAACTACTGCAAGCATTTCTTTCTCAGTCGTAGTGTAATTTAACTGAGCATCATTTAAGGTTTTACTTGCATAGTATATAACATAAGGGGCCTTATCTACCCTCTGACCTAATACTGACCCCACAGCAAAATCAGAGGCATCGCACATCAGCTCGAAAGGAAGTGACCACTTAGGAGCTCGCATGATAGGTGCCGAGGTCAACATTGAACGCAACTTATTGAAGGACTCTAAACATGCTTTATCAAAATTAAAATCCACATCCTTAGCAAGCAGATTGCACAATGGTTTTTGCTATTTTGCTAAAGTCTTTAATAAAACGCCTGTAAAATCCTGCATGTCCAAAAAAGGACCGAATTTGTCTAACAGTAGTGGGAGGAGGTAGTTTGGCAATTAAGTCAACTTTAGCCTTGTCAACCTCTATCCCCTTACTAGAAACTATGTGCCCAAGCACAATGCACTCACGAACCATAAAATGGCTCTTTTCCCAGCTTAAAACAAGATTAGTCTCACAGCATCTCTTAAGAACTTTTGAGAGATTAGAAAGTCATTAATCAAAAGAAGGACCGAAGACTGAAAAATCATCCATAAACACTTCCAAATATTCTCCTATCATGTCAGAAAAAATAGATGTCATGTATCTTTGGAAAGTGCTCGGGGCATTGCATAGGCCAAAAGACATACCCCTAAATGCAAATATCCCAAATAGACAGGTGAATGTAGTCTACTCTTGATCCTCATGGTAAACCGCTATTTGGTTATACCCAGAATAGCCATCTAAGAAGCAATAAAAACTTTGCCCAGATAACTTCTCTAGAATTTGGTCAATGTAAGGCAGTGGGAAGTGGTCTTTCCTGGTCTTGGAATTCAACTTTCTATAGTCTATACAGACTCTCCATCCAGTGGTAGCTCTTGTGGGGACTAGAATACCCTCTTCATTAGCTATCACTGTAATCCCAGACTTTTTAGGCACCAATTGAGTAGGGGAAACCCACTCACTATCAGAAATTGGGTAAATGATACCCGCATCCAATAATTTCAACACTTCCTTTTTAACTACCTCTTTCATATTTGGGTTTAACTTACGTTGGGCATCCCTTGAAGGACTTGCACCTTCCTCAAGATGGGTACGGTGGATTGACGGGTCTATACCCTTTAAATCAACAACCGACCATCCTATGGCTAATCTGTGCGATTTCAAAACTGATAACAGCTTACCTTCCTGTTCTAAATTCAGAGTAGATGATATTATAACAGGCAAAGTGTCACTACTACCCAAAAAGGCATACTTGAGATTAGCCGGCAAAGGCTTTAACACAAGTTGCGGTAGAGACTCAAAAGACGTGGGGGATGGGACACTAGCAAAGGACGGAAGTGGCTCGAACCTAGGTCTCCAAGGAAATTTCCCTGCAGAGAAGGTAGAATCTAAGATGAGATTCACCTCCATGAATGAATGCTCCAGGTCATGGTCCTCGAACCCAAAATAATTAAGGCAAGTATCTAACGGGTCCTAAGACAGAAGATAAGGTGTAGCTTCCTCTACCACCTCTATGATATCTACAAAAGAACAATCCTTAAAGTTATGAGGTTGATTAGCTGCACTGTAAACTTGCAGCCTTGTTTTCACGTTTCCAAACGACACCTTCATTATGCCAGTCCTACATTATGTTTCCAAACGACACCTTCTAAGACGATAAAATCTGCAGGAAAGACAAAAGAATCTATCTTTACTAAAACATCCTGCAGTATCCCTCTAGGTACTTTAGTGGACCTATCTGCAAATTGAAGAATAGTAGGTGTGGTTTGGAGTGTTCCAAGCTCCATTTTGGCGAAAACTGAATACGGAATTATATTCACACTTGCGCCAAAATCAACTAACGCTCTATCAATTTAATGACTTCCTAAGAAGCAAGGTATGGTTGGTGTTCCTGGATCTTTTCTCTTAATTGGAGCTTGGGATTGCCACACAGCACTAGCTATGTCAACAGGAGTTATGATTTTGGACAAATGAACACGCTCCTTGCATTGCTGTATGCACATTTCCTTCAAAACTTTAGCATAGGAAGGAATCTGTTTAATGACATCTAATAGAGGTAGATTTATATGAACACTTTTAAAAACCTCTAACATATCAGACATGCTAGGCCCTTTCTTAGCTCTCCTCTCAGGTGCTAAAAGTGTAGATGGAAATGGGGCCTTTGGCACGTAAGATGCCAATGGATCGTCTAAAGCTGCGGGAAAGTTATCCCTCGAAGCTTCTGACTCTTTTTCTTTTGCAGGTTTTTTTTTTTCTCTCTTTCTCCCCAACTTTATTGTCTACTCTTTCCCACTTCTCAAAACTGTAACAGCCTTCACATCCTCGTTACATTGAGGGTTCTGAGAAGTAGAACTTTCAGCTACAAAAGCCCCCTTAGGATTTGCAATAACCTGACTCGGAAATTTTCCCTCCTCTCTGCGACTAAAAGAAGCCGCTAGTTGGCCCATTTGGGTCTCTAATTTTGAAATTGATTGGGAATGGGAATGAGTGAGTTGTACAGAAGCCTCTAGACTTTTCAAGGTAGCTAAGACTTGTTCCTCAAAACTAGGCGTTCTTAGAGGTTGTGGTGGTTGTTGAGTCACAGCTTGACTCTGATAATGAGATGGAGGTGCTTGAGGAGCACCATAGCTTGGGTACTGGGGTTGCATCTGTGGTGGTCTATAAGGCTGAACAACAGTAGGGTTACTGCTGTATGTGGGTCTCACAGGTTGACTAGGATTGGACCCTCTCGGTTGACTAGACCACTGAAAATTTGGGTGAGTCTTCCACCCAGGATTGTAAGAATTGAAATATGGGTCATTCCTAGGTGGTGTAAATCCTTGAGCAGCATTAACTTGCTCTTAGACAAACTCAGGGTACTGTCCCGCCATGGGACAATATGGGGTCTCGTGAGAAGGGTCAGTGCAAATATTGCACACCAAGTTGACAGGTTTTACATGGGCTTTAGAAGATTGCCCTTGTGCAACTATTAATTGGTCAAGTTTCTGAGACAAAGCCTCTACTTGCTTGATTGCCAAAACTTGGGGATCCACATCATAAATACCACCCTTTTTGGGAAGATTTTTCTTCACTAAAGAATCATCACGGTTACCTAAAGACATTGAGGCCATATGGAAAGAATCCTCACTCAATGCTTCAAATAAAGCCCACATTTCATCCTCTCCTTTACTGAATATTGCTCCCCCACATGCAGATTTCACAGTCTGCATGTCACCCTCAGTTAGACCTCTAACAAAAGACTCTATGATTTGCCACTTAGGTACATTATGATGGGGGCATAACCTTAGCAGTTCTTTCATTCTTTCCCAGGCTTCATGAAAAGATTCTTGTTCATGTTGGACGAAGTTTGTTATACCTCGTTGCATTTGATGAGTTTTACCAACAGAATAAAATCTAGACAGGAATAATTTCTGAAGCTGTTCCCAAGTAGTGATAGGGACTGGTGTTTGAAGAGTGCAAAACCAGTGTTTGGCTTTATCCTTTAGGAAAAACGGGAATAGAAAAAGTTTTAGGGATTCTGGATAGAAACCCTGAATTCTAATAGTAGAACAGATCCCTAAGAATTCCTGCAAATGGTCATATGGGTTTTCTCTATCTAACCCATAGAAAGTAGGAAGCATCTGAATGGTAGCATGCTTAATCTCGTAGATGAGATTCTCAATGTTTGGGATTTGGATACAGGAGGGTGGATTAAAACTGTTAGGCATAAAGTGATCCCTATAAGTTTATAGACCTGGTGGGGCTTGAATAATCTCTGCAGGTAACGTCACATTTCGCGCAGATGATTTAGCCATTTCAAAATTATGTAAAGGTACGGACTCACTGGATTGTCTTTGAGAGGCTCTAGTAGCTCTCAGAGTTCTTTCTAATTCAGAGTCTATAGGTATTACGTTTAAAGACAACAACCTTCTACCCCGCATAAAATAAGGTCTCCATGGATAATCAAGGAATTATAAAGCAAATGGTGAACAATTTAGCTTTAGCTTTTAATTGTGATTTTAAGCGCGCGGGAGTGAAGCTCCCAATTCCTGATTTCAGCAACCTGTAATTAGAGATAGAAAAATAAATAAATAATATATATCTTAATATATATGAACAGTATAAAAGAATGTATCTTATGTAATATTAACAGTATTAATATTTACGACTAAAATTAAGTCCAATGGTTTCTTTTCAAATAAACCGTAATATTCCCCGGCAACGGCGCCAAAATTTGATCGCCTGGGAACAAGGGAGATTATTTCTTGTTAATGATCAAGATTAATATACTTATAAAACCGCGTGTTTGTTAATCTCAATTCAATTGTGATTGGCGAGCACGGGTGTCGAACCACTGGGAAATATGTAGATTTAAAATGAAAAACTATTAGATTTAATTAAAGTGAAAGAATAGTGTCAATTTAATTTGGTGGAGAAAAGCGCTTCAATTGGGTTGAAGCAGAAATACTGAATTTTATTAAACTGATTAAAACGCGATTGATTAATGGAATGAGCGGAACTTGGGCGAGAAGTCCATTGAATATCAAATATGCAAATTAGTTATAAAATCCACGACATAGTAATTATGTATGGTGGTTCATCCAACTACAAGAAGGAATTCCAAAAAAGATGATGAATAACAGGACCGGCAGGTTTATCCTTGAAAAGGAATGGAATATCACTATCCACCTTAAATGGGGATAAAGCATGCTAGTTTGTTATTTATCCCAATAAGTACCATTGCGTAATTATATAATTGCAATCACAGATATACAATTATATTATATTATATTTAGCGATAGTGTGCGGTAAACCTTCACAACTATGCAATCACATAATACAAATAAAGGGATGATTATAAACTAGAAATACAAAAAGAATCCAACTTCATCCTCACCCAAGCTTGGAGTATTAGCTACACGTCAATGGAGGAGAATATCCTTTATCCATGACAAGCTCTAAGGGGTCACGGGATGGAAAAAGTAAAATTAAAGTAGAAAGTAAATAACTGAAAAGAAAATGGCGTAAGTAAATAAAGAAAATGGCTTAAATAAATAAAGAAAATGGCTTAAGTAAATAAAGAAAAAGGGCTTAAGTAAATAAAGAAAATGACAGTAAAAGTAAAGAACAATTCTCAAGTGAGAATTGAGCCATGCATAAAAAGGGAAAATAGCAGAAATTAAAGTGCAGAAATTAAAGACTGAATAAGTAAAGAACAATTCTCAAATGAGAATTGAGCCATGCATTTAATGAAAAATTGCAGAAAAGTAGAAAAGTGCTGAAAAAGTAAATGACCGAATAAAAAGCAGAATTGAACTGTAAGATGAAGTCTATTAAAAATGACAGAGTAATGATTCAGAGCAAAAGTCATGAACCCTCTTTAAGTCACCCATACACGTGTATATATAGAATGAATTTACAAAAGACGAAAATGCCCTTGAAATATCTCAAAATATCTAGAACAACCCACAGCCGCCTCATGTCTATCGATAGCGAAGTTTGGCTATCGATAGAACTTCTATCGATAGCGAGACTTGGCTATCGATAGTCATGTTGGCTCATTGCTTTGAATTTGCAGAAATTCTTCTGCAGCCTTTCGCACTTCATTGCCTATTGCTGATCTTTATGAAATGCTTCTCACTTGTGACGATAATCAAGACTTCATGGGTGCCGGCTTCGTATTTATATAATCTGCATAGTTTTCTTGTAAAAGAGAATTTAACCAAGTTATACAGATTTTATACAAAACAAGATATTATTACGCAACTATTTATGTAAGAGAACTGTTAGAGGTATGCCCTAAAACCAATCCTAAAGTGCATATCTATTTCATATTAGGATAAGAAGGTACTGCTTATCGTTTGTATATTCAATTATATATACGATAATGTCCATGAATAAATGATAAGAGAAATGTGTATCTCAAGTTTGTTGAGATATGAAGACTCATATTTCTCATATACATTTATTCTTAAAGTGTTCCTGCTCATAGGTTTATTAAAGAGGACATTTATTAAACCGGCAAGAGTGGCACATATTTAAACTAACTCCAATGGGAGGATAGGTAGTCTTTCCTATCAGTGTAGCGACACTTAGGTTAATCTGTGGGTGCATATTAAAGAATATGTACACTGAACATGATCTACTAGAATATTCCTATGGATATTAAGTTAAAGGAATATTCTTATGTTACGTCCATTTGGTAATCCTAAGACCTGAGACACCATGGATGTCTTGTGCCTGAGTTATTAGGGTTTGATAGTGTTTTATACAGCCTTGATCTTAAGGTTGTAGTCAGCACTCATTGGCTCTAATAGGTCTTGCATGAAGGCATATGAGTGGTCAATAAGGAATCATCACTCTCAATGTTATGAGAGAGAATGTCAGGGTCAGTTCTTAAATATAACTCTCAATGTGAATCTCTGGCCAGAGTGATAGATGAAATATGAAAGGGTTTCATAGGGTTCATCTTATTGAGATTATAATTTGAAGAACATATGATAAGAAAGTTAAGATAGGGTTTTGACTTATATCCATACTCTAAATATCTTAACTATGACATTAGAGGATGAAGGATTAAGTAACAAGAAGGGTTCATATAGTTCTGCTATTCACCCAAACCTAGGGCATGTCATGACACATTGCTAGACGTCACTCATGACCAGTGAAAGCCCATTGATAAGTGTTATCAATGAGGGCATAATTGGAATAGTTTCAATTAAACCTTTAAATAGAAAGTTTCTATTTTAGGAGACATGGAGATGTCCCTAGTCACTGCTAGGTTGGGGTGAACCCAAAGGGTCACACACAATAGAGAGTAAGTGAGTTCCTTAAACTTGTGAGAGGGGAATCCTGTCTTTAAGTTAAGTTTGATTTTGATTATTAAAGGTTAATTAATTAAAAGTCAAAATTAACAAAGAATATGATTACTCTATTCAAGGATATTTGGTCATGCTAGCACTAGTAACCAAACACCCCTTAAAGAGGAGAAAGTCTATAAATATGTGGTTTTACTCATTCTAGGGTTAAGCTAAACCCCTTGGCCGAAATTCCTCTCTCCTCTCCCTCTCCATTCTAGCTTGCTCACAAGCGTTGTGAAAGACTAGAAGGGTCTAGGGAATCTTACTCTCGTGTGGATACCGTTGGAGACTTCATTGCGTTGAAGTTCAAGATCGAGGATTGCAAATCGAAAGGCGAACCAAGTAAGATTTATTTACGTTTGATAAATTTATTTGCTTGTATGTAAATCAAATGTCCCAATGCTTGTTCGATTCTTGTTTAGGATCATTCGATGATGAAATCATAAATTTAAAAGTTTTATTTTGTCTTCCGCTGCGATTCCATGTTTTTCGAACGATTCCTTTCAGTGGTATCAGAGCCAAATCAAGCATGGACATGAGATTTATGATGTTTGGCAATGGTTTAATTAATTAAAATCAAGTTTTTAATGGTTTAATCACATATGTGAATTCGGCAATGGGGGCTACCTCCTTGTTTATTGTTTTGAGTTTAATTGGCAACTAGGGTTTATTAGAAACCCTAGCTAGGTCACGGCCATGAGGAGAGGCAGCCCTATAAGGTTCGGCAATATAGGGTTTTACCCCAATGTTGTTTTGTTTTGAGTTTTTAATAAAACCCCTAAAAAGTTTAGGGTTTACTCTCTAATCTCTCTCTCAATTTCGGACCCATCAAGGTTTGTTCTTTTAATGATGAGATCATTAGGGTTTCATCTCCATGACATGAAGATGCTTTGGTGATGATCAAATCCCAACCCCTTGGTACGGCCTCTCTCTCCTCTCTCTATCTCCATTCGGCCTCTTAGGGTTTCATGAACCCTATATGGTTCTTTATTGATTTAATACTTGATTTGGGTTTATATAACCCTATAATCATTGATTACAATCAATTCTTGGATTTTTGGAAACCCATGAATGAATGGATGAAGTTCTTGTTTTTGGAAAACATGAACAAATTCTTGATTTTGAGAAAATTGAGTTTCAATGGTGATTAGGGTTTTAAAATACCCTAATAGGGTTTTCGGCCATGGGGTTTTACACCCTCATGGATTTCGGCTACTAGGGTTTTTCAAACCCTAGAATGTATTTGCATAAATCATGATTATTTTTAAATAGTTTAAAAATTGATTCTTGATTATTGCAAATAATTTGGTTTAAATTTATTTAAACTTGTATATTGATGAAGTTTGTTAAAGAGTTCAACAATGGTGTTTTAGGGTTCTTAGAATCCTTGCATTCATCATCAATGGTGGCTGGTTTTAGGTTTTAGAAACCCTAAACTAATATAGGAATATTTCCTAATTTGTTTTAGGAATCCCTAAATGTCAAACTAGGATATTCCTAGTTTCTATTTTGTGTGTTGTTTGATTTAGGAAAGTTTCTTATATTTGATTTGATTCTTTCTTATTTTAAATGATCACAATATAGATTATATTGCAGCATATTTGGAGTTTATGGAAACCCTAAAAGGTTAGATTATGGTAAGGTTCCCTAACCCTAACCCTAACCCTAACCCTAACCCTAGCACACTCTCTCTCTCCCACTATGATTTTCGGCCACATGGGTTTGGAACCCTAGTGTGCCTTAATTATTTTATGTTTTCATGATCTTGTGTTCTTCATATGTTTTATAAAGCGTTTATAATATTTTCAAAATAAATTTTATTGTTTTTGAAAATTAAAAATGAAGAACATAAAGATTTGATGAAAAGTGTTTTTTATAAAACAATTTTTGTGTTCTTGAGAGTTTGTGAAATTCATGTGATGAATTATTGTTTTTAATTTCTTAAAAACATTTAGGGATGTTGCTAGATGATATATAAACATGTTAAAAACGTTTTAGCATGCTTGTATATTGAAAGTATTAATTTTGAAATCGTTTTGAAATTAAAACTGGGTTGCTGTTTTTCTGGGCAGCAATCATGAAGCTTTTGTAAAATCCATGGAAAATAGTTTCTGGGATTTTTGAAGCTTGTCACCTATTGACTTCATTAATATAAGGTCTTAACAAAGTCTAGGAAGAGTTCCCATGATTTTTAATGACCTAGAATAGCCACACTAGATTTTTTGTGAATAAGAGTCAATTCTGGAAAATCTGACTCTCTGTCACAAAATGTCTCTAATTGATACCAAACGTTGGAATCAAATCTCGAGACCCCTGCCATTGTTTAGAGGACTGAAAAACCTAGTGAATTGAAGTGTTTCCATGACTTAGTTCACTTTAGGTTATGCCCAATAAATGCATTTGTGCACAAATTCCAGATTCTGCCATGGTTTGGAGTTAGTGTCAAAATGCCTTAAAGTGATACCAAACGTTGGAATCACTAAACGAGACCTATGCCATTTGAAAGAAGACTGAAAATCCTTGTGAAATAGAGTATTCTCACATTTTAAAAGTTTGTTTTAATATAGGAAAGTTTAGTCCCAAAACAGTAGCTGAATTCTTAGTTTTGTGAAAAACTGGGTTTAAGTCTTTTCAAGAATTTTGGTTTTGAGTTATTATTTAATTCCTTCCATATAGGTTAATGTTGATTAATCTATAATGCATATTAAAGTGTTAAATGCATGATAGGAATTATGAGATTAATTTCTCAAATTAAATTCTATTTATTTAAAACCCTAATTGTGTTAATTAGGAGTTTTACTTAAGAAAAGGTACTTTTATTTTCATATGAGATATGATGGTTTTATTTTAAATGAGATTTAAAAGATTGTTATTATTATGAGATAATAATAATAATAATATTGATTCTAATTAATTAAATGCCATTGCCAACATTGCCTTTCTTTTATTATTGTATTTATTTATGCAATGAGTTCGTATAAATATGAATGGATAATTATGGACTCAAGACCAATTAAATGAGATGTGATTGGCCGCATTAGATGTATATGGATTATTTTAAGGGTTGTATTTAAAGTTGTTTAAATTTAAGTGATGTAATTAATTTGGGGCTTGCATGCCTCTTTCCCTCTCAATTCCTATGTATCCCCTATCTCCTTAATCCCCTTCTTTCTTTTATTTTAAATGTAATATTGGATACTTGGTGGAGCATGGTGGACTTGAGGTGCATGGTGGAGTTTTGTACGAGAGGAAAAGGCAAGTACTTGAGAAGGACTTGGCAAGGACTTCAAGATTTTTCGTAAATCTTTTAGTCTTGATGTAATAGTTACATAGTTTTAATTACGATCACCTAACCCTCATTATAGACCTAGGGTTCATCTTATTGGCTCAAAGAATGAACCCACCCTAAAGTCCATAATTAATCCAAGGCCCATTAATATATGAGATGTATGCTTGGTAGGGGGCCTTGACCTAATTTATTATATGTTCAAGATGAATCCACCATAGCCTCTAGAAGGACAGTGGGAGGATAATCGAGAACTAATAATAAAGTTTGGTCTAAACATTATATGTATGTTTGATATATATGTGATGCATGTGATGTATGTTTATTTTAAATGAGACCTCTTTTTACAAAACCCCTTTTAATTCAAAATTAAGTTGTAAGGAAGAAGCCTTGGGCTTTATCCTAGCCTCCCATCATTACATGATAGGTGGATTCTTAAGGTGGATGTGTTTGGCTGCAGATATGCGGGAACATGTTCATCCTGAGGGTTCATACTGTCTTGTTTTAATATTGGATATCATAAGGTGCGATAATGGTGTATCCCAAGAACCTGCTATGTGAGGGGTACAACATTCAATTGACCATACTTATGCGAATGATGGGTGTGACTTAACTAAAGAGTACTATCCAAGAACCTATTATGTGAGGATACTACAATTTAGAGGCTAAAGGATGATTGGAATTTGCTTTAGAAGCATTAGGATAAGAGTTATCCACTCATTAAGGGTTAGTATCCAAGAACCTATTATGTGAGGTTACTAATTTTTAATGGGACCCCAATCCCTACTATGGAAATTCAGATGATGAAATTCCCGAGTCTCATCTAAGGGAGTATGAGATTTGAATAAAATAGTGGGAGGTACCATAAGACTTAGAAACCAATAGGTATTTATGTTATGAATAATATGAAATTTACTGTTATTATTTTCTGTTGTAGATGGCTCCACTAAACCCCTTATCTAGAATCCTTGATGACAACCGTTTGACTGGTCCCAATTTCAATGACTGGGTTAGGAACCTGAAAATAATCTTGGCTGCTGATAAAATTGAATATGTTGTCAAATTTCCACGCCCCAATGCTTTACCTGAGGGGGCATCTGAAGAAGAGCGAGTCACTTATAATAAGTGGCTTGAGGATAATGTGCAAGTCAGGTGCTACATGATGGCATCGATGACCAATGAGCTCCAAAGGCAACATGAGGTCATAGACAGTGCATATGCGATTCTCAAGAATCTTAAAGAGTTGTATGAATCACAAAACAGAATTGTAAGGTACAATGCTGTGGGTGATCTTTTCTCTGCTAAGATGGTGGAAGGGACATCAGTGAATGAGCATTGTCTCAAGATGATCCGGAACATCCACGCTCTTCATGATCTAGGTGTCGAGATCAATTCAGAGATGAGTACAGATATTCTACTTCATTCACTTCCTTCAACCTTCAAGCAATTCATCATGAATTTTCACATGACTGATGTGAATGATAAAGTTTCTTTAACTGATTTGATGAATATGTTGACTACTGCTGAGGAAACCTTGAAAAGGGATTCCAAAGGTAATGTTTTGGCTATAGATGGGGCATCGACTTCTAAAACCAAGCCCAAGGGCAAGGGTAAGAAGAAGAAGTCCAATCTTAAGCCAAAAGGAGGAGTGAAGAAGAAGAATACAAAGGGAAAGTGTTTCCACTGCGGCAAGACAGGTCACTGGAAAAGAAATTGCAAGGAATACCTGGCTTCGTTGAAGAATGGTTCTTCTGATGGTACGTCTTGTATTTGATTTACTAATTGAGAATTAGTATTATTTTGCTTTATGGTATGAGATACCTAACTATGTTTTTTCTTGTACAATGCGATTGTATGTTAGAGACAAGGGGAAGCAAAAGGTCGAGTAGACATTCAGTTCTCAGTGTTTAATAAAGGATCAAGAGTTGCTGCCTTCAACACTATAGCTTAATTCTTGACTAGTTTATTTAGAATTTAATGAACTTTTAATTATTGCCAGTTTGTAATAAATACTTCTTTAGAAGTTTTCTATTTAGTTTTGAATATTTCGATTATTTAAAACAGTTTATTTATAATATTGATTATTTAGATAATTTCTAGCAATTATTTTTTTAAAGTTCTAAATTCTTCATGAATGCTATTAAATATATATATATATGATTCAACCATGTAGGGTTATATTAATAAATGAATCGAGACACTTTGAATTCATTAATTAATATAATCTAATCATTTTATTTATAAGGAGATTAAAAGGATAATACATGAGATGTATAAACCTTAAATTTAGTTTGAAATACTTCATATCTATTTTGAATATTTGAAAGTGTTCAAAGGATTCAAAACTATGAATATTTGAAGAGTTCAAATTATTCATTTGAAGTAAAGCTAAAAGGAAAATATTGGGAATATTTTAGTTGAATCATTTATATAAAAAGGACCTTAAATATGTTAAACGTTGTAGTTTAAAGATTTATTTTAAATATGAGATATTTCAAATAAACCTTGAAAGCTATGCTTTCTTTAAAGAGTTATTAGAAAGCAATATTTCCATAATGGTTGAGAACCATTCCTTTATGAAACATTATAAGGGAATTTAAATTATTAAAGAGTTTAATAAATAAATACCTTGTTTCAAAAAGGACTAGTGGGAGCAATAAAGTCATCATTCATTCTTAGCTTTCTTTATTTAAGTACATACTTTAAATACTAAGTGTAGTATCATGAATTCCATAAAAGTTATAGGAATTCTAATCTCTCAAAAATGTTGATTTTATGAGGGATTATATATATGAGTTTAATATTTGAGAAATATGGAATCTCATAAAAGATTATGTACTTAATATCATTAATGCTACAAAAGTTGTTGGCAGGTATTGGAATTATTCAGAATAGTGATCCTGAATAAAAGTAAGTATATTCTTAAGTAAAGTTAAGATTGTGATACTTACATGAATAAAGGAATCTAAAAGGATGCCATTTACAAGTTGCCTAAAAGAATGCCTAGTACATACTGTTCTCTACCAAGAACATAGGTCTCATTTACTAGACATCAAAGTTGGCAGCAGAATTATAGTTTAATTACTATTATTGAAAATAATAAAGATGCAAAGTTTGTTTGCATAGGATCTCCATTGCCATAACATCTATAGGAGTTATAAAGCCTTGTCTTTCGAAGACTAGTATAAGATACTATGGTGATTGGCTTTAGTGCAAGTGGGAGATTGTTAGAGGTATGCCCTAAAACCAATCCTAAAGTGCATATCTATTTCATATTAGGATAAGAAGGTACTGCTTATCGTTTGTATATTCAATTATATATACGATAATATCCATGAATAAATGATAAGAGAAATGTGTATCTCAAGTTTGTTGAGATATGAAGACTCATATTTCTCATATACATTTATTCTTAAAGTGTTCCTGCTCATAGGTTTATTAAAGAGGACATTTATTAAACCGCCAAGAGTGGCACAAATTTAAACTAACTCCAATGGGAGGATATGTAGTCTTTCCTATCAGTGTAGTGACACTTAGGTTAATCTGTGGGTGCATATTAGAGAATATGTACACTGAACATGATCTACTAGAATATTCCTATGGATATTAAGTTAAAGGAATATTCTTATGTTACATCCATTTGGTAATCCTAAGACCTGAGACACCATGGATGTCTTGTGCCTGAGTTATTAGGGTTTGATAGTGTTTTATACAGCCTTGATCTTAAGGTTGTAGTCAGCACTCATTGGCTCTAATAGGTCTTGCATGAAGGCATATGAGTGGTCAATAAGGAATCATCACTCTCAATGTTATGAGAGAGAATGTCAGGGTCAGTTCTTAAATATAACTCTCAATGTGAATCTCTGGCCAGAGTGATAGATGAAATATGAAAGGGTTTCATAGGGTTCATCTTATTGAGATTATAATTTGAAGAACATATGATAAGAAAGTTAAGATAGGGTTTTGACTTATATCCATACCCTAAATATCTTAACTATGACATTAGAGGATGAAGGATTAAGTAACAAGAAGGGTTCATATAGTTCTGCTATTCACCCAAACCTAAGGCATGTCATGACACATTGCTAGACGTCACTCATGACCAGTGAAAGCCCATTGATAAGTGTTATCAATGAGGGCATAATTGGAATAGTTTCAATTAAACCTTTAAATAGAAAGTTTCTATTTTAGGAGACATGGAGATGTCCCTAGTCACTGCTAGGTTGGGGTGAACCCAAAGGGTCACACACAATAGAGAGTAAGTGAGTTCCTTAAACTTGTGAGAGGGGAATCCTGTCTTTAAGTTAAGTTTGATTTTGATTATTAAAGGTTAATTAATTAAAAGTCAAAATTAACCAAGAATATGATTACTCTATTCAAGGATGTTTGGTCATGCTAGCACTAGTAACCAAACACCCCTTAAAGAGGAGAAAGTCTATAAATATGAGGTTTTACTCATTCTAGGGTTAAGCTAAACCCCTTGGCCGAAATTCCTCTCTCCTCTCCCTCTCCATTCTAGCTTGCTCACAAGCGTTGTGAAAGACTAGAAGGGTCTAGGGAATCTTACTCTCGTGTGGATACCGTTGGAGACTTCATTGCGTTGAAGTTCAAGATCGAGGATTGCAAATCGAAAGGCGAACCAAGTAAGATTTATTTACGTTTGATAAATTTATTTGCTTGTATGTAAATCAAATGTCCCAATGCTTGTTCGATTCTTGTTTAGGATCATTCGATGATGGAATCATAAATTTAAAAGTTTTATTTTGTCTTCCGCTGCGATTCCATGTTTTTCGAACGATTCCTTTCAAGAACACAGTAATACCATATATTGAAAGCATGATTGTGATACAATCATTGACCTAACATCAAATATATATATTTTTTTAATTTTAAAAATTGAAATTTATTTATTTTACAAACATTAATTTGAATCTCTAAAAGATAATTAAAAATTGAAAAAATAGAATATGTCAATATCATGCCAACTAGCAGTATGGCTAAAAGCTGACACAATTTTTGAAAATTGGGTATTCTTCTACGAATTTAGGTATTCTGTGAAAGTAGTCATATTTGGTATTCTTCTTGGGTATTATGTGCAGAATGGAAACTTGAGTATCCTTTAACATGATGGGTATTATGTAGAACCTATGCTGCGTTGGGAATGGGAAGATATTCTAAAGATTTGATTTGACATATAAGAGATGATTAAAATATGATTAAAAAATTGTAATTGGGTATTCTGTAGAAAATATGGTTTTGGGTATTCTTCACTAATCTGTGTATTATATGAAAGTAGTCATATTGGGTATTCTTCTTTATTTCTTGGGTATTATGTGCAAAATGGAAAATTGGATATCCTTTAACATGATGGGTATTATATAGAACTTATGTTGCGTTGAGAATGGGAAGATATGCTAAAGATTTGATTTGATATGTAAGATATGATATTAAAAATGAATAAAAAATTGTAATTGGGTATTCTTCAAAGAATTGGGTATTCTGTATAAAATATTGTTTTGGGTATTCAATGTAAGGATGGGTATTATGTTCACTATTGGGTATTGGGTATCATGCATATATATGGGTATTATATGCAATATTGGGTATTCTTTACTTTTAACTTTTGAAAAAGGTTGATGAGACATGTTAGTACTTGATTTGACTAGAAAAAGTTATGATTTGACTTGTACGGAGACTAATCTTTTCATGGGTATTCTTCACAAATCTAGGTATTCTTTGTAAAACAAGTGTTGGGTATTTAGTGATTCGTTTGGTATTATATGTAAGTTGGATATTGGGTATTATTAATAAAGTTGGGTATCCTGAGTAAGGTTGGGTATTATACGAAAAATTTTGATTTTTTTTAAATATTACCGTTAGAAGGGCAAATTGGTCCAAAAAGTCGTACGGAGGTTTAAATTTGTCATTTCCCAACACATGGGTTTATAGAGGTAATTGATTGAAAACTTGGGTTTATTTTGGGAAAATTCCCTTTAATTTATTTCAAAATTTAAATTTCAAATCTCCCTCTTAATGTATCTTAATTATCCTAGGATATGCAGCCCTTATTTTCTCCCACTCCTCATTCTCTCACTCTCTCCCGTCAGCTGAACCAGGAACTTCTCTTTCAAACTTTTTCTATGCACCTTTTTACTGGGATTTTCATCAGCGTCGCGGCCAAAGCATGGCTGCCAAGGCCGGAGAGCTCGATCCAAATCCAACATATTACATTTTGTTCGTGTCTTATATAATCCAAATTAGATTTGGAAAGCTTCTAAATTTTGTCTCTTACTCTGTGACGATGTTATATTCTTACACATGTGCAGGATGGAGAGTGTTAGCCCTAAGGTTCTTGACCTTATTTTGATGATAACTAAACCATACATTTCTTCTAACAAATGGTTGAGTATTATGTATCCATAGATTGTTTTTTGAGTCTTCATCAACATTCATCAAGCATTCCAAGTACTATTTATTCAAATCAAAGCTCATGATGATAAACTACAAGTGTCAAAGATGTTCACTTCTTGAAGACCAACTTGAAGACTTGCTCAAAGCTCATAAAGGCCAAATTGAAGTCAAGTTGATCTACATATTCTTTATGAACTCTTTGTAAGACTTCTCTAATGATTAATTGTGTAAAACTCTAGAGAAAATGATTTTCATCTCATTGTGCATTAGCATTCATGCTCATTTTGCTTTAAAAATTGACCAAAAATGTTTTGAAATACTTAGTTAATTTGTCAAAGTGTTTAGTGTTGATTTTGACTTAGAAATTTCGAATTATTGCCTTTGCAACTTCACTAGTCGACTAACCCATTTAGTCCTAGTCGACTAATTGGAGTACAGAAGCAATATTTATGAAAATTCTAAGTTAGTCGACTAATCACCCTTAACTAGTCGACTAATGGTTTCTTAGTCGACTAATCCTCTATTGCTAGTCGACTAATGGAAGGTCAGTAGCTATGTTTTGGTTGCAATTTTTCCAGTCTACTAATCACCCCTGTCCTAGTCGACTAACCGATCCCAGATCAAATTTTCTCAAAAGTTTTTAAGTTGCTAGTCGACTAACCCTTTTTGTCCTAGTCGAGTAAGAAACCCAGATTTTGTTCATTATGATTTTTGCTTAGCTAGTCGACTAACAAGCCTGTCCTAGTCGGCTAAACGAGCCCGGGAATGAAAAATACCTTTGAAAATGCCTTGTTAGTCGACTAACAAGCTTGTATTAGTCGACTAAGGGTTCTGCAACTTCAAAACGGCTTTTTCCTAAACAAGTCAATCAAGCATTAAATGTTCCCCAACCACCCTAAAACCTTCATAATCTGACTTCTAGGGTTTCAAACTGTCACTTGGGTTTTGGATGGCTATATATTGAAGGTTGGTGATCATTTATTGTTAACCAAGTGATTATATCTTTTGTCTTACATTCATTACTCTCAAGCATTCAATATTCACTCTTCTCATTGATTAAAAACTCTTGTGCTTCATCCATTTGATCTCTTGAGATGTTATTGTGCTCTTGTATTGATTACAAATCAGCTTTGAGAAGCATTCATTGTATCATTCAATATTCAATCTCTTGTATTGTGAGTTTTGTAAGGGTTTTGTGAGAACTCTTGTGGGTGAGTTGTCTTCCACCTTGAAAGAAGGCAAGTTGTAAAGGTTTCTCCACCTTGAAGGAGTTGCTTAGTGGATTAACCCTCTTGACGGAGTTCTTGAGGCGTGGATGTAGGCGGAGACCGAACCACGTTAAATTTTTGTGTTTGATCCTTTAACTCAATCTCTTTACTTTAAGTTTTTGTTTTAGATCTTGTTGTATTGAGTTGATATTTAATCTTGTATTTTACTCTTCCAATTTCAAGTTTGCAAAATTATTGTATCCCATTTTTGAAAGTATTTTTTTATTTGCCTATACTCTATTCACCCTCCCTCTAGAGTATATTTTGGGCCAACAATTGGTATGAGAGCAAGTGCTCATTGTTTTTCAAAATTTGTTGAGCTAAAGATCATGACAAATCAAATGGGAACCAACCCGGATAGACCTCCATTTTTTTATGGTGAAAACTATGGATTTTGGGAAAATAGAATGCAAAATTGGATTGAATCTTATGACATGAGAATTTGGAAAGTTATAATGAAAAGAAATCAAAATGTTTTCAAAAAGGATGATGAAGGGCAACTTGTTCCTAAAACTTTAGATGATTGGACCGAAGATGACATGAAAGCTATCCAAATTAATTCTAAAGCAAAAACCGTATTGTATTGTGCTATTAATGTTAGTGAATAGAATCGTGTTTCATCATGCTTAGACAAGACTATGAAATGTTTAAGATGATTGAAGGTGAAAATGTTAGAGATATGTTTACTCGTTTTACTAATCTTTTGAATGAATTACAAGCATTAGGGAAAGTTATTCCTAATGATGATATTGTGTCAAAGATCCTTCTAGCTCTTCCACCTTCAAGAAGTCCTAAAATCACCGCCATTCAAAAAGCTAAAGATATTGAGGAGATTGACATTGATGAGCTCCTAGGCTCACTCATTACCTATGAAACGACAATGAAGAAGGAGAATGAGGCAATTCAAAGTGAGAATGATAGTGCTCAGGTGAAGAGAACTCTAGCTCTTTAATCTTCTATCCTTGAAGCAAGTGATGGTGATGACTTCACCAACATTGATGATGATGATGATATGGCTCTAATCACTAGACAATCCCAATCCTTCCTAAGAATGAAAAAGAACCAATCTAGACAAAGCAATGGAAGGTTTGTCAAAGCAAATGATGGTAGATGCTTTAATTGCAAGAAGTTTGGGCACACCATTGCACATTGTCCTAGCAAGAACTCTTCCAACAACAATAACTTCAACTCTTCAAGAAATGATCAAAGAGGCAAAGGGAAAGCTATGGCCGCCACCACCTCCACTTGGGTTGACATTCTTGAGGATGCTAAGAGTGATGGAGAGACTACTCAAGAGGAGACGGCTAACTTTTGTTTGTTTGCCAACATTGAGGAATCTTGCTTCATGGCAAATGGTGATGAAGGAAGTGAGGTAAATTCTATTTCAAATTGTGATGATGATGAATGTGATTTATCCTTAGAGGACTTTCAAAATTTGAGTAAACTATTTTATGATAAAAATTGTATTTTAAAAAGGGAACTTGAATCTTTGAAGAAAAGCCTCTCAACTCTCAAAAGTGAGAAACTAGCATTAGTAAATGAAAATTCCAAATTAACTTTGCTAAATGAAAAGCAAAAGAATGAGATTGAGAATTTGAGAAACATACCTGTGAACCAGCCAACCTGAATCGGGAGGCCTCTCGTTCACTCTTGGGGGTGTTTTCTTGAGTGGATTGTGGATGATGTTTATCCATCTCGATTTATCCTTCTCTATTATCCTTTTCTATTATCCACGTTTATCCTTCTCTATTATCCACTCAAGATAAGGTTTTTAAAAAAAAATGATGAGAGTTTCTAAAAAAACTAGGAGTCGCCACCTTATTTTTAGGGAACAAGGAAACCACAAAAAGAGTTTTATTTTCAATAAAACATTGACTCCATATTTTGGAAAAGCACGGTCTTTTGAATCAAAGTTGGATCTTGGGGCTAGGTTACGAAGTGGGAAGGTTCCAATGAACTCCTTGTAGGCACCCACCTCGCCCTAATTAAAGGTCTCCTAATTAAGTTTGGGCTTTATCAAAATCTTTTCAAAACAATCCTAGTATATCTAATCAACCACAAAATATGAATAATAATATATAATATATAATAATATATAGTATAAGAGTATACACAATCCTAAGGATCTTAGGAGACTAGAAGTCAACCTAAGATTGGACTTGCGTCCTATTGACTGCCTACGTACCTTATCAATTGCTTGACAAAGATCAAAGTCCACGTAGTTTGATTACCTAGGATTCTCCTATTGTAATGAACTATACTATCATTAGCATTCTATCTCATCCAAGACTCTATCTTCGAGAGTTTTTATTAATTTGAAATCCTTTTTAGAAAATAATTCATCAATTAATAAATTTCCAATGAATTTAGAATTCTTTTTAAAACACAATTCTTATCCAATCACAACTCTTTTCAAAATGGGAATTCTATCCCGAGTTATATCCTTTCAAAGGGTGGAATTTCATTCCAAATCAAACTCAGAGTTCCAATTTCATTGGGATTCAATTAATTGTAGATTAATTTTGATAAAATACTAGTTTTGAAAATCCTCTCGAAAATAGGATCCTAAACTCACTAGAATCCTAATTTTAATGTAATTCTTACAACAAAGGGGAATCCTAGGTGGAGCCAAGTGGCTCCCCTAACCTAAGAGTCCCTAACTACATCCTAAGTTAATCTAAACACCTAAAATACTAAATGCATGCTTTCTGGAATTTAAATAGAATAAATAAAAATGCAACAATCAATGCAAACAATGCATGAAGAATGACCCTAAATGCAATCTAATCAAACTATGTGAACTTAGGTATATTTCTAAGTTAAATTTGGCCTTAAAAATGGTTTTTAACTTACTTTAAAGCCACTTTCAATCCATGGACAGATTTGAATGTGGTTTTAAATGTGAATCAAAACTCTTGAAAAGAATAAATAAAAAATTTGAAAATGCTCTAGAATGCAACCTAGCACAATATAGTAAATTGTCCTACATGATTTTATGCAAAATTATGACTTAAAAACAATAAATAAGCCTCTTTAATGTTCATATTCAAATCCAGATAGATTTGAATACTAACTTTAAATGGCTTAAAAACCATTCTTAATCCATGCAAAACACCAAATAAAAATACTAAAATGCATACTAACACAATAGACTAAGATACTCATACAAAACAATCGACAAATAACATATATTCATGCTTAAAACTATCAAATCTACCACAAGGGAAGAAACTTACCTTTGCTCGCTCCCTCGATCACAATTCATAAATCAATCAAGATTGCAAATATCCCATATGATGAACCTTAACAATTAAGAGCAATAACAATGCTATTTTATAGAAGAATACTACATGACCCTTATTTATGCAAAACTAATTCTAAAGACACCAAACAATGCTATTTTTAATATGAACTATGATCACATCTATTCTCATAAAGAACCATGCATCATGGTAAGTAATAAAACCCATGTAATCATATATTCAAATAAAAAAAAGCAACTATCATACTCAAATATGCACACTAAACTAAGATTTCTAACATTAAGCATATATTTTATGTATCCTCATATAAAATCATATCATTGAATAACATAAGAAATACATACTATATATTAGAAATCATCCACTAACATGCATACTATTTAAAGCCTATCTGTTAGAAGTATGCCCTAAAACCAATCCTAAAGGGTATATTAATTTCATATTATAATATATATGGAAGGTATAACTTATCTAATATGTTCAAACATATATGATAAGGTCCATGAATAAATGATAAGAGAAATATGCATCTCAAGGTGTTGAGATAGAGAGACTGATATTTCTCATACACATTTATTCTAAAAGAGTTCCTACTCAAAGGTTTATTAAAGTGGATATTTAATTAACCGTTTAAAGAGTAGCACAGATTTAAACTAACTCCTATGGAGGATAGGTAGTCTTTCCTATCAGTGTAGTGACACTTAAGTTAATCTGTGGGTGCATATTAGAGAATATGTACACTGAGAAGAAGGAATCAAAGGACTCAAAGGGAAAGTATTTCCACTGCGGCAAAACAGGTCATTGGAGGAGGAATTGCAAGGAGTACCTCGCCTCATTGAAGAATAGTTCTTCTAGTGGTACGTCTTGTTATTTATTCATTTACTAATTACGAATTAGTATTCTGCTTATGGTATACGATACCTAATTGTGTTTTATTGTACAATGTGATTGTATGTAGGAGACAAGGGGAAGCAGAAGGTCGAGTGAACATTGAGCTAGCCTTGTTTGGAAAGGATCAAAGTGTTGATGCCTTTGACATTGAAGCTTGATTCTTGATTTATTTATTTAAAGAATTTTAAGAACTCTTTTATTATTGCCAGTTGTAATAATTGCTTCTTTTGAAGCATTATTTGTTTTTGAATATTATGTTTTTAAACAGTTTATCTTTAATATTGGATATTTTAGATCTATTCTGGCAATTTTCTTGAAGTTCTTAATTCTTTATAAATACTATGAATAAATATGAAAGTGTGTATGGAGATTATAGGGATAATACATAAGATGTATAAACCCTAACTTTTAGTTTGATTATACTTCATGTGTAATTGATATTTGAAACGTTCAAATGATTAATATGAAGTAAAACTGAAAGATAAATATTTAGAATATTTGGTTAGATCTCATATCACTATAAGACCTTAAAAATGTCAAACGATAGAGTTTAAAGATTAGTTGATAATATGGGATATTTCAAATAAACTTTAAAAGGTGAGTTTTCTAAAATAAAGAGTTACTAGAAAACATGATTTCCACATTAGTTGAAAAACTATACCTTTATAAAATATTAAAGGAAATTTTATGTAATTAAAGGGTTTAATACATAAAGTACCTTGTTTTTAAAAAGGGACTAGTGGAAGCAGGAAAGTCATCAATTATTTTCTTTATAAGTACATACTTTAAATACTAACGTAGTATTAAGAATTCCATAATCGTTATAGGAATTCAAATCTCTTCAAAATAGTTTTTGAAAGGATTTTTATATGAGCAAAATATTTGAGAAATATCAGACTCATATAATAATAAAGTATATACTCATATCAATATCACAAAAATTCTGCAAACAGTTGTTAGCAGATATTGATAATTGATTCAGAATAGTGATTCTGAATAGAAACAAGTATATTCTTAAAGGGAGTTTTAGAATGAGATACTTGCATATAAAGAAATTATAAAATTAGCCATTTACAGATTGCCTAAAAGAATGTCTAGTATACATTGTTTTCTTTTGAAAGCATAGGTCTCATTTACTAGGACATCAGAGTTGGCAGCGAATTTTAGTTTAAATACTATTATTGAAAATAATAATATGCAAAAGGGTTTTGCATAAATCTACTTTGCCTTAACACCTGTGTGTGTTAAAAGCCTTGTCTTACGAAGACTAGTATACGATACTATGGTGATTGGCTCTAGTGCAAGTGGGAGATTGTTAGAAGTATGCCCTAAAACCAATCCTAAAGGGTATATTAATTTCATATTATAATATATATGGAAGGTATAACTTATCTAATATGTTCAAACATATATGATAAGGTCCATGAATAAATGATAAGAGAAATATGCATCTCAAGGTGTTGAGATAGAGAGACTGATATTACTCATACACATTTATTCTAAAAGAGTTCCTACTCAAAGATTTATTAAAGTGGATATTTAATTAACCGTTTAAAGAGTAGCACATATTTAAACTAACTCCTATAGAGAATAGGTAGTCTTTCCTATCAGTGTAGTGACACTTAAGTTAATATGTGGGTGCATATTAGAGAATATGTACACTGAACATGATCTACAAAGAATGTTCCTATGGTAGTTCTGTCAAAGGAATATTCTAGTGTTATGTCTATTTAGTTGGTAGTCCTTAGACTTGAGACACCATAGCTGTCTTATGCATAGGTTGCTAGAGTTTGATAGTATCTTGTACAGCCTTATCCATAAGGTTGTAATCGGTGCTTATTGGCTCTAATGAGTTATGCATGAAGATGGATGAGTGTGCAATAAGGAATCATCACTCTCAGTTGATGAGAGAGAATGTCAGGATTAGTTCACAAAGATAATTTTCAAAGGGAACCTCTGGCCAGAGTAATAGGTAAACAGTGAAAAGTGTTTCACTGTGATTACCTTATTGAGATTATATTTTGTGGGATAGATATCAAGTTGTTAAGATAGGGTTTGACTAAAACCATACCTATTATCTTAACTGTGACATTAGGGGATGAAGGATTAAATAACATGAAGGGTTCACATAGATCTGCTATTCACCTAAACCTAGAGTACGTCATGATATGTTGCTAGATGTCACTCATGACCAGTGAAAGCCTGTTGATAAAGTGTTATCAATGAGGGCAAAATTGGAATCGTTCCAATTGAACCTTAAAATAGAAAGTTTCTATTTTTAGGAGACATAGAGATGTCCCTGTCCACTGCTAGGTTAGGGTGAACCCAAAGGGTCACACACAATAGAGTGTAAGTGAGTTTCTTGAACTTGTGGGAGGGGAATTCTATCTTTGAAATATGTTTGATTTTAATTATTAAAGGTTAATTAATTAAAAGTCAAACATAACCAAGAATAAGATTACTCTATACAAGGATGTTTGGTCATGCTAGCACTAGTAACCAAACACTCCTTAAAGAGGAGATAGTTTATAAATATGATGAGAGGCAACCCTAAACATTAAGTCATCACTTTCTCTAGGGCTAGCCGAATTCTCTCTCCTCTCCTTCTCCATGCTAGTTTGTTCACAAGGTATTGTGGAGGACTAGAAGGTTCAAGGAGTCTTGCACTTGTGTGGATACCTTTGGAGGTTTCATCGTTTTGAAACTTAAAGGAAAGCTACTACGTTTGGATTACAAGTAAGCATGTTTATTATGTTTTTAATATATGTTCTTGTAATATTTGAATACATAACCCTATGCTTGAATCGATTATTGAATGGTTGTGATTATGGATTGTTTTTAATAAAAGAAAAATTTTATTTTCTACTTCCGCTGCGAATCCATGGTGTTTGTCACAAATCCTTTCACTATCATGCATACTAATTATTCCTATCTTGCAATAACAATTAACTTTTTATTTCTAACCTATAAGTACCTAACTTAAGCATTCATTCCTAACATGACATGGACATGGAAAAAGAGAAGAAGAGAAGAAAAAGAATCCTAAACATACAACTATGCAGAAAATTCCAAAATCAAACTATGTTATGTAAAATTGAAATCTAAACACAATGGGGTATGAAACTAACCTTTAGCCTTCTTCTTCCTTGCTTTTAGCCTTCTTCTTCAACCTTTGGTAGCCTCCAAATTCGTGGCTATGGTGTAGAGAGCTGCTACAAGTGCCTCCAAGTCTCTAATGCAAAGTTAGCTTCCTCTAAACCTATTCCTAAGTGTTGTATATATAGGAAAGCTCCAAATTGATCAATGGTCCACATTAAAACCCTAAGGAATAATCCAAGGGCCCTAAATGTGTCTTCCAAGGTCTCCAAGGTGAAACCAAACCCTCCTAGCTGAGTTAGATAGCCATTGGAAGAGTCCCAAAACCTTAAAACACTCAAAAGATTGAAATTGGGCGAATCTGGGCATTGGGCATCGATGACCGTCCACCCTAGGACGGCCAACCATCCCCTAGGGACGGCCAACCGTCCGGGGATGGATGGTCATCCATGCTTTAACTCAATTTTGACCCGTTTTGGGCCTCTCTCGTCCAGTCTCGGCTGTTTTTGGCTTTTCGGGCCCGTTTTAAGTCCAAATTCGACGATTCAAGCTCCAAAACGATCGTGATTCGATTCTCCATGTTTTAAGAAGTGTTTGAAGTGAAAATGCATTGACCAAAGTCAAAGTTTTAGGGAAAAGCTGACCGATTAGCTGTTTAGGGCCTGCCGGGCCCAAATTAGGGTTTTGAAATCTACTAACCGATTGCTCTCGAAATCATTTCTTCTTCTCGAAACAAGTTTTAAAACATTTTGAGAAAGTGTTTTGAAGCCTTTGAAGGCTGTGGTTTGATAAAAAAATCGAATCCCGGTTGTTCCCGGTCGAAACCGTAATTTGAGCTTGAAAGGGTCTTTCGAGCCTTAAGAGCCAAACACAAGCCAGAAAGCTTAATAGAACTTGCCACTGATCAACTTGGCTATAAAACACACTTTAAATATCCATGCCAAAGTCTCAGGAAAATTCGAGACAAGATCGATAACCATCCAGAGCCTTTGTGATTCAAAGGACAGCACTGCCCTTCAAGTCACAAAAAGCCTTATTTTCTATCAAGTCTGACTCAGAATGCCATGAAACTTTACAGGGATATTCCTAGACTCCTTAAAAACCTAATGCAAAAAGAACCGACTCAATTTGACCTAAAAACCTACATGCGATAATGACCTCTACCTAATTACCTACAAAGGGTAAAACTGGCAACTTAGGGTTTTGACACCCTATTTCATTTCTAAACATAGGCAACCATTCATGACCATACTCATGGTAAAAAATGGATGTCTACAGAAGCCCCTCGTTGATGTTCATGGCTTCGCCAATGAATATCAACAAAAATAATGACATCCCATTTTTGACACAACAAAATAGGGATAATTAACCATCAAAATTATTTTGAAAGCTTCGCTTCAAATTCGCTCTTCCTGGAAGTCTCACTTCTAGTTATCTCAAGGATGTTCAATTTTTTTGGAAATTTCATTTCCCAATTATCATAAAAATTTAGGAGTCTTCGACTCATCACTAGAAATTTCATTTCTAGTCAACTTAAAGATTTTCAATCCTTTTGGAAATTGCATTTCCAATTATCATAAAAATTTGGGAGTCTTCGATTCATTACTAGAAATTTCATTTCTAGTCAACTTAAGGATTTTCAATCCTTTTGGAAATTGCATTTCCAATTATCA
>JAESVK010000703.1:92555-105139 GCA_017140935.1 Hamamelis virginiana | reverse complement strand
AATCCTTTTGGAAATTGCATTTCCAATTATCATAAAAATTTGGGAGTCTTCAACTCATTACTAGAAATTTCATTCCTAGTTAACTTAAGGATTTTCAATCCTTTTGGAAATTGTATTCCCAATTATCATAAAAATTTGGGAGTCTTCGACTCATTACTAGAAATTTCATTCCTAGTTAACTTAAGGATTTTCAATCCTTTTGGAAATTGCATTTCCAATTATCATAAAAAATTTGGGAGTCTTCCACTCATTACTAGAAATTTCATTCCTAGTTAACTTAAGGATTTTCAATCCTTTTGGAAATTTCATTTCCCAGTTATCTAAAAACTTGGGAGTCTTCGACTCATTTCTAGAAATTTTATTTCCAATCATTATATCTTTAGAGGGAATCTCACACTCATTTGAAATTATCTTCAAAATTGCTAATCACACTTCATCAAATATAGACTTCGTCTATCAACCATCATATTCTAACTCATCAAATCTCCTATGTTAGATACGTTCAAACCTGGACTTCGCCAAATCATATTCTAAATCATCACATCTCATATGTCAAATATGAACTTTGCCATATGTCAAATATGGACTTCACTTAACAAAATTCTTATTCTGAATGCCATATGTCAAATATGGACTTCACTTAACAAAATTCTTATTATGAATGCCATATGTCAAATATGGGCTTTGCCATATGTCAAATATGGGCTTCACTTAACAAATTTCTTATTCTCAATGCCATATGTCAAATATGGGCTTTGCCATATGTCAAATATGGATTTTACTTAACTAAATTCTTATTCTGAATGCCATATGTCAAATATGGGCTTTGCCTACACGCTCATCATTTCCAAATCATTATCTCACATCATTCTCTTGCAAACTATCATCAATATCAACCATGTGAATTTCATTCACTTTTCCTCATCAATTCAGAATGGCTTTCATCTATTCAGACTACTTCCAATTACTCTCTAAGATATTCTATACATCAATCCTTAGATCAAAACTAGGATTCATCTCTTGATCCTTGCATTTGAGATTTACACCCATTTTCCACATCACATCTTCAAATTCTTGACTAACAAGAGGTATGCACTCTCTAAACACCTAACCAATACAAGGTTTTCTGGATGACGAAACTGACTCAAGAGTATTGTTGGAGCTTCAAGCTCATCTTTTCTATCTTCCCATTCATGACAAGAGGTAAACTCATACTCCTATCTTCTATCCCCAAATTCTATGGTATTCTCAATTCAAAATCTACTCTATGAGTTTTGGTTGATCATTCCCCTTTATGAGGAATGTATTTAGAAGAACTTGGGTGCTCTATTCTCTTGCTTTACAAGCTTAAAATGATGCTCATCAAGTATTTGATAAAATTTCCCAAGAAAACAAAATTTTGATTTTTCAAATCCAATTTCTCATGTCATGATTCAAATATGTTTCACATGTCATGACAAGTTTTCAAAACATGTCTCCAATGTATGCACACCAAGTATTCGACCAAATTCTATGGAAGGAAAAATTCCACTTTTCAAAAGCAAATTTCCATGTCATGATTCCATTGACTTTGACAATTTTCTAAAATGATTTCATCATATCATGATAAGTTTTCAAAACTTATTTCAAATGTGTGCATATCACATGTTTGATAAAAATCTCAAAAAAGTAATGCTTATGTTTTTTCAAAAAACACTATTCTTTCTAGTGACATTTACATGCTACTAAGAAAGTTTTATTCCAAAAATCAATTTCAACTAAGTATACTGCTTGAACATGAAATGTGTAGTGCGCAAGAGATTCCCAAGCGTAGGACTCTAATGGTCGTCAAGCAATAAACTAGGGAGTTCCTAGGTCATATCCACAGGGAGTGGAATAGGTTCTAGTGATTTTTAGGTCATGCTATCCAATGAATATAAACAAAAGTGAAAGATGTATGGGTTTGGTTGTTGAAAATGATTTTGTGCCAAGTTAATGGCAAAGAGTGTGAAAAAGTTTGTAAAGTAAAGAAGATGGATCCTATAGTTTCATCCCGTCCAAACCTATGGTAAATGCTTTCTCTTACAATACACACTCAAGAATCCATTTGAGCTATGGTCTTGAGTGGAGGATTTAGCAATATAAACTCATAAATGGAGAGACAAATGATGGAATGTGGTTCTCCACTCTCATTGGCATTTTCACAAACAAGTAGAGTGCATATGTGCTCATCAATCCAAACACAACAACTTACTGGTTGTATTTAGATCATGAATATAAATCTACAAGGGTTCATAAGATGAGAGAGTGGGAAAACAACATTCCATTTGACATTGAAGCTTTTGAAATGAGAGAAATACACTTACCTAGGGTTTGGAGAGGGATTCCACCATAGAATCCACCTTTAATGTTCAGCTACCCATGAAATGCAAGTAAATGCATAAAACAAGAGAAATAAATGCCAAGAACAAGTAATAAATGCTATCACTAGATTAATAAACTTAAATTTAGCTTACAACTTGAGATTAAAAGAGTATAAATAACCTAGACTAAGCTTAAGAAGGATGAACAACAAGAGATTAAAGGAAAACTAACCTAAACTACAAAGAAAACATCAAAATCATATGAAAACCTAGGTTAAACTAAGAACTAACTAAAAACTATTCTAAGAACAACTTGAGGAACCCTTCATCAGCCCCAAACTTAGGCTTAAATACCCCCTCTTAGGGTTACAAGACATGAGGAACAAAATCCCCAAAAAACCCCTAGCTTGAGCTGCAAAAACACGGCAGAAATTGAAATCGCGAAATCTATTACCGGTAATGAAAATCCATTCCCGGTAATAATCTGCACTGCCTCCTGAATCGATGAAAACTGCAATCTATTACCGGTAATCAATTTCCATTACCGGTAATAGATTCTTCAACTTGAAAATCTTTTCTTTTTAGCTTCCAAATGCAGAAAATGAACGCATCCACACGATCCTTCCACCCATAAAGGTTGATTTGAGAGTTTTAAGTCATGAGTTGACATCAAACGACTCAGAAAAGACGAGAAAAAGAGGTCTCTTAACCTGCAAGAGACAAAAACAGAGGAAAACATAAAAACACCTAGTCCTAACATTTATATTAGTAAAAGATAATTAAAAAGGAAAGAAAAGACTATAAAATAAACACAATTTGGTGTCACAACACCCCCTCCAACTTAAATCTTGCTAGTCCCTAGCAAGAGACTGCAAGCAAAACAGAATAGGGCAACAAGAACTCACTTTCATGACACAAACATGAGCAAGTACTATCACCTCACACAATAATGCTAGGATTTGAAATAGCTAAGCAAGAACTCTCCAGTGGAAGTGATAGTGCCAATGATGCAATTCAAAACAAGAAAATGTAGAGAAATAAGAGTACAGCAGACCACCCACAATGATAAGCAGAGGAAAGAAGAAGACTTAGAAAAATAAACATGGGAATCACAGTAGAATGCATAGCTCAGTCACTCAAATGCAGGAATGCTCAATGGAGAACAAAATTAATGTAGAAAATCAAAAAGGTCTTCATTCAGCATATAATGACCCCAAAAGGGGCTTTCAAACAAAATGGATGTTGGCTAAATACAGTTTGGGTTCACTACCCGATGTGCCAACATCACTGCCCTAGCTACCCTATGGTTTCTAAATTCACTGCTCTGAACTAAATAACTTAACAGAAATACAAGCCCAAAACCATTATTATAACCTAAACTACCCCAAGCACTGCCCCTTCACTCTTCAGCATCATCAGAGTTGCCATCCCCAGAATCATCATCTTCCCCTGATCCATCATCTTCAGCAAAACCAGCTTCATCATCTGACCCAATCTCATCAAGTTCTTCAGAAATCCCATCCTCTAAGTTAGGAGGATAAGGGGGAATCACATCATCCAGCCCTTTTAAAATTCTTTGCACTCTCACCACTGACTCAAGCCTGTGCTCAAGCCGCCTCTGTTTTCCCAACATCAGTTTGAACCAACCCCGAATCTTCCTTTCAAGGCGCTTTAGTGGAGAAGTGCTAGCAGATTTACTAGTGCCAACTGGAGATTCTCTTGACTTCATTGCATCACTCTTTCGTTGAGTGCCAAAAGTAATACGACCAAATTTTGAAGTCTCCAACTCCACTCGACTAGGCTTCTTGATTCCTTGCGCGAAAGCTAACTGAGTAATGAGAGCAGGGAATGACATGTGGCTCTTCCAATTCGTCTTTGGAAAATCTCTCATTGCTTCCCAAATTACCAAGGCATGGTCAATCACACATCCGTGCATAACCTCATACAAAAATTTTACATCTTCTAGTCTTAGCTTCTTTTCTAGTCCTTGGGGCCTCAAGCTATAGTGGATTAGCTTGTTCATAATTGCATATTCACTTTTCAGCAGCCCTTGAGAGAAATTCTTCTTGAACAATATGGGATCTTTGCAAACTACTTGGGCTAATTCAGCAGGAGATTTGTTTGTTAAAGGATGGAATGGGAAGGATTTTGAGTCAGAAAATCACATTTGAAACCCCTCGAGGCAATAGATTCCTCCCATAACTTAGCTAAGGGCCTTCGAAGGCCTAAATCAACCAACTCCTCATACGTTCGCCCCTCTTCATCAACCATTGGGGCTTTACCTTTAGACTTAGGTTTTGAACTCCCCTCTCCACCTTTTCTTTTCTTTACAAATTTATCCGATGCCTTCTCAACCACCTTAGCTTTGCCTTTAGGGGATGCATTTTTGGTGCGAGTAGTCGCAACCAAAATGACACCCAAAATAGATAATAAAACCAGGACAGCCAGCAAAACATCCCATACTCCCATCTCTAGCAACACCAGATAACCATCTCCCATGCATTTCATCATACAGTTCACACACTTCCTCCCCCCCAAATTCATAGCAAAACCCACAACACATCCATCCCAAAACAACACACAAATGAATCACAATGCAGCAAAGTAACCCATTTCCATTTCAGATAGCAAGGCAGATTCAAAATTCAAATAAAACTTCAAAATAGTCAAGAACTCGAAGTGCTTACCCTTTGATGAAAGTATGCGTTCCCAAAAGCTAACCAAATCCTTCTTCCTCAACAAAAACCGAAAATGGAGGTCACGGTTCTGATGGATATGGAAGACAACAGTGGGGGAAGAAGGATCGAGGGGCAAGGAAAGAGTGTAGACCGAGTTCGGTAGAAGGAGGCTCGGGTTGCTAATGCGAGAGGAAGTGACTGGTGCGCAGGGATTAGGGCTCGGAGTGGATTTGGGGGAGAAGGAAATTAGAGGGAAAAAATGGGGATTTCGAATGAGGCTGCATGGGGTAGGGCTGAGAAAGTTAGGGTTTTTATATGTGGGGTAAATGAGGGTGAGGTGTCATCAAGTAATTAGAAAAAGGGCTGACATGCCAAAAATAATTTTGCAGAAATTGAAATTCGAACATTTATTACCGGTAACAGTTTTTTATTACCGGTAATAAACTGCACTGCATCTGCTGTAATTTACCCCATTACCGGTAACACTTTTTCATTACCGGTAATAAACTGCACTGCATCTTCAAAGCTTCAGAACCAAAATTATATTACCGGTAAGCATTTTCCATTATCGGTAATAATTGTGCAGCAACCCAGAATTCTTCATTTGGTCCTCAAAACCCAACTTTTTCAATTTTTCTTCACATAAGCTCATTCCACACACTCCAAAAGGACTTATACACTTCATCAAACCTCAACAACACCTTCCCAAAGCTTGGAACCAAAATTTACCCCGCTGGCTTCTATGGTTTCATAAAAATTGGCAACTTTTAGGCTCAAACATGGTGCGAATGGTGACACAAGCAAGAATTTAGGATCAAATGTTCAAATGTGGCCTAAAATCACTTTTCAAACATGTGTGAATGTTCCCCAATGAGCAAAATGCAACATAATAGAATGATCATGCTTGAATGGCATTTTTGAGCAAAAATGGCTATGAATATGGAACTTTGTGCACAAAACTCATAATGGGCATACACACACAAAACTCATAATGGATGCATGGCTTGATGAGGGAACAACATGAATGGCTGAAATACGAGAATCCTTGCCTAACCACATTAACTAGCTCGAAATGCTACATTGGTGTGCAAGTGTATATAGGAGAGTTCAATGCAAAGGTGGACAATCAAACCAAAGCATAATTCAGAGGATTCTAAGTACTTTCACATATAAGCATAAGTTGCAAGCTCAATTAGCACTATTCGCAAAAATTTTGAATGAAAATGAGTATTTTGCACAGGTAAAACAAAATTTCCCAAAAAATAAAGAATCAACTCAAATGTATCAATCACAAATGTACCTCCCCCTCCAACTTGAAATGTGCATTGTCCTCAATGCTTAAAAAGATACGCATCCAAGACAAAATTAGAGAGAAAGGGCACAAAAGCATTTGTGAATCACCTATAAATCAGCTATATCCTGCACAAAGGTTAGCATATCCACATTTTCCAAAGAAATGAAAGACAAAAGAACTATAAACGACTATTTACAATGAAAACATCAGAAGTTACTCAGATGGGGCCTCGTGATAGACTGGGTCCACTAGATCCTCAACCACAGTCTCACGGGAAAAATTCTCCAAAAATGGCTTAAGTCGTTGTCTATTTACCTTGAAAACGTTGCCATTCTTGGGATTCTCAATCTCCACCGCCCCGTGAGGAAACACAGTTTTAACCAAGAAAGGCCCCACCCACCGGAACCTCAACTTACCAGGGAAGAGATGTAGCCTAGAGTTGTACAGGAGGACTTTCTGATTCGGCTCGAAAGACTTACGAGCTATAATCTTGTCATGAAAAGCTTTCATCTTGTCCTTGTAAACCCTAGTGCTCTCATAGGCATCCCACCTAATTTCTTCAAGCTCACTGAGCTAGAGCTTTCTCTGCGAACTTGCTGCATCAAGATTGAAATTAAACTGTTTAATGGCCCAGAATGCCTTGTGTTCCATCTCAATTGGCAGGTGACAGGCTTTACCATAGACAAGGCGATAGGGAGACATGCCTAAAACAGTTTTAAAGGCTGTGAGGTATGCCCATAAGGCGTCAGTCAAACAAAGTGACCAATCCTTCGTATTGGGATTAACCGTCTTTTCCAAGATATGTTTGATCTCCCTATTAGCCAACTCAGCTTGGCCATTTGTCTGTGGGTGGTAGGCAGTTGACACTTTATGGGTTACCCCATACTTTTTCATTAAAGCTTTAAATGGACGGTTGCAAAAGTGCAAACCACCATCACTGATAACTGCCTTAGGTACCCCAAATCTAGACAAAATGTTTTCTTTCAAGAATTTCAAAACAACTTTACGGTCATTTGTTCTAGATGGGATAGCCTCAACCCATTTGGACACATAGTCCACTACCAGAAGGATGTACAGGTTACCAAACGATGATGGGAAGGGCCCCATGAAGTCGATGCCCCAACAATCAAAAATTTCAATAACAATAATGGGTGTGAGGGGCATCATGTGCCTTCTAGTGACACCGCCCAATCGTTGGCAACGCTCACAGCTTTTACAATATTCAAAAGAATCTTTAAACAGGGATGGCCAATAAAAGTCACATTGTAAGATTTTCACAGCAGTTTTCCTAGCAGAAAAGTGACCCCCACATGCCTCACTATGACAGAAAGATATGACACTAGGTATTTCACTATCCGGCACACATCTTCTCAAGATTTGGTCAGGGCAGTACTTAAAGAGGTAAGGGTCATCAAAGAAATATTTTTGCACCTCTCTCAAGAATTTGTTCCTATCCTGTGCACTCCAATGGGTAGGAACCTGTTCAGTCACTATATAGTTTACAATATCCGCATACCATGGGCAAATGGAAAGAGCAAACAGTTGCTCATCAGGGAATGTCTCTGAAATGGGGAGGGTGTCAGCAGAATCATCAAAGGATATCCTAGACAAGTGGTCGGCGACAACGTTCTCAACTCCTTTTTTATCTTTAATTGTCAAATTAAATTCTTGGAGGAGTAGAATCCACCTAATTAGTCTTTGTTTGGCATCTTGCTTTGTCAAAAGATATTTCAGTGCCGCATGGTCGGTAAAGACTAAAATAGGTGAACCTAGGATGTACGACCGAAACTTATCTAAGGCAAAAACCACAGCTAGCAACTCTTTTTCAGTAGTTGTGTAATTTCTTTGGGCATCATTCATTGTCCTACTAGCATAGTAAATCACATGTGGTTTCTTATCTATCCTCTGACCAAACACCGCTCCTATAGCGAAGTCACTAGCATCACACATGATTTTAAAGGGCAAGTTCCAGTCGGGTGTTTGCATGATGGGAGGTGAAGTTAGCATCTCTTTTAATTTACAAAAAGCAACCTCACAATCATGCCCCCACTCAAAAGGAACATCCTTTCCTAAGAGATTACACAAAGGACGCGTAATACCGCTAAAACCCTTAATGAACCTCCTATAAAAGCTAGCGTGCCCTAGGAATGATCTCACATCTTTCACAGTCTTAGGAGAAGAAAGCTTAGAGATTAATTCTATTTTAGCCTTATCAACTTCTATCCCCCTGGACGACACAATATGTCCTAGGACTATTCCCAGTGTCACCATGAAATGACACTTTTCCCAATTCAGCACAAGGTTTGTTTCCTCACATCTTTTTAGAACCAAAGACAGGTTCTCTAAGCAACCATCAAAAGAATCCCCGAAAACTGAGAAGTCATCCATGAAGACCTCTACAATTTTCTCCACCATATCACTAAATAGCCCAGTCATGCATCGCAGGAAGGTACCAGGAGCATTACACAACCCAAACGGCATATTCCTAAAGGCGAATGTCCCGAAGGGACATGTGAAAGTAGTTTTCTCTTGGTCCTCTAAGGATACCTCAATCTGATTGTAACCTGAATACCCATCTAGGAAGCAATAAAAAGCATGTCCCGGAACTCTTTCTAGGATTTGGTCAATGAAGGGTAAGGGGAAGTGGTATTTCCTAGTGGATGAATTTAACTTTCTGTAGTCAATGCACACTCGCCACCCCGTGGTGACTCGTGTGGGAATCAATTCACCCTCTTCATTCTCTACCACAGTAATACCCGATTTCTTGGGCACTACTTGTATAGGACTCACCCACTTGCTATCCGCTATGGGATAGATTATCCCCACATCCAACAACTTCAGCACCTCCTTTGGCACTACCTACTTCATTATGGGGTTCAATCTCCTTTGAGGATGGCGGGAAGGATTGACATCATCCTCAAGATAAATCCTATGGGTGCAAAGAGAGGGACTAATTCCCTTGAGGTCGGCAATGGACCAACCTATAGCACTTTTGTGAGCTCTAAGTACTTCTAACAATCTAAGCTCTTGGTCAATCTCCAAGTGAGAAGAAATGACCACGGGATAAGTCTCATTGTCACCTAGATACACATATTTCAATTCTGAGGGCAATGGTTTTAATTCTAATTCCGATGGTTGGATACTTGATGGCACAAGACTCTTTTCAATGGGTGGCAATGCTTCGAAGCGAGGCACCCACCCATTCACTTCCAGAACTTCCTCCTCATTGAGCATAGAGTATAGAAACTCTATCTCATCACATACTTCAAATTCTTCAACAATTTTACTTACCAAACATGACTGCAAAGGATCATCATGGGCGGAAAGATCCCATTGGTGTTGCACTAGAGTATCTATCCTACTCACTTCATGCACCTCATCCTCCATATCTTCCCCCACTTCTCTTATCAAAATGAAAATATTCAAGCTAACAGTCATGTTTCCAAAGGTTAGGGTCATCAACCCACTCCTACACTGTATCAAAGCATCAGCTGTGGCCAAGAAAGGCCTACCAAGAATCACAGGGAATTGACTCCCTTGATCTACTACAGGATGGGTCTCTAACACCACAAAATCCACGGGGAAATAGAATTTATCAACTTGCACAAGTACATCTTTCACTACTCCCCCTGGTATTTTAACGCTCCTGTCAGCTAATTGAAGTTTGATCCCAGTTGACTCAAGTTCTCCCAACCCCAATTTCACATACATAGAATATGGTAATAAATTGACACTCGCCCCCAAGTCTACTAAAGCTCTACCCACTTTGGAACTTCCTATAGTTATTTCAATGGTAGGGGTCCCGGGGTCTTTGTATTTACGGGGCAAGGTATTTTGCAAGAGAGATGTGGATTGCTCGGTCATAAACACTTCCTTATGCACACCCAAATTTCTTTTCACTGTACACAAATCTTTCAAGAACTTTGCATACGAGGGCACCTGTTTAATAGCATCCAACAAAGGTATGTTGACTTTCACCTGTTTAAACAATTCAAAAATTTCCGCATGATTAGTCAACTTCTTAGGTGCCCTAAGTCTTTGGGGAAAAGGGGGGGCAGGAATAAATTTAGCCCTCTCTTGGCTTGAACCAATATCAACACCACTTGGTTTGGGAACGCTGGGCTCATTTTCAATTTCTTTCTCATCCCCCTTAGATTCCTTTTGTAAATTTAGAGAAACTTCTTTGTTGGAATCTTTGGGTGGGATGGTTTTATCAATGATTTTTCCACTTCGAAGAGTGGTAATGGCCTTAGCATGTTCATGGTTCCCTTCATTGGGATTTGAGGATCCAATGCTATGTTGACCTTGTGGATTTTGCACGGGTTGAGAGGGAAACTTCCCCTTCTCTTGTTGAAGTGCACCCAAGGTGGTGGTCAACTTAGTCAATTGGGTTCTCATATCCCCTATGGCTTGATTGGTTTGAGCTTGATTTTGCACGAGTTGTGCAATCACATCATCATAATTGCTCTTGTGGGGTGGTAAGTACGAGTTTACCGGTGGTGGACCAAAATTTGGGTTAGGGTTTGATGGGAACCCTTGACTTTGGTAATTAGGACCTTGACCATGATTTTGAAAACCTTGGTTTTGAAAGTTTTGATTTTGGAAATTTTAGCTTTGAAAACCTTGGTTGCTTTGAAAATGATTTGGAGGTGGGTTGCCTTGGCTTGAGGAAGCATTTCCCCCATCACTCTTCCAACTAAAATTAGGGTGTTTACTCCACCCCGGATTGTAAGTTTCAGAATATGGAGAGTTAAAGGGCATCCTTTGGTAGTTGAGAGCATTAGCTTGCTCGATTTGGATGGCTCCCTTGACTTGGGGAAGATTAGGGTAATCATTGGTAGAATGAGAGGGATCATCGCAAATTATGCACAAGTCCTCAATCCTAGGTCCCGTAGGTGCCGTAGGCACTTTGGGCACGGTGCTCACCTCACTCACTTTTTGTAACTCTATGGCCTCTAATTTCCTAGTCAAGCTAGCGATTTTGGCTTGGAGGTCATCATTATCTTTCACATGATGCTTTCCTCCTCCCACAGGCACATTTTGCACTCTAGCAGCATCAAGAGAGAAATTAGTCTCCCAATTCCGGGCATTCTCTGCTATAGAATCAAAACACTGTATGGCCTCTTCAGGGCTCTTCTCATAAAACTGTCCCCCACTCATCATTTGGATATATTGCTTGTTTTCTAAAGAAAGTCCTTGATGAAAGTAGCCAATGACTTGGCCTATATCCAAACCATGATGAGGGATAGCATTAAGAAGCTCTTTGTATCTTTCCCATACAGTTGCAAAAGATTCACCCGGTTTTTTAGAAAAATTTTGGATTGCTCTCAAAAGTGCATTAGTGCGCCCCGGAGGGAAGAATTTATCAAGAAATATACGTTGCATGTCACTCCAATTGTGGATTGAATTAGGAGTAAAAGAGTGAAACCATATTTTCGCTTTGTCCTTAAGAGAGAAAGGGAATAAAACCAAGCATATGATGTGTATGGGTGATCCTGTAGAAAGGAACGCGCTACACACATCCTCAAAATCTCTTATGTAGGTATAGGGATTCTCAGAATCGAACCCTCTATATTCATGGAGAAGACGAATCATCTCCGGTCTCATGGGAAAATTGTTGGCCTCTTGAGGTAGGCAAATACTTGAGGGTGTGGTGGTTCGTGTAGGTCTCAGAATCTCTCTAAGAGTCCTCCCTAGATTAGCCAAAGGGACAGGGGGTTCTCTATATGGTTGAGCATGGGGATTAGGAAACCCCCTTCCCACCGCCGGGGTTGCCGGCGGAACAACACCATCTCCTTATCTCGGAGGGTCATAAGGTCTTTGTGGGTCATGAGGCAACCCTTGGTTATTTGGATTTACAGGAATTTGTTGATTTCTGGTGTGCTCCATTGAAGGAGTGGAAGGTAAGTGAAATAGACGTCTTGCTATTGGATTTCTTGGAGCTTGTTGAGGTGTGATTCTTACAAGTCGGTGTTGCTCATCACGAGTCCACACCAACATGCACCAATTCCACCTCAACCAAGATGATATTCACAAGTATTATATACACAAAGAATTTTTGCATAAATTAAAAGAGGGAAGAAAACTTACCGGATTTGCAATGTCATTGCAAATTACCACTAGCTCTCTTCGAATCAACTAGAACGCTCGCCACTCCCCGGCAACGGCGCCAATTTCTTGAACGTGAAATGTGTAGTGCGCAAGAGATTCCCAAGCGTAGAAGTCTAATGGTCGTCAAGCAATAAACTAGGGAGTTCCTAGGTCATATCC